>SJYA01001797.1:239369-252105 GCA_006410615.1 Neotragus moschatus | reverse complement strand
AAAATCTTGAACTCAAAATGGAATCACAGATAAATAGTCTGGAGACAAGGATTGAGAAGATGCAAGAAAGGTTTAACAAGGACCTAGAAGAAATAAAAAAGAGTCAATCAATAATGAATAATGCAACAAATGAGATCAAAAACACTCTGGAGAGAACCAACAGTAGAATAACTGAGGCAGAAGATAGGATAAGTGAGGTATAAGATAGAATGGTGGAAATGAATGAAGCAGAGAGGAGAAAAGAATTAAAAGAAATGAGGACAACCTCAGAGACCCCTGGGACAATGTTAAACGCCCCAACATTCAAATCATAGGAGTCCCAAAAGAAGAAGATAAAAAGAAAGGCCATGAGAAATACTTGAGGAGATAATAGTTGAAAACGTCCCTAAAACGGGGAAGGAAATAGTCACCCAAGTCCAAGAAGCCAAGAGAGTCCCAAACAGGATAAACCCAAGGCGAAATACCCAAGACACATATTAATCAAATTAACAAAGATCAAACACAAAGAACAAATATTAAAAGCAGCAAGGGAAAAACAACACCACACAAGGGGATTCTCATAAGGATAACAGCTGATCTTTCAAGAGAAACTCTTCAGGCCAGAAGGGAATGGCAAGACATACTTAAAATGATGAAAGAGAAAAACCTATAACCCAGATTACTGTACCCAGCAAGGATCTCATTCAAATATGAAGGGGAAATCAAAAGCTTTACAGACAAGCAAAAGCTGAGAGAATTCAGCACTACCAAACCAGCTCTTCAACAAATGATAAAGGATCTTCTCTAGACAGGAAACACAGAAAAGGTATATAAACTTGAACCCAAAACAACAAAGTAAATGGCAACAGGATCATGCTTATCAATAATTACCTTAAATGTAAATGGGCTGAATGCCTCAACCAAAAGACAAAGACTGGCTGAATGGATCCAAAACAAGACCCCTATATATGCTGTCTACAAGAGACCCACCTCAAAACAAGGGACACATACAGACTGAAAGTGAAGGACTGGAAAAGATATTCCATGCAAATGGAGACCAAAAGAAAGCAGGAGTGGGAATACTCATATCAGATAAAATAGATTTTGAAATAAAGGCTGTGAAAAGAGACAATGAAGGACATTACATAATGATCAAAGGCTCAATCCAAGAAGAAGATATAACACTTATAAATATATATGTACCCAACACAGGAGCGCTGCAATATGTAAGGCAAATGCTAACAAGTATGAAACGGGAAATTAACAATAACACAATAATAGTGGAGACTTTAATACCCTACTCACACCTATGGATAGATCAACTAAACAGAAAATTAGCAAGGAAACACAGACTTTAAATGATACAATGGACCAGTTAGACCTAATTCATATGTATAGGACATTCACCCCAAAACAGTGAATTTCACCTTTTTCTCAAGTGCACACAGAACCTTCTCCAGAACAGATCACATCCTGGGCCATAAATCTACCCTTAGTAAATTCACACAAACTGAAATCATTCCAAGCATCTTTTCTGATTACAAGGCAGTAAGATTAGATGTCAAGTACAGGAAGAAAACTATTAAAAATTCCAATACATGGAGGCTAAACAAGACACTTCTGACTAAACAACAAATCACAGAAGAAATCAAAAAAGAAATTAAAATATGCATAGAAATGAATGAAAATGAAAACACAACAACCCAAAACCTATGGGACACTGTAAAAGCAGTGCTAAAGGGAAGGTTCATAGCAATACAGGCTTACCTCAAGAAACAAGAAAAAAGTCAAATAAATAACCTAACTCTACACCTAAAGCAACTAGAAAAGGAAGAATGGTCAGTAGAAGAAGAGAAGTCTTAAAAATTAGGGCAGAAATAAATGCAAAAGAAACAAAAGAGACTATAGCAAAAATCAACAAAGTTAAAAGCTGATTCTTTGAAAAGATAAATAAAATTTATAAACCATTAGCCAGACTCATCAAGAAACAAAGGGAGAAGAATCAAATCAACAAAATTAGAAATGAAAATGGATAAATCACAACAGGCAACAGAAATACAAAGGATCATAAGAGACTACTATCAGCAACTATATGCCAATAAAATGGAAAACCTGGAAGAAATGGACAAATTCTTAGAAAAGTATAACTTTCCAAAACTGAACCAGGAAGAAATAGAAAATCTTAACAGACCCATCACAAGCATGGAAATTGAAACTGTAATCAGAAACCTTCCAGCAAACAAAAGCCCAGGTCCAGACGGCTTCACAGCTGAATTCTACCAAAAATTTCGAGAAGAGCTGACACCTATCCTACTCAAACTCTTTCAGAAAATTGCAGAGGAAGGTAAACTCCCAAACTCATTCTATGAGGCCACCATCACTCTAATACCAAAACCTGACAAAGATGCCACAAAAAAAGAAAACTACAGGCCAATATCACTGATGAATATAGATGCAAAAATCCTCAACAAAATTCTAGCAATCAGAATCCAACAACACATTAAAAAGATCATACACCATGACCAAGTGGGCTTTATCCCAGGGATGCAAGGATTCTTCAATATTCGCAAATCAATCAATGTAATTCACCACATTAACAAATTGAAAAGTAAAAGCCATATGATTATCTCAATAGATGCAGAGAAGGCCTTTGACAAAATTCAACATCCATTTATGATAAAAACTCTCCAGAAAGCAGGAATAGAAGGAACATTCACTTCAGTTCAGTTGCTCAGTCGTGTCTGACTCTTTGCGACCCCATAAATCACAGCACGCCAGGCCTCCCTGTCCATTCATTACCAAATCCCAGAGTTCACTCAGACTCATGTCTATCGAGTCAGTGATGCCATCCAGCCATGTCATCCTCCTCAACATAATAAAAGCTATATATTACAGTTCAGTTTAGTCGCTCAGTCGTGTCCGACTTTTTGTGACCCCATGAACCACAGCACGCCAGGCCCCCCTGTCCATCACCANTCATTCTATGAGGCCACCATCACTCTAATACCAAAACCTGACAAAGATGCCACAAAAAAAGAAAACTACAGGCCAATATCACTGATGAATATAGATGCAAAAATCCTCAACAAAATTCTAGCAATCAGAATCCAACAACACATTAAAAAGATCATACACCATGACCAAGTGGGCTTTATCCCAGGGATGCAAGGATTCTTCAATATTCGCAAATCAATCAATGTAATTCACCACATTAACAAATTGAAAAGTAAAAGCCATATGATTATCTCAATAGATGCAGAGAAGGCCTTCGACAAAATTCAACATCCATTTATGATAAAAACTCTCCAGAAAGTAGGAATAGAAGGAACATACCTCAACATAATAAAAGCTATATATGACAAACCCACAGCAAACATTATCCTCAATGGAGAAAAATTGAAAGCATTTCCCCTAAAGTCAGGAACAAGACAAGGGTGCCCACTCTCACCACTACTATTCAACATAGTTTTGGAAGTTTTAGCCACAGCAATCAGAAAAGAAAAAGAAATAAAAGGAATCCAGACTGGAAAAGAAGAAGTAAAACTCTCACTGTTTGCAGATGACATGATCCTCTACATATAAAACTCTAAAGACCACCAGAAAATTACTAGAGCTAATCAATGAATATAGTAAAGTTGCAGTATATAAAATTAACACACAAAAATCCCTTGCAATCCTATACACTAACAATGAAAAAACGGAAAGAGAAATTAAGGAAACAATCCCATTCACCACTGCAACAAAAAGAATAAAATACTTAGGAATACGTCTACCTAAAAAACAAAAGACCTATATATAGAAAACTATAAAACACTGATGAAAGAAATCAAAGAGGACACTAATGGATAGAGAAATATACCATGTTCATGGATTGGAAGAATCAATATAGTGAAAATGAGTATACTACCCAAAGCAATCTATAGATTCAATGCAATCCCTATCAAGCTACCAACGGTATTTTTCACAGCACTAGAACAAATAATTTCACAATTTGTATGGAAACATTAAAAAACCTCGAACAGCCAAAGCAATCTTGAGAAAGAAGAATGGACCTGAAGGAATCAACCTGCCTGACTTCAGGTTATACTATAAAGCTACAGTCATTAAGACAGTATGGTACTGGCACAAAGACAGAAGTATAGATCAATGGAACAAAATAGAAAGCCCAGAGATACATCTACACACCTATGGACACCTTATCTTTGACAAAGGTGGCAAGAATATACAATGGATTAAAGACAATCTCTTTAACAAATGGTGCTGGGAAAACTGGTCAACCACTTGTAAAAGAATGAAACCAGAACACTTTCTAACATGATACACAAAAAATAAACTCAAAATGGATTAAATATCTAAGTGTAAGACCGGGCAAAACACTGACATAAATCACAGCAGGATCCTCTATGACCCACCTCCCAGAGTAATGGAGATAAAAGCAAAATTAAACAAATGGGACCTAATAAAACTTAAAAGCTTTTGCACAACGAAGGAAACTATAGGCAAGGTGAAAAGATAACCTTCAGAATGGGAGAAAATAATAGCAAATGACGCAACTGACAAAGAATTAATCTCAAAAATATACAAGCAACTCCTGCAGCTCAATTCCAGAAAAATAAATGACCCAATCAAAAAATGGGCCAAAGAACGAAACAGACATTTCTTCAAAGAAGACATACAGATGGCTAACAAACACATGAAAAGACAGATGCTCAACATCACTCATTATCAGAGAAACGCAAATCAAAACCATAATGAGGTACCATCTCACACCAGTCAGAACAGCTGCTATCCAAATGTCTATAAGCAATAAATGCTGGAGAAGGGGTGGAGAAAAGGGAATCCTCTTACACTGTTGGTGGGAATGCAAACTAGTTCAGCCACTATGGAGAACAGTGTGGAGATTCCTTAAAAAACTGGAAATAGAATTGCCTTATGACCCAGCAATCCCACTACGGGGCATACACATCAAGGAAACCAGAATTGAAAGAGACACGTGTACCCCGGTGTTCATCGCAGCACTATTTATAATAGCCAGGACATGGAAGCAACCTAGATGTCCATCGGCAGACAAATGGATAAGAAAGTAGTGGTACATATACAAAATGGAATATTACTTAGCCATTAAAAAGAATACATTTGAATCAGTTCTAATGAGGTGGATGAAACTGGAGCCTATTGTACAGAACGAAGTAAGTCAGAATGAAAAACACCAACACGGTATAATACTGTATATATATGGAATTTAAGAAAGATGGTAACAATGACCCTATATATGAGACAGCAAAACAAACACAGATGTATAGAACAGTCTTTCGGACTCTGTGGGAGAGGGCGCATGATTTGATGATGATTTGAGAGAATAGCACTGAAACATGTATATTATCATATGTGAAACAGATCGCCAGTCCAGGTTCAATGCATGAGACAAGGTGCTCAGGGCTGGTGCACCAGGATGACCCTGAGGGATGGGATGGGGAGGGAGGTGGGAGGGGGGTTCAGGATGGGGAACACATGTACACCCATGGCTGATTCATGTCAATGTATGGCAAAACCCACTACAATATTGTAAAGTAATTAGCCTCCAATTAAAATAAATAAATTAGAAATAGATAAATTTTAAGTACTTTCAAAAAAAATAGAATTCCAAATTTTTCCCAAAATAGTTTTACCAATTTTTATTTCCATTAGAGAAGTATTAAAGAATCCACTGCTCTACAACCTAACACTTAAGACTTAATATTCGTATTTCAAAATTTTTGCCATTCCTAGTATCTGTGATAGTTTCTTGTTGAAATTCTAATTTGCATTTATGTAATTAATAATAAGGTTAAACGTGCGTTCATATGTTTCTGGTCATTTATGTTCTTTCTTTCTAGAAATGCCTATTCCTATCTTTCACTCATTTTTATTGGGTTCTTTGCCCTATTCTCACTGATTTGGAGGAGTTCTTTATCTATTCTGCAACTAATCCTTTGTTAAGTAACTTCTCCCTTTTTGTTTCTTGCCTTGTCCCTGTCTTTACAGTTGTTAAAAAGAAAGTCAATCACATTAAAGAGAAGAATATACCAACGTTTACCTTATGGTATTTTTAATGTCTTGTTTAAGATGTCTTTCCCTCCTCCTAATGTTATACAGATATTCTCCTGTATTAAAGTTTTGCCTTTTACAATTATATCTAATCCATACACATATACTTAGTGAAACCAGGTTATTTATCCTACATAATGTCTCATATTTTGGGTTTTGTTGATAGATTATCCATTTAAATTGTTCTACTTTCCCCTATTATTTCCTGTATTTTTGATCCATTTTCTTGATTGAAGTGCAGCTTTCTAGCCAACTTTTTACCTCATGAGGTACATGAACATTTGATTGCCTCAACATTTAGTGATACTATGATTGACCAGTAGATTCAAATGGTATCTAATTCCTCCACTTAAAAATCCCCCATCAAACTTTTACTTGGTTTTAAAATACACTAGTGAACACTGCCTAAAAGTTTTTTCATGGGATGTTTCAAAAATAGGGATTTTCTAAGTCTGTCATTTCATCTGTATTTATTACTTGCAATTTTTCTGTTAAAAAAAATTCTTCATCAACTGTTTTATTTCCATGAAAGGAAGTTTACAAAAGCCAGCATAAATGCTTGATTCTTTCCTTTTCTTTATTAACGTTCAGAGTAGAGATCAACAAGCTTTTTTCCATGTAACAGGCCAGACAGTAAATATTTTAGGTTTTGCAGACCATGTGGTCTCTGTCACAACAATTCAACTCTGTAATTACATCAACTAAGTCACCACAGACAATACTTAAATGAATAAAGATGTCTATGTGCCAATAAAACTTTATGAACACTGAAAATTTGAATTTCATGTAATATTCATATTATAAAATATTCTTTTTATTTTTTCCCAGTTATTTAAAATGTAAAAACTATTCTTGCCTCACAGGCCTTACAACAAAAAGAGGTGCACTGGGGACATAGCTATAGCCTGCCATCCCCTTGTGTAGAGTCATGAATTGATGCCCTAGCAACCTGCACACATCCAATGAGAGAAAGAGAATGTGTGTGTATGAGTATGTGTGTGTGAAAAATCTTTAAGAACCTGTGAATTTTAGATGCTTGATACATTCCAATCTCCTATAGTCATTATCAGTGTTGATTCTCCAATTGTTTCCCTCATGTCATCTCCTTTCTCCTTTTGATATTATCCAATTAGGCTTCGGTAGCTGTCTTACTTTTATGGTGCAACATGTAACTGCCTCATATATTTCCTGCCTTAAACTTGGAATCTACCATTTCTCCATTTCTACAATTTCTCTAGATTTGCAGCTTTTTAGAATTTTCAGTGACCATAAATACATATTTTAAAAGGACATAAACATTAGTTTTAACTAATATTTCCAATTTTAAAATTAGATGAAGGTGGTTTTATTCATTTATTTCTTTTTGTAGCTCTTTTTTTCTTATATTAAAAATCTTAGCTCCTAAAGATTTCAAGTAGGAGGGAACATGGGTAGACCTATGGCTGTTTCATGTTGATGTCTGCTAGAAATCAATGCAATACTGTAAAGCATTTATCCTTCAATTAAAAATAAATACATTTTTTAAAAGACCAAAAAAAAAAAAAAAGACAAATTTAAAAATCTGCAATGAGGCACCACCTCACATCAGTCAGAATGGCCATCAACAAAAGTTCTACAAACAATGAATCCTAGAGAGGGTGTGGAGAAAAGGGAACCCTCTTGCACTGTTGGCAGGAATGTTAATTGATACAGCCACTGTGGAAGACAGTATGGCGATTCCTTAAAAAACTAGGAATAAAACCACCATATGACCCAACAATCCCAGTACTAGGCATATACATATACCCTGAGGAAACCAAAACTGAAACTGACACATGTACCCCCAATGCTCCTTGCAGCACTGTTTACAATAGCTAGAACATGGAAGCAACCTAGATGTCCATCAAAAGATGAATGGCTAGAGAAGCTGTGGTACATATATAAAATGGAAAATTACTCAGCTATAAAAAGGACTATATTTGAATCAGTTCTAATGAGATGGATGAACCTAGAGCCTATTATACAGAGTGAAGTAAGTCAGAAAGAGAAATACCAATATCTTATAGTAACACACATATATATGCAATCTAGAAAGATGGTACTGATGAACTTATTTGCAGGGCAGAAACTGAGAAACAGACATAGAGAACAGACTTATGAACACAGAGTGGAGGGGAGTAAGGAGATGGTAAGATATATGGAGAGAGTAACATGGAAACTTACAACACCATATGTAAAATAGATAGCCAATGACTCAGGGAACTCAAATAGGGGCTCTGTAACAATCTAGAGGGGTGGGATGGCGAGGGAGATGGGAGGGAGGTTCAAGAGGGAGGGGACATATGTATACCTATGGCTAATTCGTGCAGATACTTGTCAGAAAACAACAAAATTTTCTAAAGCAATTATCCTTCAATTAAAATAAAATAAAAAAATCTTAGCTCCTAAAGATTAACGTTGTTTTAACTAAACACCACTTCACTGAAACTGCTTCTACTTAATCACCAAAGACCTTTAAACTGCTAAACCCAATAGAAAAACTTAGTATTTAACTCTTCTCAGATCTCTATGTTATTTAACACTCTTGACTCTGCTCTTGACCTTGAAACATTTAACTTCCATCATACTACACTCTACTAGTTTTTCTACCTTATTTCATCTTATCTCCTTGCGTGAATCTTTTTACTTGCCTCTAGCCCTTTCGTCTTTAAATTCTATGTATTATCTCTTGACATTTTGATCAGTTCTCAGGAATGAGCAGCAGAAAGACATTAATTGGTATCTTCAGCACAAGCTTCATCCCATCTTCAGATCGATACATCCTGCTTCCGCAAGCCACTGACAGACTAGATAGTTGTTCCTTCTATGTAGTTCTACAGCATCCTTTGCTTCTTCTATATACCATATATACCATAAAGATCTTCTATATACCATAAAGATCACTTTTTATTATCCCTTTTGGTTTAACTGTCTCTGCCATAGACTGTTTCTTAAATGCAGTATTCGTGTCCATTTTTTGTTCACTATCTTATTAACAGCAGGTTTTTAACTCTGTTTTGTTCACGGATTACAGTCTGGTCATGGAAAATGGGGCTTGTGTAACTCAATTAATCTATGAATCATGCCATGTAGGGGCACCCAAGATGGACAGATCACAGTGAAGAATTCTGACAAAACACAGTCCACTTGAAGAAAAAGTGACAATCTACTTCAATATTCTTGCCTGGAGAAACCCATCAACAGTATGAAAAGGCAAAAGATATAACACCAGAAGATGAGCCCCTCCCAGGTCTGAAGGTGTCCAATATGCCACTGAGGAAGAGCAGAGGGCAATTACTAATAGCTCCAGAAAGAAGGAAATGACAAGGCAAAAGAAGAAACAACACTCAACTTCAGATGTGTGTGGTGATAGAAGTCAAGTCCAATGCTGTAAAGAACAATATTGCATAGGAACCTGGAATGTTAAGTTCATGAATCAAGGTAAATTGGATGTAGTGAAGTGAGAGATGGCAAGACTGAATATCTATATCTTAGGAATCAGTGAACTAAAATGTATGGGAATGGGCAAATTTTAGAAGACCATTATATATACTACTGTGGGCAAGAATCCATTAGAAGAAATGAGGTAGCCCTCATAGTCAACAAAATAGTCTCAAATGCAACTTCAAAAATGGTAGAAAGATCTCAGTTTGTTTCCAAGGCAAACCATTCAACACCACAGTAATCCAAATCTGTACCCCAGCCACTGATACTGAAGATCATGAAACTGACTGGTTCTGTGAAGAGCTATAAAACCTTCTAGAATTAACACCAAAAAAAGATGTCCTTTTCATCAAAGAGGACTGGAATACAAAAGTAGGAAATCAAGAGATATTCAGAATAACAGGCAAGTTTGGCCTTGGAGTACAAAATGAAGCAGGGCAAAGGCTAACAGTTTTGTCAAGTGAACACACTGGTCATGGCAAACACTCTTTCAACAAAAGAGACAATTCTACACATGAACATCATCAGATGATCAACACTGAAATCAAGTTGATTATTTTCTCTGGAAGGACTGAAGTGCGAATTCCTTTGGCCACTTGATTGCAAAGAGCCAAGTCATTGGAAAAGATCCTAAATGCTGGGAAATACTGAGGGCAGGAAGAGAAGGGGACAACAGAGGATGAGATGGTTGGATGCCATCATCACCTCAATGTATATGAGTTTGAGCCAACTCTGGGAGATAGTGAAGAACAGGGAAACCTGGTATGCTGCAGTGAATGGGGTCACAAAGAATCAGACACAAGTTAGGGACTGAGCAACAACAATGTTCTTTGCAACAAAAGATAGAAAAGTTCTATACAGTCAGCGAAAACAAGATGTGGAGCTGTCTGTGGCTCAGATCATGAGCTCCTAAATGCAAAATTCAGGCTTAATTTGAAGAAAGTAAGGAAAAACACTAAGCCATTCAGGTATAACCTAAGTGAAATTCCTCATGATTATACAGTGGAGGTGACAATTAAATTCAAGGGATTAGACCTAGTAGACAGAGTGCCTGAAGACTATGGACATAAGTTCATAACACTGTACAGGAGGCAGTGACCAAAACCATCCCAAAGAAAAAGAAATGCAAGAAGGCAAAGTGATTGTCTGAGGAGGCTTTATAAATAGCTGAGAGAAATGAAAGGCAAGGGAGAGAGAAAGATATACCCAACTGAATGCAGAGTTCCAAAGAATAGCAAGGAGATATTAAAAAGGGCTTCCCTGGTGGCTCAAATGGTAAAGAATCTGACTGAAATGCAAGGGACCTGGGTTTGATCCCTGGGTTTAGAAGATCCTCTGGAGAAGGGAATGGCTACCCACTCCAGTATACTTGCCTGGAGAATTCTCAGAGGAGCCTGGAAAGCTATAGTCCATGAGGTGAAGAGATAAAAAGCCCTTCTTAAAAGAACAATGCAAAGAAATAGAGGAAAACAATAGAATGGAAAAGAGTAGAGATCTTTTCAAGAAACCTGGAGATATCAAGGGAACACTTCAGGCAAAGATGGACATGAAAAAGGACAGAAACGGTAAGGCCCTAAAGAAGCAGAAGAGATTAAGAAAAATTGGCAAGAATATACAGAACTATACAAAAAAGCCTTAATAACCACAGTGGTGTGGTCACTCAACTAGAGGCAAATATCCTGGAAGGGGAAGACAAGCGGACCTTTAGGATGCATTACTACAAAGCTAATGGAGGTGACAGAATTCCAGCTGAGCTATTTAAAATCCTAAAAGATGATGCTGTTGAAGTGCTACATTCTGTATGTCAGCAAATTTGGAAAACTCAACAGTGGCCACAGGACTGGAAAAGATCAGTTTTCATTCCAATCCCAAAAAAGGGCAATGCCAAAAAATCCTTAAAGAGATCAGAGGACCAGACCACCCTACTTGTCTCCTGAGAAATGTATATGCAGGTCAAGAAACAACAGTTAGAACCAGATGTGAAACAAATGACAAGTTCCAAATTAAGAAAGGAGTAGGACAAGACTATATATCAGCACCATGTTTATTTATTAATAAACTGAATGCAGAGTACATCATGAGAAATGCTGGGCTGGATGAATCACAAGCTGGAATCAAGACTGCTGGAGGAAATATCAACAACCTCAGATATGCAGATACCACCACTCTAATGGCAGAAAGTAAAGAAGGACTAAAGGGCCTCTTGATGACAGTGAAAGAGGAGAGTGAAAAAGCTGGCTTGAAATTCAACATTCAAAAAACTAAGATTGTGGCATCTGGTCCCATCACTCCATAGCAAATATAAGGGGAGAATATGGAAGCAGTGACTGACTATTTTCTTGGGCTCCAAAATCACTGCAGATGGTGACTGCTGCTATGAAATTAAGATGGTTGCTCTGTGGAGGGAAAGCTATGACAAACCTAGACAGCATATTAAAAGGTAGAGATATCACTTTGCTGACAAAGGTCCATATAGTCAAAGCTATGGGTTTTCCAGTCTTCAAATAAGTTCTCTGCTTCTGGGACTCCAATAAATTCAAATATTAGTATGCTTGATGTTGCTCAGAGATCTCTTAAACTGTTCTCATTTCTTTTCATTCTCTTTTTCTGCCCAGTATCATTGGTTTCCACTATTCTGTCTTTCAGCTTGCTGATTTGTTCCTCTGTATAATTTAGTCTACTGTACATTCCTTCTAGTGTATTTTTCATATCATTTATTGTATTCGTCATCTTTTTTTGGTTGTTCTTCATATTTTCCAACTCTGACTTCTGACTCTGTGTGTCCATTTTTCTCTCAAGTTATCTGATCATAATAAATATGATAACTGTTGATCATTACACTGAAATCTTTCTTAGAAAGATGGCCTATCTCCACGTAGTTCCTCTTGGGGTTTTATCTTATTTCTTCCTTTCAAACATGTTCCTCTGTTGCCTCATTTTGCCTAACTGGTTGTTTTATTTCTGTTTCTGATAGATTATATTTCCTTTCCTTGAAGAAGTGGCCTTTTGCAGATGTCCTATGTATCCAAGCAATGCACTTTCCTCTTTTCACCAGAGATATATATATACTATATACTCTGTACTCTCTCTCCCTCTCTCCCCCACCTCTCCCTCTCCTTCCCTCCTTCTCTCTCTCCCCCCTCTCACTCTCCCCCCACACCTCTCCCTCCCTCTCTCCCCCTCCCTCTCTCTCCCCCTCTCCCTCCCA
>SJYA01001797.1:206538-239309 GCA_006410615.1 Neotragus moschatus | reverse complement strand
TCTCCCCCAACCTCCCTCCCTCCCTCCCTCTCTCTCTCAGGATGTTTACTATATGAGCTGTATGGTCCCTCTCATTGTAGTGGGCTGACTAATATGAGTGGTCTGGTAGGGTTGGTTGATCCCTGGTCTAGCTGATTGCTAAACCCTACTTTGTGTGGAGCCTGCCAACAGCTGGTTGACACAGTTCTGTCACAAAGCAGGTAGCTATGAAACCCTAGGAAGCCCCAGGACTAGTACTAGCTCACTGGAGGATGGAGTCTGGGTCCAGAAAATCCTCGGTCTTATGCCCACCCACTAGTGGATGAAGCCAGGTCCTGGCTAGAGGCCCCACCCACCAGTTTGCTGAGCCAAATCCTAGACAGGCTGCAAAGCCTAGCAGTCTCAGAGTTGACGTCAGGCTGCTGGTGGCTGGGGCCTGTTCCTAATAGCTGGCTGCAGTGTCCAGGGTGTCTGAAAACTTGTGTTAGCCTGCCCCAGTGGGTGGAGCCTGGGGCTGGTGCTGCCCTGCTAGCTGGTTGTACAGACTGCATGGGCTATCACTGTCTGGGGCCAGTGTTTGCATGCTGGTAGATAAGGCTGGTTCCCAAGATCTCTGGCTACAGGGCCCTGGATCTAGTGCCTACACAGNAAAACTTGTGTTAGCCTGCCCCAGTGGGTGGAGCCTGGGGCTGGTGCTGCCCTGCTAGCTGGTTGTACAGACTGCATGGGCTATCACTGTCTGGGGCCAGTGTTTGCATGCTGGTAGATAAGGCTGGTTCCCAAGATCTCTGGCTACAGGGCCCTGGATCTAGTGCCTACACAGGGCTGTATGGGGCTGAGTCCTGGGCCTTCTGGTGGACAGAGCCATGTCCAGGAGCAGTTGTGGGCCCCCAGGGTCTTAAGTCAGTCTGTCTGCTGGTGGGTGGGGCTGTGTCCCTGTAGTTTAGTTGCTTGGCCTGAAGCATCACAATTATCACTGGTGCTTACAGGCTGTTTGGCAGAGGTCAGGTTGGGTCCTGGCACTAATAAGCTAGAGGGAAGATTCCAAGATGGCACTTGCCAGCACCAATGTCCATGTGGTAGAATGCTGCTGTTATTTAGTTGCTAAGTTGTCTGCGTCTCGTGCCCCATAGACTGTAGCACTCCAGGCTCCTCTATCCATGGGATTTCCCAGGCAAGAATGGAGTGAGTTGCCATTTCCAGGGAATCTTCCAGACCTAGGGATCAAACCCACATCCCCTCTTTGCAGGCAGATTCTTCACTGCTGAGCCACCAGGGAAACCATATGTGGTAGAATAAGATCCCCAAAATGGCAGCCACCAGTTTCTGTGTCCCCAGGATAAGCTCCAGTTGTTTTTTGTCTCTGTGGAAGACTCTAAGATCACCAGGTTGGTGTGATTCAGGTTCCTTTTACATTACTGCTTCTGCCTTGGGTACTAAAGCATGTGAGATTTTATGTGCACCTTTTAAAAGTAGTCTCTATCTGCATTTTGGTCTCCTGAAAGTAAGCCCTGCTGGCCTTCAAAGTCAAACATTCTGGGACTTGTCTTCTTGGCACAAAATTCTTGGGCAGAGGAGTCCAATATGGGGATCAGACCTCTTGCTCCTTTGAGAAAAATGTCTGCATTAATAATTTTCTCCTGTTCATGGGTTGCCCACTCAGGGATAGAGAACCTGACTATATACTGTGACTCCATTTCTCCTGTCCATCCTGTGGTGGTGCTTTCTTTATATCTGTAGTTGTAGAAGATCTGGTAGGTTCTAGTCTTTTTCATCAATAGCTTTTCTGTAAATAGTTGTAATCTTGGTGTGCCCATAAGAGGAAGTGAGCTCAGTCTTTCCCTTCTGCCACCTTAGCCAATCTTCTCTGGTCACACATTTCTTTATCACCTATTTCCAAATTTGTAAAATGGAAATAGTTGTACTTAATAACATCACAGGATTATGTTAATTTTGGTAATGTGAAAGGATTTTATTAACTCCCAAACACTGCTCATTATTATTGTTTTTATCGACTTAATTTTTTTAATTACACAAACTGGATAGAAACATTTTTCTAGCACTGGATTTCATACTCAAGAACTGTGTTAGAAAACTGAAAAATAAACTAAGCATGTTTTCAAGTAGGGTTTTGAAAAAGACAAAAATCCTATTCACATGATGTTTTATTATATCTTCTATAAATGCTGAAGGAATTATAATGAGTTACTATTCAGTGAAGGCAATTCTATGGAAATGTGAGATGACATGTCCTAAGTACATTCCTTTCTGATGGTATACTTAACACAGAGGTGGTTGGAAAGTTAGTTCGCTTATCTACAAACCTGTCTAAGTACCAGAAGCCTCAAGCCAGCATTTGGCAAGTGCTAGACTGTAGTCAGCGAGATTTCATTTTCTAGAAAGGACATCAAGTACCAAAACTCTGGAATACTGATTAAGAAGAAATTGCTATATGATACCAAATATGCAAAAAATAGAGTTAATATTCAACAGGGAAACTTGAGTAACGTGACAACTTTATCAGGAAAGTGTCTCCTGTTGTGCAGAGGTGAACTATGGCATCCCTTAAATGACAGGAATAGTCAACCATAAAAATCAGTCATAAAGCAGCCTGTGGAACACATGTTGTTAGTACATAAGAAGTGGGTACAGCACTTCACAGAGAAATAAGAACTTAATTCTCATCCCAACTCTGCCACTAAATGAATGACTCTGGCCAAAACACTTTGAATCTCAGTTTTCTCAACTGTAAAATGAAAGAATTTCAGATTAGAAAACTTCAAAGTATCTTCTGTCTCTAAAATAGTATGCTTCCGGGATTTAATTACTGTTGAGCCAAATCAGAAACTTCATGAGAGATCATTAGTAACACATGGGAAACTGAACATAAAATAATGAGATAATCACTTAGCATATTTTATAAAAAGATATTTATTTGTATTGGTTAAATCAGCAACATGTCAAAATATAGTTTGTAGCAAAGCAAACCTTAAGTTGCCTGTAGAATTTGCTTACAAAAGTCTGTGTACATTTTAAAGAAAGTGATCAGGTATAACTCAACATTAGGTAACAGCAACAAGGTGTGGCTCAGAATATGAAGAAATCAAATGAGAGACTGGGGAAAACCCTGTTGCTGAAGTAAATTATTACAAGAATTAACATGTAGCATTCAGTCGAGGCTAAACATGATTTCAGCACAAAATAAATGAAGATCCGTGTCCACTGAAACCATGACTTCCTGTTACCAAACAAAATCACTTCCCTTCAAACCAGGAAAGAAACAAAGCGAAACTACCAGTTCTAGACTGCTTATCGAGAAGCCTAAATTTAACAAACTTTAATACAAAAATTCTATTTCTACAGCTCTATTGCTGTTGTTCCTTAGTCGCTAAGTCATGTCTGACTCTTTTGCAACCCCATGAACTGTAGCCCACCAGGCTTCTCTATCCAAGGGATTTCCCAGGCAAGAATACTGGACTGGGTTGACATTTCCTTCTCTGGGGGAATCTTTCCAACCCAGGAATTGAACTTGCATCTCCTGTACTACACGCAGATTCTTTACCACTGAGCCACTAGGGAAGCCTTTCTACATCTCTATACCAAGCGAATAATCCTAAAGAGAAAAAATTTCATGCCTAAGAATGTCTGTCATAGGCTTATTTCTAAAAAAGAAGAAATTGGGAACAATATAAATTTAAACAAAAGTAATGGTTAAGTAAAATATAGTTACTAATGGAATAAAATTTAGCCACTGAAAACACAGACTTTCTGGGAGCATTGAGAAGTGTGTAAAGTGAGGCCACAAAGCCCGCAAACCAAACATACATAGAACTGCACAAACAATATGCTTTCAGTTGTGTTTAAAAAAATATAAATAAAACATGTGGGAAAAGTGATGGGAAGCAAATACATATTAAACCATAGTTTCATATGACTGGTAAAAATGTGGGTAATTTTTGGTACATTTCTGTGTTCCAAATTTTATTTAATGGATATACTTTATCTTTAATAATGATTATATAATTTAGGATACAAAATACATTGCTGTATTACTCATTGAAATACTCATCTAAGGTAAACAGAGTACAAGACAAGGTTATTTAACATGATAACACACAGTCATGGAAATCTTGGAAATGTCCAGAAGTCAGCATTTTTAAAATAGGATTGATTTTAAAGGAACTTCTTCAAAGGAAAAAAAAAAATTAAATTCTGGGAGATCACTGAGAAATTAATTCTATGATTTTTACTTTCTAAAGGTTTTCCTGGTGGCTCAGTTGGTAAAGAATCTGCCTGGAATACAGGAGGCATAGGTTCAATCCCTGGATCATGAAGATACCTGGAGAAAGAAATGGCAACCAATGCCAGTATTCTTGCCTTGGAAACCCCACAGATAAATCCTATGGACTGGCAGGCTACAGTCTATGGGGTTGCAAGAGTCAGACGCAATTTAACTAACATAAGACAGGCTTTAAGGCTTAGATAAAAGGCACCATAGAAAATCAAGAATATGGCTGAACCAGATAATTCTTCTTGAGTATGCAAAATCTTGCCTTCCAGCAACAATTATAACCATATATTAGGAAAATAAAATAATTTACCTAGGATCTCTGCCAGTTAATGAACAACACTAAAAGCTAAATCCAGGTTTCTTGACCATTCTAACGGTATAGAAAATAGACTTTGAATGATAACTTATAAACCAGGAAATGGAGCTTAATGTTTTTTAAAAAATGTCAGTGCTTATAATTACTTTTTAAATTTAAAGCTACCTAAAACCCCTAAACTTGCCAGCACACACACAAGCCCTAGGCAATATTAAATTACTCATTCTTCTTGTTACTTGTTCTTCCAGGTTGGTGCATGTGTATGTATGTATGTGTTGTGTGTGTGTGGTTGTATCTGTGTGTCAATGTGTAAATCAGGATCCACAGGCACATGTACAGATACAAGTTTTCCTTATTTCCAGCACCACACCTGTTTTCTTTGAGGTATGAATACTTAAAATACAATGAGGCAATGACCTTCCAAAAGGTTTCTCTTAGTAAAAAGAACTTTTAAGATATATCTTAAGGAATCAAATTTTAAATAAATTTTAATAAGAGAAATGTCTCCAATAATGACCCCTTTATCATTTCTACTCTGATTAGCTTATTCCCTGTACAAAAAGATCTTCATAACCCAAATAGATCTTCACGACCACTCACCTAAAGCCAAACATCCTGGGGTGTGAAGTCAGGTGGGCCTTAGGAAGAATCACTACTGACAAAGCTAGTGGAGGTGATGGAGTTCCAGTTGACCTACTTCAAATCCTAACAGATGATGCTGTGAAAGTGCTGCACTCAATATGCTAGCAAATTTGGAAAACTCAGCAGTGGCCANGAAAAGACTCTGATGCTCGGAGGGATTGGGGGCAGGAGGAGAAAGGGACGACTGAGGATGAGATGGCTGGATGGCATCACTGACTCGATGGGCGTGAGTCTGAGTGAACTCCAGGAGTTGGTGATGGACAGGGAGGCCTGGCGTGCTGCGTGCGATTCATGGGGTCGCAAAGAGTCGGATACGACTGAGCAACTGAGCTGAACTGAACTGAAGGGAGAGAAATCATAAGATCTGCACTAGACAAAATAAGGTCTCCTCCTTCAAAGATATCCAGGTGCTAATTCTCAAACTTGTGAATATGCTATTTTATATGGCAAAAAGGATTCTGAAGATGTGATTTTAAGTTAGGGATTTTGAGTTGGAAAGTCTATCCTAGAATATTGAGTAAAACAAATGTAATCACATGAGTTCTTTATGCCATAGAGGTAGGGAAGTCAGAATTGGAAAATGATATGTGATAATAGGAGCAAAGGTGGAAGAAGCAGTGTATATGGGGAAAGATCTGAAGATGCTATGCTGCTGATTGTGAAGATACAGAAATAGCCATGAGTTAAGAAATACAAGAGGCCTCTAGAAGATGGAAATACAAGGCAATAGTTTCTCTCTAGTCTTCAGAATGAACATGGTGCTGCCAACACATTGTTCTAGGATCTCTAATATTTAGAATTGTAAAGTAATAAATCTATGTTTTTTTAGTCAAGTAAGTTAATGGACATGTCACAGTAGCAATTTGACAAAATTCCATACCCATCCATAAAAAAGAATGAAATAAAGCCATCTGCAGCACCATGGATGGAATTAGAGCTTATCATACTAAATGAAACAATTCAGAAAGAGAAACAGAAATGCCACAAGGTATCAGTTACATATGGACTCTAAAATATAACCTAAATGAACTTGTCTATGGAACAGAAATGGATTTGCAAAGATAGAAGGCAGAACAGACTCCTGGTTGCCAAGGAGGAGGTTGGGAGAGGAATGCAGTGGGAGTTTGGGGTTAGCAGACAGAAACTATTATATATAGAATGGATAAATAGCAGGGACCTACTGTATGACATAGGGAAATGCATTCAATACCTCATAATAAATCATAAGAATATTCAAAAAGAGTATATTTATGCATGTATAACCAAATCACTTTCCTGTACAGCTGAAATTCACACAACACTGTAAAGCAATATACTTCAATAATTTAAAAAAAACAGGTATAAACTAATTATGAAGTTATTAAGATACAAGGATATTTTATACAGTTGTGTATAACTGTTAGTCTATAAAATTTTGGAATCACTATGTCATACATCTGAAAATAATAATACTATAATCAATATATTTCAATTTAAAAAATTAAAAAAGAGAGTCTACATGTAATTCTGAGCACTAGGAAGTCAGTTTAACAAGGCTTCAGGAAGCAATCAATTGCATTTCTAAATACTAACAATAAATATGTGGAAATATAAATTTAAAACACTATACCATTTATAATCATTCCAAAAAATNCATACATCTGAAAATAATAATACTATAATCAATATATTTCAATTTAAAAAATTAAAAAAGAGAGTCTACATGTAATTCTGAGCACTAGGAAGTCAGTTTAACAAGGCTTCAGGAAGCAATCAATTGCATTTCTAAATACTAACAATAAATATGTGGAAATATAAATTTAAAACACTATACCATTTATAATCATTCCAAAAAATTAAATATTATATACTTAAAACATGTACAAGATAAGTGTACAGAAAATCACAAAATTATGATGGAAAAAATCAAAGAAGATACAAATGAATGGAGAGATAAAAGGTGTTCATGAGCTGGAAAATTCAATACATTGAAGATGCCAATTCTTTCCCAATAAGCATATAGGTTTATTGCAACTCCTACAAAATCCCAGCAAGATTTTGTGTAGATATGGGCAGATATTTCCAAAAAATTAAAAGAAAAAGCACAGGCCCTGAGATAGCTAAATATATTGTGTAAGGAATAAAGTGGGAAGAATTACTCTATATAATATTAAAGCTAAATATTTAGCTATAGTAACTGATAGCATATTATTGGTGGAAGGATGACAACATTGATCAATGGAGCAGAAATAGACCCATATATATACTCAACTGAGTTTTGACGAAACTGAAAAATCCAAATGAGGAAAAATATCTTGTTCAACAAATAGTCCAAGAACAATTAGATATACATAAGAAAAAGAATAAATGTCAACTGAAACCTCATATCTTAAAAAGTATACCTAATGGAAAAAAAGGTATTCAATATAAATGGAAATAAAAAGATATCTGGGGAAGCAATACCTATATCAGCCAATATAGACTTTAAAACAAAGACTGTATGTAAGAGACAAAGAACATTGCATAACGGTAAGGGATCAAATCTACAAGGAGATATTACAGTTGTAAATAAATATGCATCTAACATAGCACCAAAATACATAAAGCAAAGATTAACAAATATAAAAAAATTAACAGTAATACAATAATAGTAGGGGACTACAACACCTTACTTATATAAACATATAAACCATCCAGACAGAAAATCAATATGAAAACAATGGCATTAAATGACACATTAGATCAGTTAAACTTAATATTTATGGGACCAGTCCATTAAAAAGCAGAATACACTTCAAGTGCATATGTTTTATATATAATTCCATTATATATATATATATAATGAATTATGAATTCCATTATGTATATATATATGTATATGTATATATATGTATGTATATGTATATATATGTATATATATATGTATATATATGTATGTATATGTATATATATATATGTATATATATATATATACACATAACGGAATATTACTCAGCCATGTAAAGAATAAAATATTGCCATTTGTGACAATATGGATGGACCTAGAGTGTATTAAGTTAAAGTGAAATGTCAGACACAGAAAGTGAATAAGAATATGATCTCATATGTGAAATCTAAAAAAAAGAAAGAAAGAAAGAAAAAAACATAATAAAGCAGAAACAGAATCATAGATAAAAAGAACAAATTGGTGGTTTTCAGAGGGGAGTGGGTGGGGTATGATTAAGTGAAGGCTATTAAGAAGTACAAACTTCCAGCTATGGAATAAATAAGTCACAGGAATGTAATGTACTGCATAGGGAATACAACCAATAACAGAGTATTAACTTTGTATGTTTTTAGAATAGATTTATCATGGTAATCATTTGTAATGTTTAAAAACATCAAATCACTATGCATTGGCAACAGTTTCTTATAAAAAGCATAATCCATAAAGAAAAACATTGATTAAAAATTAGATCTCATAATAAAGTGTAAATTCTCTGTAATTACCCATGTGAAGAGAATGAAAACAAAAGCCACAGACTGGAAAAATATATTTGCAAACCATTTATCCCATAGAGCACTAGTATCTAGAATACATAAAAATCCCCAAATCAACATAAAATATACAATATAAAGATGAACAAAATAAATGAACATAGTTGTCACTAAGTTGATATACAGATGACCATTAACATCTGAAAAGATGTTCCACATCATTAGCTCATTATGGAAATGAAAATTAAAACTATGATGAGATATCACACACCTATTGGGATGGGTGAAGTTACAAATAACAACACCGCTAAATTTTGATGAGCTTTTGGACACTAAATTGCTGATATATTGCTCATGGGAATGTAAAATGGTACAGGCACTCTTTTGGAGAGTTTAGTAGAGTCTGAGAAAACTAAACATGCATCTACGATATGACCCAGTACTTGCATCCAGGGGCATTTATCTCAGGAAAAAAAAAAAAAAAACGTCATGTTCATACACAAAAGTCTGTATGCAAATATTAGAAGCAGATTTGTAAAAGTAAAAAAAGGAATCAGTCCACATATCCTCAGCAAGTGAATCATTTAACTAACTCTGCTGCATACTCACTCTGCAATACTATTCAGCAGTAGTGACACACAAACAACTTGGATGAATCTTCAAGGAATTGCACTTAATAGAGAAGTCAATCTAAATGGTTATGATTCTGTTTATACGACATTCTTGAGATGATAACATTTTAGAGATGGAGACTGATTAGCAGTATCTAGCAACTGGAAAGGGGAGAAGGAGAGAGGAAGAAGGTGGTTCTGGTTATAAGATCACAATAGAGGGATATTTGTGGCATTGGGGTGGCTTATCTTGACTTTGCGGTGGAAGCAGGAACCTATATAGGTGACACAACTGTATAGAATTTAACACATGCACACGTGCTTGCACACACTCATGAGTAAGTAAATCCATAAGAGTAATCTGGATATGACTGGTGCATTGCACAATATCAATGTCTATATTCCAAATATGATTATTAAAGTTTAGCAAAATATTGCAATTGGGGAAACCAAGTAAAGGGTACAAAGGAGGTATTCTTTTTGTTATTCTTTTACAACCTCATGTGAGCCTATATCTGAATAAAATAGTAATAGAATATCCAGAAGCCTTAAAAAAAATGGAACAAGAGACAACATATAAACTTAGATTATATTACTTTTTAATAATTGTACTTATTTATTTATTCAATCTATCCCCATTCAAACCTCCAAAGAACAATCAAGCATGAAGTAAAAATAAAAATATTTTCAGACAATTTTAACCCTTTTATTCCTTTCCGAGGAAGATAACTGAGAATAAAACAATTCAAAAAACAGAAAAAAGATAAAAACAACACCAAAGAAGATTGAGATTCCAGTAACCAGAAGATTCAAGTGAAGAACTGTGTAATGCATTAAGAAAGCAATTAGTCCAGATTAAAATTTCAGGGCTTCAGGAGGGATTTTTTTTTTTCAGAGAAAATAAATAAATGTACGTGATCTGTTGCTAAACAGCGTTTGACTCTTTGTTGACTCCATGGACGGGAGCCTGACAGGCTTCTCTGTCCGTGGTATTTCCTAGGCAATAATACTGGGTCAGTTGTCATTTCTTTCTCCAGATCTAGAAAAGGAATCCCAACCCAGGATTGAACCTGTGTCTCCTGCACTGAAGGCGGATTCTTCATCACTGGGCCACCTGGGAAGACCCAGTTAGACCTCACGTCACAGGATATATGATTTTAAGACTAGATATACATGAGTTGAACAAGAAGTTATACTATTTGATGCTTTTCTTTTTTTGGTTAGCATTAAGAAATGAAAGTTTTTCAATAATTTCAAGGAAGTGGAAAAACATGGTTCACATTTGGAGCAAATTAATGTGGCGTTGTTTCAAAGAACTGAAGTGTATGGTAAATGAATGCATTTGTCTTTGATGTTAGGGACATTCTCTATTTAATACATAGACATTCTCTATTGATTCAGAGTTTCATAGTCAGTTCTTCATTATATGGTTACAGGACTTTTTGAAGTTGATTAGTCTTTGACAGTATTAAAGATACATTTAAGTTTAATTTTTAGTCATGTTCCATGTAAGCTGTATAATTTTAGCAAATGTGACAACTGCCAAAAATAAGGAAAAGTGCTGACTTCTTCCAAAATTCAAAATAAAACCTTTGATTACAAGTGAATTGAATTATTAAGTCTATTTTATTAAATGTATTTTTCTTCACTGTAATCATTAACATTTTTAAAATAAAATATATTTCAAATGCAGTAATAACCAGTGGGGATAAATGGTTGTCTGTTATTTCTACAAAATGTATTTGCTTCTCAGGAATGAATGGGAGTTTGCAAGCCACATTAATTAGGTGTGGTTGTTTATCTGGATGACAATATGTTGGATGTTTATCAGATTCAGAGAAATCTGTGAACATCATGTAATAGTACATAATGAAAAAGCCACATTGATATGAAGAAGGGAATTGTGGATGGTGGACAATGAGCTATTAAAATATAAACATGAAGCTGGCAAAGAAGCAAACAGAAAACATTAAATTGATGAGCAATTTCTTAACCTTGGGAATAGGGTCAGGATGAAAAATGTTACTACAATGGAATCATCTCAACTATTACACTTGCAGTTTTCCTGTAATGAGTGAGAAATTCTTATCAAGGAAAAGCAATTACTAATGAATGTACCTTCTGGGAAGCAAATTTATAAGGTGAGCACACTTAACCTAGAGATTAAATCTGAAGAAAAATAAAAAGATCACGAATGTTCTCACAAAACACTAGCGTTTTATTGGTTGCCAGAAGTTGCTAACAGGCCATTAATAACAACAGCAGGGGTTGAAAAGAATGTGGAGCTTCCTGTTAACCAGTCCACTTGGTTGTCTTCAGAGATTCATTTTATTGTGTGTACACATTACCAGATAAAACCAATAGGTGGGTTGGTTTCGTCCCACCCCCACCTCACTTTGACTTGAGAAAAAGCACTGATATTTCTATTCAGCTATGCACCTGATTCCTTCCTGAAACATTAATCAACCACAGCCAGAATGAAAATCAATATAACCCTGAAACACATCTCCAGATACCAAAAATATGTGTGAAAAAAGACAGAGCACACGGCATCTTTCTCAATATTCTGGAGAACTGTGCTAGCACTGCAAAGCATAACCGTTTTTTTTTTTCTCTCTGTAAACAGTTATGGATATGAATTTTATATGACATTTTCAATGCTAGGTGATGTATTCCCAATACAGTATTATTGAAGGCTGAGTGTTCTCTCTTGGCTGTTATTTATGATTGCTGCTTTGTGGCAAACAAAACACCAAACATAAGTAAATAATGGTGTGCTGTGTATGCTGCGTCTGTACTTCTCCCCCTACAGTGTAAGAAACAAAAGTGTACATTTTGATATTTGCTCAGGAAAGGGGTTATTGATGTATAACAATAGTCCTTTCAAGAGGGTGTGTAAGGAAGTAAAACTAAACTAGACAATAAATTCTCTTATGTGAATTTATTGATTGATTCAGCTGATAACAGATAATCTGGGGCATGACAGATGGAAAGCAGTCCATTACAACTGAATCAGGAGGCCATGCCTGCGTATTCTCTCTCTCTCTCTCTCTGTGACACACACACTAGACTACTAAATACAAAAAAAGGTATGCATAAAATCTCTGATTTTGTGATGATTTTAGACATTTAATTAGCAGTTAATTTGTAATTATTCATGCACCCATATTTATCAATAGTTGCTTTTTGGAATAAATATGTGGTATACCTCAATAATAATCAACCCTGGCTTTACCATTAGTACTTTTCATAAAAAGGAAATAATAGATAAATAGTGATAACCTGACCATATTTTAGTTAAAAAATTTATATATAAAAACATGGTATTAGGACTTCCCTTGCATTTCAGTGGTTAGGACTCCATCCTTCCACTGCAGGGGGCATGGCATGGATTCCTGGTCAGGAAACTAAGATCCTGCAAGTCAGTGTGACATGGTTAAACCACGCCTGCATCCCACCTTCCCCCAGAAACATGTTATTTGCTTACAGATCAATAAAATAGTAAGGATTTAAGGATCAAATTTTGTTCACAATCCTGGTAAATTAAATACAACCGTAGAGAAATATTTCATTTCATTACTGATCTCATTGTATTGGGATTTGTGTTCTACATTACCTCATTCTCACTAAAACATGGACATTATACATTTGCTGCCAATTTCATAACTATTGCCTTCTCTTTTTCATAGTATTTCTCATGCATTAGCTCAGTTGTTCATCACACACACACAAATGAAAAGAATATTTTTTGCTGTCTACACTATTTTATAGATGAGGAAACTTGGGTTCAAAAGGCTAGAAGATGTATACCAAAGGGATAGTGTCTGTCCAAACAAATTATTCAGAGTTTACTCAAGTGTGGCTCTCTCTGTATTCCTTAAACATTTACCTACCTCATAATTTCAGGGAGGTTCTGCAGTAAAAGGTTTCCTCTTGTCTGCACATTATTTTCCTTCTTCTTCACTGATGCTCAGTCAGAACTTAATTCCATTGGATGAAGCCATAGAGTTTGTTTTCCTCTGTAACATATTCCTCTACCTTAAAGTTCTTGACAACAATTTGATTCTGATTCAACATAGGCTAATTTATTTTTTCTCATTACTTTTCAAGATTAGTGCTTTTATCCTCTCAATTCATGGCTCTCCTATGTTGGAAGTAATTCACATTTTGTAAAGAGATTGGTGCAGACATAAAGTGCACATGATCACGGATTGCCTTGTTTGAGGAATGGATAATTAATCCTTCTGTGGCCCTACACTTCGTGCAGTTTCTACAACTCTGGCATATCATTTTGACCTATGATCTTTATTCTTTATTTCTAAGATTCTATGCTTCTGTTGTAAATGGAAATAGACTGAGAAAACTGTCCCCTCAGTTTATGTTTTTTAAATCCTAGGATTCTGTGCATATGGGAACACTATTTACATCAGTCTAACTGCTCCCATTTCTGTTAACATCTGCTAGATAGCACTGTTTTAATAAGCTCAAGTAATTTAGCAACAGGAATTGTGGAAAGTGTTAAAACTAGTAAAAAAAGAATAATAGTTAATTTGAGTTACACCTCTCATCCTTTTTATTTCATCCCCATTGTTAAAGAAGGTAATTGCTCAGGAAGTATTCAAATAAATTCTCAGACAGGAGGCAAGGGTAGATATAAATCCCTAATAATGAATAATAAGGTGCAGGTTATAAAATGATATTAGAACAACCTGTATTGATTTAGATGGATCTTGAAATTCCTTAGGAATAGAAAAGATGATTTCTAATCCCTACAATTATGACATTTTGATAACCTAAGCTCTTGAGAAATCTGTATGCAGGTCAGGAAGCAACAGTTAGAACTGGACATGGAACAACAGACTGGTTCCAAATAGGAAAAGGAGTATGTCAAGGCTGTATATTGTCACCCTGCTTATTTAACTTCTATGCAGAATACCTCATGAGAAATGCTGGGCTGGAAGAAGCACAAGCTGGAATCAAGATTGCTGGGAGAAATATCAATCACCTCAGATATGCACCACCCTTATGGCAGAAAATGAAGAGGAACTAAAGAGCCTCTTGATGAGAGTGAAAGAGGAGAGTGAAAAAGTTGGCTTAAAGCTCAACATTCAGAAAACGAAGATCATGACATCCGGTCCCATCACTTCATGGGAAATAGATGGGGAAACAATGGAAACAGTGTCAGATTTTATTTTTCTGAGTTNCCCTTATGGCAGAAAGTGAAGAGGAACTAAAGAGCCTCTTGATGAAAGTGAAAGAGGAGAGTGAAAAAGTTGGCTTAAAGCTCAACATTCAGAAAACGAAGATCATGGCATCCGGTCCCATCACTCCATGGGAAATAGATGAGACAAGCAGTGGAAACAGTGTCAGACTTTATTTTTCTGGGCTCCAAAATCACTGCAGATGGTGACTGCAGCCATGAAATTAAAGGACGCTTACTCCTTGGAAGAAAAGTTATGACCAACCTAGATAGCATATTCAAAAGCAGAGACATTACTTTGCCAACTGAGGTCCGTCTAGTCAAGGCTATGATTTTTCCAGTGGTCATGTATGGATGCGAGAGTTGGACTATGAAGAAGGCTGAGCGCCGAAGAATTGATGCGTTTGAACTGTGGTGTTGGAGAAGACTCTTGAGAGTCCCTTGGACTGCAAGGAGATCCAACCAGTCCATTCTGAAGGAGATCGGCCCTGGGATTTCTTTGGAAGGAATAATGCTGAAGCTGAAACTCCAGTACTTTGGCCACCTCATGCGAAGAGTTGACTTGTTGGAAAAGACTCTGATGCTGGGAGGGACTGGGGGCAGGAGGAGAAGGGGACAACAGAGGATGAGATGGCTGGATGGCATCATGGACTCGATGGCCTTGAGTCTGAGTGAACTCCGGGAGTTGGTGGACAGGGAGGCCTGGCGTGCTGCGATTCATGGGGTTGCAAAGAGTTGTACATGACTGAGGGACTGAACTGAACTGAACTGAAGGACACACTTTCCCCAACTTAGCTGCCACCTTTTTACATTTTTTTTTTAATGCATGCTCTTGTCCCCCAGCTTAGCAGCAGCCAAGTCCTAATAAGAAAAACCAAAAACTTGTGCTATACTGCCACCTTCTGGGAAACAAAAAGGCTCCTAATTACCAACCTATTAAACAGAACCACAGTAAACAAACTCTTGACTAAGTGAGAAAGATATTCACTAACTCAAATGCAATAGCAAAGGCACTTTTCATCAAACACCATGAAAAATTCCAGCAATAAAGTATTACAAAAAGAAAACAGCAATTTTCTAGCAGTCAAACCTAAAGACACAGAATATTGCAATAACTGATAAAGAATTAAAAATAGCTGTTATGAAGAAATTCAGTGTGCTACAAGAAAAGTCAAAATGACAATACAATGACCTTAAGAATAAAATAAGGAGTATTTTACCAAAGGCTGAAATTAAACCAAACTGTATTGTACTCACACAAAAACAGACACATTGATCAACGGAACAGAATAGAATGTCCAGAATTAAATTACAGTAGATAAAGTCAACTAATATATGACGAGAGCCAAGAATATGCAATGGGGAAAGAGTAGTCTCTTCAACTAATTGTGCTGGAAAACTGGAAAAATAGATGCAAAACAATAAAATCACATCACTCACAACAGTTAACTCAAAAGAGATCAAAGACATAAGACTTGATAGCATAAAACTCCTAGAAGAAAATGTAGGGATGAAGCAATGTCTTGGCAGTGATTTTTTTTTTTAATATGACACTAAAAGGATAAACAACAAAAAAATCAACAAATGTGACCATGTCAAAATCAGAAGTTTCTCCATAGCAGAACTAGCAATTACTAAATGAAAAGATAACTTACAGAATGTGAGACAATTTTTTCAAACCATATATCAGTTAACATTCAAAATGTATAAAGAATTTAGTCAGCTTCATCACACACACACAAAAAGCCCGATTAAAAAATAGGCCGAAGAACACGAGGCAGAGTACATCAAAATGGCCAATGGACAAATGAAAAGATGCTCATCACTAATCAGAGAAATGGTAATGAAAGGCACAACGAGATATCATTAAACACCTGTCATAATGGCTATCATCAAAGGCAAAGAAAAACAAATGTTGGGAAAGATGTCAGGAAAAGGGAATCTTCATGGACCATTGGTAGGAATGTAAACTATTGCAGCCACTGTAGTAAACAGTATGGAATTTCTTTAAAAAATGAAAAATAGGTGTATTATACGATCTTGAAATTCCACCTCTAGGTATATACCCCAAAAATGAAAACAGGATTTCAGCAGAATACATGCACTCTCATGATGATGGCTGCATTATTCCCAACAGCCAAGATATGAGGACAACCCAAGTGCCCATCAATGAATGAAAGAAAAGATGTAGAACGTATACACAATGGAATACTATTCAGCCACAACAAAGGAGGATATCCTTCCATTTGTGACAATATGCATGTACATTAAACACATTATGCTATGTGAGATGGGCGTCCCAGATGGTGCTAGTGATAAAGAACCTGCCTGCCAATGCAGGCAGCCTAAGAGACACGGGCTCAATCCCTGGGTCGGGAAGATCCCCTGGAGGAGAAAATGGCAACCCCCTCCTGTATTCTTGCCCGGAGAATCTCATGGAGAGAGGAGCCTGGCTGGCTACAGTCCATAGGGTCACATAGAGTCGGACACGAATGAAGCAACTTAGCACACACATATACTATTTGAGATGAGTCAGACAGATAAA
Organism: Neotragus moschatus; assembly: GCA_006410615.1. Lineage (NCBI taxonomy): Eukaryota > Metazoa > Chordata > Mammalia > Artiodactyla > Bovidae > Neotragus > Neotragus moschatus. Next base: position 222,269 of record SJYA01001797.1, on the reverse strand, counting down.
GTCAAATTATTGAATCTAAAATGTGAAAATGAAAAAGAGTATAATGACTGTTACCAGGGGATGAGGGTAGTGGAGATAAGAGTGTTTAAGGGTACAAACTTACAACAAGTACTAAATAAGCTATATAGATCTAATGTGCAGTATAATGAATATAAGCAATAACGTGCTAAGTCACTTCAGTTGTGTCCAACGCTTTGTGACCCTATGGACTGTAGCCCGCCAGATGCCTCTGTCCATGGGATTCTCCAGGCAAGAATACTGGAGTGGGTTGTCATTTCCTCCTCCAGGGGATCTTCCCGACTCAGGGATCAAACCTACGTCTCTCATGTCTCCTGCATTGGCAGGACCACCTGGGAAGCCTCATAAGCACTAATATCATACTATAAATATGTAATATAATAAATATCCCTATCAGCAAAAAACAAAAAAAGCTAGTAACAGCTGACTCACAGCACCTGTAAATAAGTATCACTAACACTGTTGTAAACCAGATGTAACTGCCTAGGAGGGATGCACTCAGTTCATTAAAAAATGCCAAATCATCAAATACCTGCTTTAATATCAGTTCCATATCCCTGAACTTGTATATGATCAATAAAGGAATTCTTTTATCTATTCAGCACTGGTCAGGCCTTCTTCATATCTGAACATTCACGTTCAAGAACAAGCATTCTAAGTGTGGCTACAAATGTGACTTGTAGTCTAAAAGCTCTAAATATAGACATTTTTATCAGTTTATATATAAATGTTTATAATTATGAAGAAGAGATGTTTCAGTAATTGATGTACTCTGAAAGCTGTTTAAGTATAAAAATTATAATTAAGAACTGTTAAATAGTTAAATAAATTAACAGTAAACTAGACTGAAAGTTAAAATATAAATATTAAGAGCGTATGTCACCAAAAAACATCAAGGAAGAACATGTTATCCTCTTTTTATTTAATAAATATTTATAAAAATATAAATACTAACACAAGAAAAAACACCAGAGATTAAATCATAGTAAAATAACTTTTGGAGAACTATTTGGTATACTAACTAGAATAAGTAAAAAGCAAAAATGAAGCCTATGTTGTCTCAGGACTATCTGGGAAAATGAGATTGGGGTCTAGCTTCCGACAGTACTGTGCTAAGTTGTTTCAGTCACGTTCAGCTCCGTGCAACCTAATGGACTGTAGCTGGCCAGGCTCCTCTATCCTACTTCCCCTAGAAACCACAGAGTTAAGATAAATGTAAAATGTTTGTTTGCCTCGTTTGCTTTGAAATCCCTAATTCTTGAGATTCCACTTAGACTGATGAACTTCAGGTTAGCATATCACGCAAACCCTGGACTTATGTGACTAAAATGTAATAGAAGATTTGTGGAAAACCAAGGCTATGATTGGGCTTCCTTGGTGGCTCATATGGTAAAGTGTCTGCCTGCAATGAGGGAAACCCAGGTTCAATCCCTGGGTAAGGAAGATCCCCTGGACAAGAAAATGGCAACCCACTCCAGTATTCTTGCCTGGAAAATTCCATGGACTGAGGAGTCTGGTAGGCTATAGTCAATGGGGTCACAAAGAGTCGGACACGACTGAGCAACTTCACTTTCACTTTTCAAGGGTGTGATTTAGTGCCAAGTCCACACACTCTGAGCTCTAATCAGTGGCAGCCCTCCTCCGTGGTCCAGGAGAAAAAGAAGGCACAAAAACAAGGTGGTTGATGGGTCCTTCCATATGATGAAGATGCTCAGTGTTCTCTATTTCTTGCCTTCTCTCCTTCCCTGATGTCTCCAAGCTATATCTATCCTACTTTACTCTTTCCTTTCATTAGACATTTGATCCAAGCAGAGCTAAATTAAATTCTTTCATAAGCTAAATGATCCCTAGAAAGAAGCTGTGAAAGCCATGTTTTTAATAACAGGAAGTTAAAGACAGACTCTTGAACTTCTATTTATAAGGTTCCTAAAGTAAATACTCTCTTGGATTCTAAAAAATAAACTTTTATTCTTTTTAATGACTTTTTAATTCTTTTAACCTTTTTGCTTAAGCATTGTAAAATTATACACAAACACATATACAACGCACACACAGGCTCAAATGTACACAATTCTTATGTTATTGGTGGACTTACTAAAAAATTTCAGGTCAACAAAAAGTTTCAGGTCAACCAAAAGGATGGAGGGACAAGAAAAGAGTGTAATCAAATATGTGATAAAGCTAGGGAACACACAGGAGTTTATATTCTCTCGTGGACTATCTGACTTAACACTTTGGATGACAAAGGGAAAAGGAACCAGAGAGTGTCTTCAGCTAGCATAGGTGAAGAGAGGTTGTTAAGATCTCATTTGTTCCAGAAAACAGTTACACATATTTATATATTATGCAAATGAGTATATATTTATATACTCGAACATTTTTTACAAAGATGTGAAAATAAACATTAAAATTCCACAAGGAACATTTCAGCGAATAATTAGAGGAAAAAAATTAGTGAATAATAAGAGAGAAAACTATCAATTTTATAAATGTTGGCTGAAATAGTAAACAAATACAAAACTGTGGAGCTAAATATGATAATATAATCTAGCTAGGATGCCCATAAATTACCAAAAGTAAATTGTTAAGAGCCTTAAGAATTTTCCATAAACTGACCCACAGTGAACCTATGTAACAGTTCACAATTTGGTACACATAGCTTAGCAGTACATTCATGCCTGAGGAGCAGTTGGAGAAGCCATGTCTTTACTCAGACAATTTAAATATCAGTCCTGCCTCTTATTGGCTCTATGATCTTCAATAAGTAAATTTAATTCTCTCCACCAGTTTCCGCACGTATTGTGAGGGAAAAGTGATAGATCTTACCTCATAGAGTTTATGAAGACTAAAGTTTCTGAGTATAAAGCACTTAAAACATCAGGCACACAGGTAAATGTCAGTAAATGTTAGCTCTTAATTATTTGACCAACTTATTCTTGGTCCAAACAGAAGCTAGAATATATAGCGTTCTTGGCTTATGTTTTTCTGTGTCTCAATAATTTAAAAATCCATACTTCCCTCAATGTTTTATAATATTCAATCATTAAATAATTATTTATCTTTTATCAAACAATACACAAGTGACAATATTAAATTTAATGATATATTTAATTTCTTAAACTAAACTTAAAATACCCTTAATAAGATAAACTACAGGAGTAAAACCAATATATTTTGGGTAAAATGGATAGTATTCAGTGTTATTTTACTAATTTTTACAAATGTATTAAGATAGAAATATTTTAAATTCATTTAAGACAGAATCTATCATATTACATAAAATTTAAAAACTAAAACACGTGGATCTGTACTATTAAATAAAATGTAATGTTTCTTTCAGGCTCAGTAACAACACTTTTTTCTAAAATGTTACCTGAGAACTGATCATGCGCTGAGATGAGCGAGCAATGTTAGCAGGCAGACCAAAGAAACTAGGTTTGTCATCCTCTGGAAGTTTCTCAATGACGGCACGATAGTCCTAAACATAGAGAAGTAAAAAAAGAGTTTTTCACTAAAACTCAAGTTTACAACCACTGAAATCAGAAAGAACCAGAATATCACTAAGTATTAAATTACTAGTTATTCATGTCGTACTGTCTAGGTAAACCTCACTTTCAGTGTATATAGTAGTAACTCAGGTATCTAATGGAAATTCTCTCTGTCATGGCTTCTTCATACTTAAATTAGCTGATATTATACTCTCTTATCTGACATTTCTCATAATTGAAGGGACCCTGAATTGATTAAAGCAAACATATATGAGTGGCTATGCCTGTTGTTCAGCCATTAGGTCGTGTATGAATCTTTGTGACCCTATGGACTGTGGCACGCCAGACTTCCCTGTCCTTCACTATCTCTCGGAGTTTGCTTGAGTCGGTGATGCTATCCTACCATCCCTCCGCTGCTTCTTCTTTTGCCTTCTATCTTTCCCAACATCAGGGTCTTTTCCAATGAGTTGGCTCTTCACATCAAGTAGTCCACGTACTGGAGCTTCAGCTCCATCATGGATCCTTCCAATGAATATTCAGAGTTGATTTCCTTTAGGATGGACTGATTGGATCTCCTTATAGTCTAAGGGACTCTCAAGATTCTTCTCCAACACCATAGTTCAAAAGCATCAATTCTTCAACACTCAGCCTTCTTTATGGTTCAACTCTCACATCCATACATGACTACTGGAAAAACCATAGCTTTGACTATATGAACATTTTTTGGCCAAGTGATGTCTCTGCTTTTTAATATGCTGTCCAGGTTTGTCATAGATTTTCTCCCAAGAGCAAGTGTCTTTTAATTTAATGGCTGTAGTCACCATTCAAGGTGATTTTGGAGCCCAAGAATGGAACATCTGTCACTGCTTCCACTTTATCTCCTTCTATTTGCCAGGAAGTGATGGGACTGGATGCATTATCTTCGTGTTTTTGAATGCTGAATTTGAAGCCAAGTTTTTCAATCTCCTCTTTCACCCTTATCAAACAGGCTCTTTAAACTGGAAAGGCAGTCACTCCCTCTCCTCCATCACAAATGGCATAGGGGAACCTGGTGCTAAACTATTCCTAGATGACCTGTTTTTAGGTCAGGGTTTCATAGGTAGCAGAGCAGCTCCCTCGCTGCAATCTACTGAAAGTTAGCCCTTGACACAAGGGTTTGTAGAAGAAAAAAGTTTATTCTTTAGATATGAAAAATAATCTAAAAACAGCAAAATAAAAATTTAAAAAGAGGTTCTTTAATTCCTCTTCACTTTCTGCCATGATATCTGAGGTTGTGGATATTTCTTTTGCAATCTTGATTCCAGCTTGTGAGTCATCCAGCTCGGCATTTAACATAATGTACTCTGCATACAATTTAAATAAAGCAGGGTGACAATATACAGCCTTGTTGTGCTCCTTTCCCAATTTTGAACCAGTCTGTTGTTCTGTGTAAGGTTCTAACCTGCAGACAGGTTGCTCAGAGGACAGGTAAGGTGGTCTGATATTCCTATCTCTTTAAAAATTTTCCACAGTTTGTTGTGATCCCATATAGCCAAAGGCTTTTGCGTAGTCAGTGAAGCAGAAGTGGATATTTCTTTTCAAAAATGAAACCAATTTGATCTCTGGTTCCTTTGTGTTCAGTTGCTTCAGTCATGTCTGACTCTTTGAGACCCCATGGACTGCGGTCCACCCGGCTTCTCTGTTCATGGAATTTCCCAGGCAAGAATACTGGAGTGGGCTGCCATTTCCTTCTTCAGGGGATCTTCCCGACCCTGGAATCAAACTCTCCACTCCTGCATCTCCTGCACTGGCAGATTCTTTACCACTGTGCGGTACCTCTGCCTTTTCTAAATCCAGCTTGTACATCTGGAAGTTCTTGGTTCATGTACTGCTGAAGCCTGAAGAATTTTGAACATAACCTTTTTAGCATGCAAAAGGAGTGCAACTGTATGGTAGTTTGAGCATTCTTTGGCACTGCCCTTCTTTGGGACTGGAATGAAAATTGACCTTTTCCAATCCTGTGGTCACTGCTCAGTTTTGCAAATTTGCTGACATATTGAGTGTAGCGCTTTAACAGCATCATCCTTTAAGATTTTAAATGGCTTAGCTGGAATCCTGTAACCTACCAAAGACTAATCAGCAGAGTGTAGCTCTGCACATAATGAAATAAATACTCTAACAATCTTTTTTTTTCAAACTTATAGAACCCTCAGAAACATATATATACACAGTCTGATGTACAAGGACTGCTTTGTAAATTGCTTTACTATAAAGCAATTCCAGTTAGTCGTCACTGGTGAGGTGTAATGAAATGCATCGATAATCCTATCCTTTCATCCCAAGACTTACTGTAAGCACTACAAAGGCTTGATTTGTCAAGCATTCACCCGAACAGTTTCCACTTCAGATGCTAGATAGGAAACTAAGAGTAGACCAAAATGATTTATTCAGTTTAGTCCAAAGATGGGAATTGTTTTGTTTGTTTTCATGAAGAGACAAGCTTATTTTAAGACAAGCTCATTTTATATGCATCTGAACTATTCTTCGGAGAAGGCAATGGCACCCCACTCCAGTACTCTTGCCTGGAAAATCCCATGGACGGAGGAGCCTGGAAAGCAGCAGTCCATGGGGTCGCGAAGAGTCGGACACGACTGAGCGACTTCACTTTCACGCATTGGAGAAGGAAATGGCAACCCACTCCAGTGTTATTGCCTGGAGAGTCCCAGGGACGGGGGAGCCTGGTGGGCTGCCATCTATAGGCTCGCACAGAGTCAGACCCGACTGAAATGACTTAGCAGCAGCAGCAAACTATTCTTGCTGAAGTGGGATAAACTGTTTTTAATGGAGCAGCCTCATCTTCTGCCCCCACCCCCTTCATCCTTTCTCATCCTTCGCAGCTGCCTCTCAAGAATTTCCAAGACACAGGTGCTGGAGTTAAACTCCAGGAAGTATGTCAAAGTTTGAAAAGAAATGCTGTTCTATGAAATTTTTTCTCTCCTATAGCGCAGTAAACTTCCTTAAGGTGTTCAGTCACATCATATTAATAGATATGCATCAATATATATGTATTATATGTGAGTGTATACTTGTGTATATGCATGCATTTGTGTATGTGTGTGTGTGCAAGTGTTCTCCTCTCCTGGGAAACTGGCTTTCTCTTTCTACGTAACTCAATTAAATAGAAAGCTAAACATTGACTCTAGTGAATCATCTTATAATTTTTAAATTAAAAAAAATTTGTTTCTTGTTTTCTCTTTTGTCTTTTTATCATCTTTTTTGGATGTGCCTTGCAGTATGTGAGATCTTAATTCCCTGGCCAGGGATTGAACCCATGTCTGCTGCCTTTGGAAGCATGGAGTCCTAACCACTGGACCACCAGGGAAATCAGGTAACCATCTTATAATGTTAAAACTACTGTTTTCTTTGTATTTAAACACTTGGTTCATTTTTAAATATCTGTGAAACTTTCTCATTGAGACTGGGGAATCATCTCTACTTTGGACATGTTTCCTAAGTAACAGACCTCTACGTATCCAAACTGATTTATTCTCACTTGGACACAAAAGAATGTATACCAAATGATATCCTTTAAATGAAGCAGAGAGGCAAAACTGAACACAGGTTGTTGGAAATTAGGTTAATGCATCCTGTGCGGGAGATAGTAACTAAAAGGCGAAGGACTTCCGGGGAGCTGATAATGTTGTTTCTTGATGCCAGTGCTGGTTATACTCATGTGTTCAATGTACAAGGATGCACTGAATTGTGCACTTATGACATCTACTTTTCTATATATATTTTATTTTTCAATTTAAACTTCAAACAATAGAGACAAAAGACTTGTCAGGGTATGCTAACACGTGTACTATATATTTATCAGAAATAAATATGTAATAATAAATATCTGTGATATTTCTGTCTGCACAGTGACTCCAAGTTTCTTCTACTAAAAAGTAAACTCTACCAATGCATCAAGAAATCCACAGCTCTTGAACAGGGTTATTATTGAGCAAATGTTCAATGAGTATTATTGAATGATTAAATGAATGGAAGATACTGAAAAATAAAATAGATGGAATACTCTAAAAAACAGATAAGATATCAATAAGAGTAACATATTTAATATTGGTAGTCAAGATTTTATTTTTTGATTTATGTTACTAAAACAAAGGTATTTTCTTGAAAACTATTTGAATGAGAGAAAAGGCACAATACTGAAAGAAGTATATAATTAAATATATGTATATTTTGTAATTCATGAAGAAACATGTAATTTAAATACTCTAGACTTAGCAGCAGCAGCAGTATCAGGCAATAAAAACATTTTTCGGGGCATATACAAAAATACAAATTGGTAGCAAAATAATTGAAATCTTTGGGCTACATTTTATACTATATTTTGGAAAAGATGACTGCATTCTAGGAAACTTCTATAAGATGACTCAAAGCAAAAAGCTACAGTCAAATAAATTCATATAAACAAAAATGCTTCTATGAAATCTTTTTAGGTTAATATCTCTTGTAGCTTTAAAACTACTTTAAATTTATAAACCAGAGTATGAAACAGACATCTGTTGAATAATATTAGCTTTTTTCAAATTTACTGTATCAGAGCACTATCATAATTACAAACAAGTAGTATATCCTCCCATTCCAGATCTTCACAGCTGCCCTACAACTTAAAATTTTCCTAGGCCACCGCTTTCAAGATTTATCTATCTATCAATACTATTATCATCAACCAGTGTTCAGTAAGTATCCAAAAGCAATACGACACCTAACTAGAGTTTAGAGAATCGGGCTGCATATTGGCATAATAAATAATAATCCATATTTATGAGTGATGACTGCTTGTACTAATGAAAAGAAGCAACATATTTTAATAATGTAAGAAATTATGCAAGTTTCAATCTGGTAATAAATTGATAACAATTAATTTTACCTACCAAAATGCTGCAGGATTTTGGCAGAGATATGGAGTATGGAAAAACGCTTTTCTTGTTCCTTTGGCTTAATACGTCAATTACTGAAGAATTAAAAAATTGCTTCAGGTATGACTGAAGAACTCTAAGGTCAAAGTAGTTATCTATGCGTCCTCCATAAATAGCATTTTCAAGCAAACCATGTACAAATTCCCACTGTACATCTTTGGAACCTATAATTTTAAAAAAAAATTTGTTTCATTTCTAAGGTATTAGGAATTTTCTAAAAATATTCTAAAATATTAAACAAATTTCAGGCTCTAGCTATATTTATAGACTACAATAATACATATTTAAAGCATTTAAATTACTCCTTAAGGCTTGATATTAACATTAATGCTCATCAATATTAGGGCTTCCCTGGTAGCTCAGCTGGTAAAGAATCTGCCTGCAATGAGGGAAGCCTGGGTTCAATTCCTAGGTTGGGAAGATCTCCTGGAGAAGGGACAGGCTACCCACTCCAGTATTCTTGGGCTTCCCTTGTGGCTCAGCTGGTAAAGAATCCACCTGCAATGCAGGAGACCTGGGTTCGATCTCTGGGTTGGGAAGATCTCCTGGAGAAGGGAACATCAGCTGGAGAAGGAAATGGCTACCCATTCTGATATTCTGGTCTGGAGAAATCCACAGACTGTACAGTCCATAGGGTCGAAAAGAGTCAGATATGACTGAACAACTTTCACTTTCTGGCCTTGATATTAACATTAATGCTCACTAATATTATTAATATAATCATAGAGGACCAATTCCAGGAAGGGAGTTATCACCGTAGATAAGTACAGTATAAACTAGATATGGTGGTCAGGAAGGAACCTGGCAAAGTCTTTCAAACTGCCTCTCTGTTTCCCACTGTCTCTGCATAACCCAGCGATTTCCTTCCAAACATTTGGTTTTTTGCATCTCTACAGAACCTGCCTTCCTCCCTTTTGAAGGCTAAAACCACTACCCTCACTTCACTACTTTTGTCTTTAGTTAAAGATGGTATCTAGGGTGAGAGCTTCAGCCATTATAGCAGGTTACTTAATTTTCTTGAATCTCTGTTGTGCTTACTCACTCAGTCATGTCTGACTCTCTGCAAACCCATGGACTGTAGCCCACCAGGCTCCTCTGTCCATGGGATTCTCCAGGCAAGAATACTGGAGTGGTCTGTCATGCCCTTCTCCAGGGGATCTTCCCAACCCAGGGACCAAATCCAGGTCTCCTGCATTGCAGGCAGATTCTTTACCACCTGAGCCACCATCTTCCCTTATTAATTCATTTTATGTCAATTTAATTCTTTGACCAGCCAGAAGAACCTAGAAGGGTAGAGGAAAATTTCTTCCTCCACAACAGCAGTAAATGCAGAAACACTATTTTAATCTACCTACTTAAGATCACTGACAGCATTACTAGCTTAGTTCTATTCCATTACTATAAAATTTAATGAACTTTTCCCCATTTTTACATTTAATTCTCCAGATGTGGAAGTCCTTTAATATCAGGAAATTTTGTAATCATAAGATTATATAGCAAAGAGTTTTATCATGAGATTCAATATAAAGCATCTTACTTTTACAATAATTTCAGTGGTATATTATATATAAATCATATGATGTTATTAATTAATTCCATCATAAGCTGGAAACATAATGAAATCATTCACTTTCTCTATGCTTTGGTTTCCTCATCTTAAAAGGGTACTAATAATATATGTCTCATAGTGATATAATAAAAATAAATAAATGTTCGAAAGCCTTTTGGAAAATTACCAAGTTTCTAAGCAAGATAAAATATCAGTAAATATCCTCAAAAATATGTTTTAAAATAAACTTTAAAACAACTCAATAATAAAATGAATTGCTCCTTAGCACAAAATGGGGAAATGCTGCATCATGTGGAGAATGGGGGAGATGCTTCCAGAATGCTGGTAACATTCTTTTTATTGATTTGGGACTAGTTACAAAGGTTCACTTTTTGAAAATCTATTGAATTGTACATTTATGTGTACTTTTCTGATGTATAATTCGAAAAATTTAAATAAGCAAGAAATCACCTGGAATACTATTTAGCATTAACTATCAATGGGGAACAAATAATTAATATCCTATCTACTGCTAATACATACCTGACAGAAATATTATACCTGACAGAAGACATACAATCTCAGAATGGCATACTATATAGCACTGAGAATAAATGGGCTATAATTGATATGTAACCATATGGATGAATTTCTCAAATACAACATTAGCTGAAAGAATCTGAATATTAAAGAGTACATGATGTACGATTTCGATTTTATAAAAACAGGCAAACCTAGTCTATATAGGTAGGTACCTGGTTTTATCATAGGAATAAGGGTGAAGGAACTTGGAGAACAGTAGCAACTGAAAGGCAGCATTAGAGTATAATCTAAAGTATTGGTAATGTTTGTTTCTTGATTAGACACTCTCACCTCTTTTATACAAAACAGCTTAGAAATTCATAACCACAGAAAAAAGAGAAGAAAAAGAAATAAAAGGAATTCAAATTGTAAAGGTTGAAGTAAAACTTGCTGCTTCCACATTACATTCTATACACATATAAAATCCTAAAGGTGCCACTAGAAAAACTACTAGAGCTCATCAGTAAGTTTAGTAAAGTTCCAGAATACAAAATTAATATATAGAAATCTGTTGCACTTCTATAAAATAACAAAATATCAAAAAGAGAAATTAAGGAAATAACCCCATGTACTATCACAATAAAAAGTATGTAATACCTAGGAATAGACCTACCAAAGGAGGTGAAAGACCCATACTCTGAAAATACAAATGAAAGAAACTGAAGACAGCATAAACAGAAGGAAAGATTTCCTGTGTCCTTACACTGTAAGAATCTATATTGTTAAAATGACCATACTATCCAAGGCAATCTATGGACTCGATGCAATCCCTATCAAATTGCCATTGGCATTTTTCACAGAACTGGAACAAAAACAACATGTTTAATTCTATGGAAACACAAAAGATCCTGAATAGACAAAACAACCTTGAGAAAGAATAATGGAGCTGGGGGAATCAAACTCCCTGACTTCAGACCATACTACAAAGCTATAGTAGTCAAAACAGTATGGTACTGGCCCCAAAACAGACACCCAGATCAACAGATCAGAATAAAAAGCCAAAGAGCAAATCCACACACTAAGGGCCAATTAAGCTACAGCAAAAGAAGCCAAGAATATACAACAGAGAAAAGACAGTCTTCAGAAAGTGGTTCTGGGAAAACTGGACAACAGCTATATGTAAAAGAATGAAATTGGAACATATTCTAATATGAAATACAAAAATAAGCTAAATATGGATTAAAGACTTAAATGTGAGACTGGATATTATAAAACTCCTAGAGGAAAACACAAGCAGGATATTCTTTGACATAAACCATACCAATATTGTTTTGGACCTGTCTCCTAAAGAAAAATGAGTAAAAATGAAAAAGTGAGACTTAATTAAACTTAAAAGTTTGTTTTATAACGAAGAAAACCATCAACAAAAACAAAAAGATAACATATGGAATGGTAAAAAATATTGGTAAACAGTGAGACCAACAGGGGATTAACTTTCAAAATATACAAATAGCATTTTGTATACAAAATATACAAATATAATTCAGTAAAAAAAAAAAAAAACCTAACCAAAAAAACAGACCTAAATAGACATTTCTCCAAAGAAGACATACAGGTGGCCAACAGGCACATGAAAACATGATCAATATTGCTAATTATTAGGAAAATGCAAAAGAAAACTACAATGAGGTCATAATAGCCATCATTCAAAAGTCTACAAACAATAAATTCTAGACTGTGTGGAGACAAGAGAACCCTCCAGCACTGTTGGTGGGAATGTAAATTGATACAACCACTACTGAGAACAGTAAGGAAGGTCCCTAAAAAACCTAAATATAGCATTACCATATGATCCTGCAATCCCACTCCTGGGCATATATCCAGGGATGATGAAAACTCTAATTAAAAAAGAAACTTGTACTCAATGTTCATACAGCACTATTTACAATAGCCAAGACATGGAAACAACCTAAGTGCCCATCAAAAGATGAATGGATAAGGAGGACGTGGTATATGTGTAAATATATATACATATGCACACACGCATGCGCGCGCACACACACACAGAGACAAGAATACTACTCAGCCATAAAAAAGGATAAAATAATACCATTGGCAGCATATAGATGTTCCTAGAAGTTATTATACTAAGTCATACAGGAAAACAAACAAACAAAAAAAAAATCATATCATTTATATCACTTTGCTGACAAAGGCCCGTCTAGTCAAAGCTATGGTTTTTCCAGTAGTCATGTGTTGATGTGACAGTTGGACCATGAAGAAAGCTGAGCACTGAAGAATTGATGCTTCTCAACTGTGGAAAAGACCCTTGAGAGTCCCTTGGACTCAAGGAGATCCAACCAGTCCATCCTAAAGGAAATCAGTCCTGAATATTCATTGAAGGACTGATGCTGAAGCTGAAGCTCCAAACTTTGGCCACCTGATGCAAAGAACTGACTCAATGGAAAAGACCCTGACACTGGCAAAGATTGCAGTCAGGAAGAGAAAGGGATGAAAGATTACGAGATAGCTGGATGGCATCACTGACTTGATGGACATGAGTGTGAGCAAGCTCCAGGATTTGGTGATGGATACAGAGACCTGGCATGCTGCAGTCCATGGGGTCACAAAGAGTCAGACAAGACTGAGTGACTGAACTGAACTAACTGATCACTTATATGTGGAATCTAAAACAAATGATGAACTTATTTGTATACAGAAATAAACTCACAGACACAGAAAACAAACTTATGGTTACCAAAGAGGAAATAGGGGGTGGGGTGAATTTGGAATTAATAGATACACACCACTACATCTAAAATAAATAATAAAGATAGAAGAAGGCTGAGCGCCGAAGAATTGATGCTTTTGAACTGTGGTGTTGGAGAAGACTCTTGAGAGTCCCTTGGACTGCAAGCAGATCCAACCAGTCCATTCTGAAGGAGATCGGCCCTGGGATTTCTTTGGAAGGAATGATGCTAAAGCTGAAGCTCCAGTACTTTGGCCACCTCATGCGAAGAGTTGACTCATTGGAAAAGACTCTGATGCTGGGAGGGATTGGGGGCAAGAGGAGAAGGGGACGACGGAGGATGAGATGGCTGGATGGCATCACTGACTTGATGGACGTGAGTCTGAGTGAACTCCGGGAGTTGGTGATGGACAGGGAGGCCTGGCGTGCTGCGATTCATAGGGCTGCAAAGAGTTGGACACTGAGCGACTTAACTGAACTGACTGATAGAACACCAGGAACTATATTCAATATCTTGCCATAATCTATATAGAAAACAATCTGAAAAAGGACACACACACACACATATGTGTAAAACAGAATAACTTCTCTGTACACATGAAGCACTGTAAGCCAACTATACTTCAATAAAATTAAAACAAAAAGAAGAAAACTTCAAAAAAATGGGACTTGGCCACATGCTAAATATCTATCCTTATCCTTTTGTGGAAACAAGTTATATAACAAATTCTCATGCCATTAATTTAACAAACAGTAACAGTGCCTATTACCATGGGATATGCCCGGCTGCAGGTGTTAAGGAGATAAAGAGCAAAAACACAGGCAGAGACCTTGCTTAATATAGATTAAACTTGGTTGAAAGAGATGAACAAAATTTTAAAAATAAATGAATAAATAAGAAAGCACCTCTAATGTATTAAAACAATAAAGCAGAACAAGAGAATAGAAAACAACTAGAAGATTACTTTGGATTTGGAGGTAATAAAAAGCTTTTCTGAAGAGGACACCACTCAGACAAGATGTGAATGAGAAAAGGAGAAAACCACATAAAGATCTGGAAGAAGAGCATTCAGACAAAAGGAAGGATACCTATCAAAACCTTCAGGTAGGAACAAGCCTGATTTGTTCAAGGAACAGAAAGATTAATGTGGCTATAGGCTTTAAAAGGAAATTGTCTGCTTTACTTTACTTTTAGCCTCCCTGGTGGCTCAGCTGATAAAAAACCAACCTGCAACACGGGAGACCTGGGTTCAATCCCTGGGTTGGAAAGATCCCCTGGAGAAGGGAAAGGCTACCCACTCCAGTATTCTGGCCTGGAGAATATTATGGACTATATAGTCCATGTGGTCACAAAGAGTCGGACACAACTGAGCAACTTTCACTTTCACTTAACTTTTCTAAAAAATAAAATTGGTTACTCTGTGGAGAATTTTTGAAAGAGGCTATGCTTGGACCACCAAGGCATTGATGAAATTGAAAAAATGGAACAGAATCTTGATATGACTTGGACATGAAGGGTACAGAAATTGCCAAAACACTGGATGTCTGATGATTATAAAAAGAGAAGAATCCAGGGTGACTGATGGATTTTGAAGCTAAACAACGACATGGATGGTGGCACCACTTACTGGAATGGGGCAGACTCAGGGAAGAGTACTTTGGCAAGGCTGCAGGGTGGGAGGGAGAGACAACAATCTAGAGTTCTGTTTGGGATGGTTTTAAGCTACATACTCTTCTCTAGTACATAATTCCTCTACACTCTGGTGTCCCTTTGAGTTGGCCCTGAACAGTGAAATTCAGGGATTGGACCAGTCCTGTCTTCCGGAGGCAGCAAGTTAGGTGGTCTCAAGGGATCTTATTGTATGGTTTTGTTTGCTGTCCTATTTTAGTCTATTATTTGTACCTTTATTCCTGATTTTACTTAGTCGCACAATTATGATTCCACAGATTCTTAGTCTACCATATTCCTGAATTTTAATAGCTCCTTTAAAAATTATTAATAATTCAGTTATGAATAATTCAGTAGAAGTCTGAAAGTGCTGAAGGCCACAAAGTAAAGACAAGGTCTTTCTAGCTTTCTGCTTCCTGGGAGCTACAGATCAACCAGAAATCTAACGGATTATATCAAAGCCAATGACCACAATCAATAATATAAAAACTTTCACAAGCATAGCATTCAGAACATAAAATACAAAATAAAAAGCAAGTTTTATAATAGAAAGTCAAGTCACTCTTAAAGAAAACATATTTTTAATAAGACCTCAAGTTTTTTCATTGACACTAGAGATCAAAGTTTTCATCATGAGAACTTACCATCAAAGAGCCTGTCAATAATGTTGTACCCAGCTCGAAGATCTGATAAAGAAAACTCATAAAACTTGGTCCAACCCTATCAAAACAAATTTAAAAATGTGAAAGAACTATAAGCGGTATTCAAA
>SJYA01001797.1:166545-191786 GCA_006410615.1 Neotragus moschatus | reverse complement strand
GGACAAAGTAATGTCTCTGCTTTTTAATATGCTGTCTAGGTTGGTCATAACTTTTCTTCCAAGGAGTAAGTGTCTTTTAATTTCATGGCTGCAATCACCATCTGCAATGATTTTGGAGCCCCCAAAATAAAGTCAGCCACTGTTTCCACTATTTCCCCATCTATTTGCCATCAAGTGATGAGATCAGATGCCATGATCTTCATTTTCTGAATGTTGAGCTTTAAGCCAACTTTTTCACTCTCCACTTTTACTTTCATCAAGAGACTCTTTAGTTCTTCTTTGCTTTCTGCCATAAGGGTGGTGTCATCTGCATATCTGAGGTTATTGATATTTCTCCTGGCAATCTTAATTCCAGCTTGTGCTTCATCCAGCCCAGCCCTTCTAATGATGTACTCTGCATATAAATTAAATAAGCAGAGTGACAATATACAGCCTTGACGTACTCCTTTTCCTGCTTGGAACCAGTCTGTTGTACCATGTCCAGTTCTAACTGTTGCTTCCTGACCTGCATACAGGTTTCTCAAGAGGCAGATCAGGATTCTTTTTCTGAATCCTGAAAAGAGAAAAATTCTTTCTAAGAATTTCCCACAGTTTGTTGTAATCCACAAAGTCAAAAGCTTTGATATGGTCAACAAAGCAGAAATAGATGTTTTTCTGGAAGTCTCTTACTTTTTCCATGATCCAGCGGATGTTGGCAATTTGACCTCTGGTTCCTCTGCCTTTTCTAAATCCAGCTTGAACATCTGGAAATTCACGGTTCACGTACTGCTCAAGCCTGGCTTCAGGAATTTTGAGCATTACTCTGCTAACGTGTGAGATGAGTACAATTGTGCGGTAGTTTGAGCATTCTTTGGCATTTCGTTTCTTTGGGATTGAAATGAAAACTGACCTTTTCCAGTCCTGTGGCCACTGCTGAGTTTTCCATTTGTGCTGGCATACTGAGTGCAGCACTTTCACAATATCATCTTTTAGGATTTGAAATAGCTCAATTGGAATTCCATCACCTCCACTAGCCTTGTTTGTAGTGATGCTTTCTAAGGCCCACTTAACTTCACATTCCCGAATGTGACAGTTCTATAGAATAAAGAACTTTCCCAGAACTTCCAAACTCCTGATAGCTATATAAGGGAAAAACTTACTTATAATTACTTGAGCCAGGGACTTCCCTGGTGGTCCAGTGGCTGAGAATCTGCCTTGCAATGCAGGGGATGTGGGTTCAAACATCTTGTGATAGGACAAATTGGACCAAATTTTGGCTAACGAAATACAATATATTCTTGCATGGTACTGACATGTGCCGAATGTTTCAAGAATACCAAGTTTGGAATTTTTTCAAGAACAGTTTACCATTGCAGGAAATCAAAACTAAAAGAAATACCACTTGTGGTATTTTAAACATCAATATAATACACTTCTATCAGTTTTCATGGATAGCTATCTATTTCACAGTCATTTTGATACAAGCATCTGATTACTTTCCCAGGATCTCCAGTGTACTAATGCCTGAGCACTTATTGAAATCTAATATATTATAAATCCATTTTCCTTATTGCTCCTTAATATGGTTTTAAATATTACACCTTAAATATTAGATGTGTAAATAGGTTGTATTATCTATAAATTTTATTTCAGGATAATACAGTGGATGCTACAAAGCATTAATTTTTAAAAGAAGGATGTTTCTTATGAGATTGAGAACCATTTATCTATAAGCTTTAGTTCCCTAAAGATGAGAATTTAAATTAAGACAACCTATGTCCGAGCAAAACTATGATTAAACAAAACCACAAATGCAGTGTGGTTAAGGTAAATTTTGGAAAATATGCTATGTTTAAGATATAATAATTTATCAATAAGCTTTTACTATATGCCTAGTACTTGATAACACTGAAGTAAAAAGAGGTGTGGCACAGGTCTATATGCTTTCGTGGAACTTACAGGGTAGGAAGGAAACAAACCAATAATTAAAATAGTTAAAGAACTAAATGCCAGTTACTGTCTGAACATATGTGAAAGTATAAACTAAGAAAACTACATCTAATATATAGTTAAAAAATATGTACTATAACTAAAATTATAAACTATTTTTAAGATTTAAGAAAGGCTATAGACACAGAGTCATGACAGTTTACTTATTTATGATATAAATTCCTAAAGTTTTAGGTTGATATCTAAGATTATAGCCCTGTCCCTAAGTAACATATACTTCCTTTCATGAAGGAGGTTTTTTCAAAAGAAGGACATACTACTTACAGAAAACAGGTTCTGTCATATATAGGTGAGGCAACTGACTCATAGAATGCTATTATAAACTTTCAGAAAATAACAGTAAGCATAAATGAGCTATAAACCCATCATCAATCATCACAGAAAGTTACATCACTCCAAGAATTACTCTGACTCAGTGTAACAGACAAAAATGTTGCCTAAAGGGCAGTCCAGCTTAGAGCCTAGATTTAGTTATATGTAATAATACAGGAATAGCAGCAAAAATCTCTAGATTCTTTGTAAATTATCCTTTATTATTTATGTTCATTTGTAATCTGAAGCCATTTCCATTAACTTTTTCAACCTTATGAACACACCTCTAGATTGTTTTAGCAGTCAGTTATGTTTTTTTCTTTACAAACATTAATCAATATGCCATCATGGCTAAACATTCCTAAGATTAAGTGTGAAGTACTGCTATAATCTATGAATAAGATCTCTACAAATAAGATATTTTATATCCCAGGCTACTTGGGATAATCGATTCACACCTGCTTTTCAGAGAAGATCATTAGTAGCGCCCTTTTTTCACTCTTACAGAGAATAATTACATGGACTCTTCCAACAAAGCCAACCATACAGGGAACTTTTATAAACTACACCTATTTCTCACTTCTCATTCATTCCTAACTTATAAAAATACTTGTTATATTTTATGCACATCCACTATAGTTGCTAATAACTCTTAAGAGTCCTGTCCATTTGGTCAGGATCTAGCCCTAAGGCAGCTAGGGACCTGCCTCTTAGTAGTGGGATGATTCTTGGATGTCCCTGATTCCACCTCTGTTTGAACATCTTGTCACGCCTTGTAATGTTCTCCCATACCTACTATCATCTCAACTTCAGCCTAGCTTTGTCCCAACTCTTTCCATCCCACACATTTTTCCTCTTGTTCTTAAAAATCAGGAAATTGTATTTAAAAATGAGGAAATTGTATTTCCTCATTCAAATCAAGTTAATGGGTATTATCTCCCAAATGTGAAAGACTGCTCTCTATTTGTGGAAGATTTTCCTTTACAGAAAAAAAAAAAAAAGTGCTTGGTTTCCTTTAAAATCAAGAATAAGACAAGGATGTCCCATTTTGCCATTTCTATTCAACACAGTGCTACAAACTCTAGCCAGAACAATTAGGCAAGAAAAATAAAAGGCTTTCATATTTAAAAGGAAGAAATAAAACTGTGACTATTTGTAGTTTAAATGATCTTCTAGATAGAAAATTCTAAAGAATCCAAAAAACTGTTAAGAGCTAAGAAATAAATGCAACAAAATTGTAAGATACAAAATCAACAGATAAAAATCAGCTGTATTTCTATATACTAGCAACGAACAATCTGAAAAAGAAATTAAGAAAGCAATTTCATTCATAACAGTATCAAAAAGAACAAAATACTCCTGATACCCATTATATGGGCTACATACAATGGAACAGTCATCCTTAAAAAAGAAGAAAATTCTGGCACATGCTACAATATGAAAGAACCTTGAAGAATTATACTAAGTGAAACAAGCCTGTCACAAAATGACATAGGTTTTTTCTTATATAAGATACCTAAATAAGCAAATTCATATAGAAAGAAAGTTTACTAGAGGTTACCAGACTCTGGAGGAAGGAGTTAACAGGAAGCCCTTGTTTAATGATACACAGTTTCTATCTCAGAGAAGGCAATGGCACCCCACTCCAGTTCTCTTGCCTGGAAAATACCATGGATGGAGGAGCCCGGTAGGCTTCAGTCCATGGGGTCGCTAAGAGTCAGACAGGACTGAGCGACTTCACTTTCACTTTTCACTTTCACTCACTGGAGAAGGAAATGGCAACCCACTCCAGTGTCCTTGCCCGGAGAACCCCAGGGATGGGGGAGCCTGGTGGGCTGCCGTCGATGGGGTCGCACAGCGTCGGACATGACTGAAGCGACTTAGCAGCAGCAGCAGCAGCAGCAGCAGTTTCTATCTGGGTTAATGAAAACACTTTGGAAATAAGACAGTGGTGATGGGTGCATAGTCTTGTGAATGTAACTAATGTCACAGAATTCTATGGTTAAAAACAGTTAGACTGGCAAATTCATGTTATATACATTTTGCCACAACAAAAAAGAACAAAAATTAAGCTTGAAATTGAATATGAATTCATTCATCCATTCAGTCAGTCACTGACATTTTATATAGCACATATTATGTGCCAGGCACTTGGTTAGGTTATAAAGTGATGAAAAGGCACTGATAATATGCATTCAGTTCAATTCAGTTCAGTTCAGTCACTCAGTCGTGTCCGACTCTTTGTGACCCCATGAATCACAGCACGCCAGGCCTCCCTGTCCATCACCAACTCCCGGAGTTCACTTAGACTCACGTCCATCGAGTCAGTGAGGCCATCCAGCCAACTCACTCTTGGTCGTCCCCTTCTTCTCCTGCCCCTAATCCCTCCCAGCATCGAAGTCTTTTCCAATGAGTCAACTCTTCACATGAGGTGGCCAAAGTACTAGAGTTTCAGCTTTAGCATCATTCCTTCCAAAGAAATTAATAATTACTAAAATTTTTAAGTACTCTTACATGAACCCAACAAACTAGATAATTGCTATTATTACAATCCTCATTTTACTGATGAATAAATTGAAGCTTAAAAAGACTAAGTAACTTGTAAAATATTACACTGCTTGACAATATATTCTCAACCATTATACTGCCAGTAAGAGTATTTGATACTATGAGAGGACATAGCAAGGCAATTAACTTATTCACCCAGGGTTTTATGGATATCTGACTGAAAACTTGAAAACTGATTAGGAATTTGGTAAGGGGAGGGTGTAAGTTGAAAAAGAAAATATTGCTAACAGTGGAAGCAAAAAGTCTAGAAACAGAGTTCATTCACAAAACTTCAAGCAGCATACTGAAGGTGGACCTTAGAGTGCCAAAGGTGAATTATCAGAGATGAGATTGGAATAGTAAACAGGACAGAGAGAAGGTTTGGTTTAGTTTTATCCACTGTGGGATAAACAACCACAAGTTTAGGGTTTAAAACAGCAACCATTTTGTTATATCTTATTATTCTGTGGATGGATTGGGCTCAGTTAGGCAGTTCTACAGCTTCATGTGATGTCACTGAGGCTAAAATTATCTGGAAGTTTCCAGAGCACGGAGTATATAAGATGGCTCTCTCACAGGTCTGTCATCTTGGCAGGAACATCTAGAAGTCTGGGTTTACATTCATGCTGGGATGTCCAGGCTTTCCTTTTTTTTTCATGTACCTTCAGGCACATTCTCTCCACACAGAAAGATGGAGTCCTAAAGGAGACTATGAAGAAGGGACATTAGAATAAAAAACAGAAGAATAGAGGATCACAAAAAACAAGAGGAAAAGGTATTTCATAGAAAAGAAAATTACTGCTACTGTCAAATGCTGCAGAGAGATTAACTATGATTAAGACTGAAAACTGTTCCCTCAGATCACAAACATGTAAGTTATTAGTGACTCTGGCAAAAGCAGTCTCCAGAGTAGAAGCTCTATTGTAGTGATGAATAGAAGGTGGAAAAGTGGAAATAATAAATAGAAAATTTTTTCAAGAAGCTCAACAGTTAAAGAGAAGACCACCTAGTAGTAGGTATGGGAGGACAAGAGCTCAAGAGAGGATTTTTTTTTTAAGATGGCAGAGGTTAAAGCATGTTTAAGTACTATTGGGATGAAACCAATAGAGAAGGAGAAAAAACTGAAGAAGCCAAAACAGGGGCCTCTGAGGAGGCAGAAGAGTATACAATACACAACACAGAAACAGATTATCTTGAGACAAGAGACAAGATCCACTGTGCCTAGCACTGGACAGTGCTATGAGTGCACTCAGGCTGTAGGCATGGCAAGTATATAGATATATATGAAACTCAAAGTCCAAAGCATTCTTCTTCAATGCCTTCTACAGCATTTTCTCAGTAAAGCAAGAAGTAAGGTCATCTTTTAGGAAAAAGGATAGGAGGTTTAACAAGAATGAAAGACATTTTAAATAGCCACTATCAGGACTAAGTTAAGAGTTGACTAGGAAAACATGAAAATATAACTAGAAAGCTTGAGAACCAAAAGCTAGATTGGTAATCAAGACTATGGTATTTTTCAGTTGGCTTAACTGCATATTGTCTCTTGCCCTATTCAGTAATCAGGTACAGAGAATTTATAGGGATTGAATTGTACTGAAGAGGTAAATGGATCAACAAGAAAATTACAAATTGTACCAACATATATACTGATAAGTTTAAACTATTCTGTTTTATTTGGCAAATGTATCCACTGCAGTACTTCAGGTGCTACTGAAAGATACTGCACAGCATGGCCTAAGTCCCCTGTAAACAGATCAGAAAACAATACTAGCCACCCTTGAATCAGTACCTCTATTCAGAGCTCTAAGAATGAAAAATAATAGGAGCACAAATGTCATTTAAAATTGTTTAGCATTCACACAGAAAACAGGTGAAATGTTTTATTGATAGATTTAACACAATATATTTTACACATTTCTACAAACAACTATAAAATATAAATTATTAATGAGATAGTTTGAAATACTGAGTCTTGAAACTCAGGGTGAATCTAATACTTACATTATGCGCTTGCATACTTGTGTGCTGAGTTGCTTCAGTCATGTCCCACTCTGTGCAACCCTATGGACTGTAGTCCACCAGGCTCCTCTGTCCACGGGGATGCTCCTGGTAAGAATGCTGGAGTGGGTTGCTGTGTCCTCCTCCAGGGGATCTTTCAAACCTGGGGTCAAATCAGCATCTCCTACATTGGGAGGGGGGTTCTTTACCAGTAGCACCACCTGGGATGCCCATACTTACATTCTATCTCCATCCACATCAGTCGTATTCCAACAGTTCAAAGGCTACATGTGGCTAGTGGGTACCATACTAGACTGTGTAGCTCTAGATATCATAGTTGTATAATATCTAGAATTATGACATCCTTGTTGAATTAACAGAGCCAATGAAGGTCCTTCTTAAATGCCATCATCCTACTTCTGCAGTCATTCATATGTTTACACAGACTAAGCGACTTCCCTTTCACTTTTCACTTTCATGCATTGGAGAAGGAAATGGCAACCCACTACAGTGTTCTTGCCTGGAGAATCCCAGGGACGGCAGAGCCTGGTGGGCTGCCATCTATGGGATCGCACAGAGTCAGACACAACTGAAGCGACTTAGCTGCAGCAGCAGCAGCAGTGTACTTCAACTACAAATGTTCTGTTATTCCTAGATTCAGAATTAAGACACATGTACTAAAAACAGATCATCCAAGACAGAGCTTTGGTTCCCTACCAAGTTCATGCTGGCCATCTATCTGGAAATCATTGGTATCCATCATTTGCTATCTAGGCTATTCAGGTGTGGCAGATGGAAGGCAGCTGCACAGTCTAAGGCTTCATCTTTCTTTACTAAGTTAGCTACCAATCACCTACTTATATACCAGCTTCCAAGATTCTCTTGACATCTCCTCTCAAGTTCTGTTTGTCCTTTGGGTGTTCATGCATTTCTTTACTCATTGATTTTCATTTTAGTATGTTTTCAAGAGCATGAAAATAAACACATGTATTCAATTGACCATTTTCATCTGGAAGTTGCTTTTTTGATTAGGAGCTGATTTTAAAATCCATAAATTCATCATCAAAAGATAACTTATCTGCAAACAGACAAACTTTTCAATGCTTCTTTAAGGATTTACTCTAATAAAAATTCCAGATATAAATAATATAAAATATTTTAATGAAAAATCAATTTGCTCTTATAATTTATCTATTAAGAACATTCTGTATTTGAAATAATTGTGTTCATATCACTAGTTAACATGAAAAAAAAAGATAATGTTATTGAACACTAATTCTGCTTCCTCCAGATGAACTATAAAAAACTGTCTAGCCTCAACTTAATTGTTTTATGCTTATGTCCTGTAAATCTTAGGTAAATATTTGTACTCTAGTCATCAGAAGTTCTAATTTTTATGAGAGTCTACAGAACTAGTACAGGCAAGAACTGTTAACCTGTCACTGTCCTGATTTACCAGCACCTTACAGAGTAAAAAGCAAGCATTTTCAAGACAGATGTATTTGGTATTACAAAAACTTGTAGTAATAAACTATGTCATTAATGTGGTCTCTGAAACAGATAAATTTCTTCAGCAGTAATGTGAATTCCTTAATT
This sequence comes from Neotragus moschatus, assembly GCA_006410615.1. Lineage (NCBI taxonomy): Eukaryota > Metazoa > Chordata > Mammalia > Artiodactyla > Bovidae > Neotragus > Neotragus moschatus. Next base: position 183,344 of record SJYA01001797.1, on the reverse strand, counting down.
CTTAAAAATAAATTTAACTTCATATTCTAAGTCCATTTGAAACATAAATCGGCCTTTTAAAAATGAGGAAAACTCAATTTTATTTGTTCAAGATCATTTTTGCCCCTTCAGTTAGCATTGAGCCAGAGCAACACATTCTAATCTTTTCAGCTGGAACCCACTCAAATAAAACAGTCCATTGTACTCTTTCATGAACATTTCCCCCTGTTCACAACTCTGAAGTCAGTGCATATGCTTCTATTTTCTTTAAGGTTAGTACAATTCTTTAACTCAACTATTTATTGAGTACTATTTTTTACCAGGCACTGCTAAATTCTAATATAATAAAATGTACTCTGTTTTCAAAAACTTCATAGTCTAGCATAGGAAACAGATATATAAAGTAATAAATATAAAGCAATAAATACTGCAATAATGGTATAAACAAAATGCTATGGGAAGCCCAGAGACAGGAAGGATTAATTCTTTCTGGGAATGGTGGTGGAAGGAATAGGATTTTCCAGTGGGAATGGGTGGAAGGAAGACTATTCCAAGCAAAGGGAACAACATGAAAAAAAGCACAATGAAAGTACACAGCTTCTTTGGGAAACAATAAGTAGCCTGGAGTGGCTAAAACATGAGAGTCCTGCAGAGTAATGGTAGAAATCATGTGAAGGAATTTGAACTTTTTGTTATAATTAAGGCAACGAAGAGCCACAAAAGCAGGAAAGAGATGTGATTTGTGTCTTAGAAAGAAACTCTGCAGCAGTGTGACTGACTGACTAGAAAAGGGGGATAGAAGGAAGGCAGGAAAACCAATTAGAAAGATATTATACCAGACTAGGTGGAACTCTGAGCAGTAACAGTGGAACTGGAGAAAAGGGAATGAATAGATTTTACATGCATTTCAGAAACAGAATCACTTGGACATGATGGATATTTGGATGAGAGAAGGTAAGAAAAGAAGAATCAAAGATTCCACCATGTATTTTGGCTTGTATGATGATTAATCTAAACAGAAAACAATAAAGATTTTTAAATGAGCTCTGAACTGATACGTTTGCAGATATTTGCAAGACATTCAAGTGGAAAGATCCAGAAGGCAGTTGGAAATAAAGATCTCAGCTAATGAGTATAGTCAATACCAAAAATACAGATTTTTGGAATTAGCAACATAAAAATGACATTTGCAGTCATGTGAGCATATGAAGTTTCAAGAAGGAAGAAGAGGAACTATTGCCAAATACTACATACTACAAAAAAGATGATAAATATCTATGACAAAACTTTTAAAAGAAATAATTTATAAGAAAATATGGGGGAGTAATTCATGATCATGAAGTAAGAAAGGATTTCCTAAACATGACACACAAAAAGCACCAATCATAAAGGAAAAGATTAATACATTCAGCTACTTAAAAACACCTTAAGAAAGAATGAAAGGACAATTCACAGAATGGGAAAAACATACTCAATACATATAAGTGACAGAGGACCAGAATGCAGAATATGTAAAGAGCTCTTACAAATCAAAGAGAAAAGATAGACAATCTAAAAGAAAAAGAAAGAAATTTAAGAACAGGCACTTCACAAAGGAAAATATCCAAATAAACAACAAATATAAAAACAGGGGCTCAATCTCACCACTAATCAAGAAAATACAAATTTAAACCATTATGTATTACTACACAGCCAACAAATTGACAAAATTTTAAAATGCTAATAATACTAAGCTTTGGCAAAGATATGGAGTAACCACAATTTTCATACACTATTGAAAATATAAAAATTTACCCAACCAATTTGGAAAACTGTGCCAGTATCTAGTCAAGTTGAAAATATGCATCCCTTATGGCTCAGAAATTTCCCTCCTAGGATGTACTTGAGAGATTTGCATCTTTATGTGCACCAGGATACACATAAAAGAATGTTCAGAGCAGCATCCTTGTAATTTTCCCAAACTAGAAATAACCCAAATACCTACCAACAGAACAAGTCATCTGTATGTATAACTGAATCACTTTTCTGTACAACTGAAACTAACCTTGTCAATCAACTATACTCCAATATAAAGTAAAAAGTTAAAATAAATTATAGTATATTCATACAATGGACTACTATACAGCATAAAGCAATGAAAGTGAACAACCTATAGAAACACACAATGACACGGATGAACCTTATAAACATAAGGTTAAGTGAAATAAAACAAGAAAGTAATTCTATTCATATAAAATTCAAAACAAATGTACACCGGTTAGGAATGCATGTACAGGTGATCAATTTTTTAAAAGAGAAATAAATGCAAGAAAACCATTACTATAAGTGATAAGACAGCGGTTACCTCTGAAGAGACTGAAGTGATTGTAATGGGCAAGGAATACTCAGGGATTTCTGTGGTCCCAATAATGCTCTGTGGGCTTCCCAGGTGGCTCACTGGTAAAGAATTCACCTGCCAATGCAGGAGATGCACGTTATATCACTGGGTCAGAAATATCCCTTGGAAAAGGAAATAGCAACCCATTCCAGTATTCTTGCCTGGGAAATCCCATGGACAGAGGAGCCTGCCGGGCTACAGTCCACTCGGTCACAGAGTCCACGACAACTGAGCATGCACACAATAACGCTCTACTCCTTGACCTTAGTGTGGTGATTTCATAATAAGTTGACAACTGATTGATAAAAGATACGTATACATTTTGTGGAATTTAAAATATATTTCATAACTTAAAATTTTAATGAACTAAATTTTGAAATGGTTTTACATCTAACAAAGGATGTAAGAGTCATAAGTAACCAAAAAGATCTTGATTCTAAAGATCATTAAGGAGATTAAGAAAATATGCTATTGAATCCACTTAAACTGAATGCCACATAAAAAGCAACTCTGTATCTTAGATAAACAACATTTAAATCTGTTACAAGTCAGATTTCATTCTTTCATTCACTCAACAAACAGACCTACCATGTATCTTCAGCAGCGGCAAGCACTTCAAGTAAAGGAAAATTTGGTCCTATCTCTTATACGTCCTTTCTCTCACTCTAGGACCCCCCACTGACTTCTAATCCCTTTTGGAATAAAAGATTTAGCTATTATTGAGTGGAATACAATCTCAGGGCAGGGGGAGACTCTCAGTTCCAAAATATACAAATAAAAAGGCATGCAGGAATTATCAGGTGCTGATCTGAGTATATGATGGCTCATGCCTCACACGAAGAAATACAGGGAGAAAAGAGATGCTAGCTTTTTCTTCTCCAAACATTAATAAACATAAACAGATAAGCTTTGCTTTTCTACATCAAATAAGAGGAAAACTGAAGAGGTCAGTAGCAGGAATAGAGATGAGATGGTTTTTAAAACCTGAAGAAATAATGATACTGTTTAAACGAAACTTGGTTTTTTTCCCCCCCAACAAAAGGAAACCAATATCTATAAAGTTATGCGATCTATATTCTCCAACTTGTTAACCATTTTTTACTTTGCAGAGTTAGCTCTGAAAAATAAATTTTACCCTAAAAAGACTGGATTTGCTTAGTGAGATTTTAAAAATTAAACCACAAACTTAAAACCCTGACTTTCCCAACTTAGCATAGCTAAAGATTCCAAATACCTGTTTACAAACAAATGAAGCCTCATTTACAGAGTCATTAATCTAATCCCAATTCCATATTTGGTTTACACAACTTTCCCTGCATTAGACCTCTTATAACATAGCAAAGCAATCTTCTGAGGAGCAAGAAAGGCTCAGCGAAGAATAAAAAAACACTACTCATAAACATGAAACAAACAGGAAAAGAATTTTTAAATTACTTAGAAATTAAGTATTAGTATGAAATTAAAAGGTGAGATAGACCTGGTATGACTAGTCTTTTCATTTAATGCTCTGTTAATATATTTCTGAACACTCATTAAATGATATTGAAGAGATGCCCAGGATAAATGTAACAATGTCCTAGAAAATAAATTTCAGTTACCAAAACTCAAATTTTACAACTTGAACTTAGATAAAGCATGTTTCATTGACATCAGTCTGGCAATCTGTTTTGTAAGTACTATGGGTTTTTTTTGATTATTAATTGTTAACATACTGAAATTTTTACGTAGCTCCTATAGTCAAACATGGAATCTGAAGACTGAGTTCTGCCAAGTTCTGCCACTTACCAACTATGTGATCTTGAGTAAATAATCAAACCACCCTAAGCTTCACATCAACCAACCTTACAAGACTTGAGAGCAGATAAAGAAAATAATATATGTGAACAATACTGTAGGGACTCCAAAGATAGGGAACTCAATTTCCTCAATATACTGCAAAAACTACTTTCCACAAGTGAATACTTTCACTCACCTATTATGGAAAAAATTAAACAGACAAAAATAGAGTGTAATGAAATTATATGTATTCTCACTCAGCTTCAATAATTTAAAACTCATAATAATCTTATTTAATTTATATTCCAACCATTCCCTCTCTTCCTCTATTATTATGAAGCAAGACCCAGACATCATATTATGGTCTCTTTTCAGTGGTATATGAAGTCTAACAGTGAGGTCTGAGGTATAGATATGGATTTGAGGGTCACCAGTAATGAAATCAAGAGTTGAAGCCACAGCTTTGGATGAGGTCAAATACACATCGTTGAGAAAAAAGAAGATAGATTCTTTTGGTGCCTCTTTGTCATAAAATATAAGGCAACATAAAACACAATTTTTCTATGAATAAAGAAACACTATGGATTTTTCGAAGGCCTATAGGAACTTTTACATCCTATGATTTTAACTGTTTTTCTGCCTTAAAAAGTGTTCTTATATATTAATAGTCACTATACTAAAGGATTTAGAAAAATCCCTGGGACATAAACAGACATAATCTATATTACATCAAATTTAAACACTGATATTAGAACTTATCTCAAATCTACTTTCTAAAGTACTCGAGAACTTCTTGTTCCTTTTAAATTTTCCTCTTTAAATTGTATAAACCCATTTTATACTTTCTTTTGTATGTATAATTCACAATAAAGTTTTTAAAATAAACTTTAGAAAGAAAGTATGATTCCTGTATTTAAATAGCTATGACAGATGATGGTATATCTTTATAAGCATTTCGAGTTTTGAAGAGACTTATAAGAATATTTGTGTACTAAAAATATTTTATAAGCTCTTTAGATACCAAGTTGTTGAATCAAAGACCATTTATTCCTACATTTTAATTAACTTTACTTCAAATGTCAAAATTACTTATGACTTATTTACACTCCACTTCCATCCTGGAAAAATTGTGATTCATCCTTTAAATCTTAATTTCACAGTCTACTTTAAAAGTACTTTTAAAATTACCTGAAACAGTATTTATAAGATGTTTAATAAGATTAACCCTCGAAAAATGAAGTATTTATGACATTTGGAATGGAATGGAACTTTGTGTCTTTTATTTCATTAGTCATCAATCAAATTATTCAAAGCCAGTAAGAGGGGTACAATATTTAGAAACATAATAGATTTTCAATGTTTAAATTTTGAAAGTTGTCATTTAATTGTACTATTTGATTAGAAACAACTCCAAAATATTTAAAATCTTATCTCCATTTTGAAGTAACAGTTATAGAAATATGACTGTGTAAGTTCCATAATTAGGTTATACATTTGTGAGCACACCATACATTTGTTTATTTTTTTTTTCTGAGAAAAAACTGGATATATTTAACAGCAGTTTCAACTTTTACTATTTTTCATAACTGCCATTTCACCTAAACAACAGCAAGTTTTTCAGGAAATATTTTTGATTTTTAAAAACTTTTGAAAGGCTGCACCTAAAGTAAGGTAAAATCCAACTCATTAAAAGCATGATTAAAGAATTACTAAGTCAAAATCACATGTTTCCCTCTCCCACCAAAAATATCCAAATCGTTTTTCATATATCAATAAATACCAATAGAGTGGCTAAGGTAAAACTGATTTTTCAGGAACTATCTACAAAACACAGCCCCACCCCCCCACCAAAAAAAAACCCAAACCTTTTTCAAATAAGTGTATTCTAGACACTCACACATTTAATTAAACAGATTCTTTCTTAAATAGAGATGTTTTCTCCTTGTCAGAATAAGCAATGTATTGTTATTATTTAGCATTCACTTTTTTAGTTGGTGGTTTTTATTTTAGGTACTATTAAATATAAATATTCCTTAGTTAAAGTTAATGAGCTACTCCAATTAAAAATAAATTTTAAAAAATTAATGAGCTAATGAGCTTTTTTTATTCTCGTTTTTGACATTAAAATGCATGGGGGAAGGGAGAGAGAGTATGGAAAACATAGAATAAATCGTTGAGAACTTGTTAGGTTTTCAATTAAGGAATTTTATAAATCTATCTTGATGCTGTTCTTAAATTAATTCTGCAACAGCAGCCAAGTGATTTTTTTTGGTCTTGAATAGTAATGATACAGATTTTCTTTACCAATAATGTATATATTAACTACATTTAATATATCAGATACATTTTATTTCTGTATCTCTAAAGAAAACCTTGGTGCCTGTCAGTGCCTAATGACATCAATAACATTCATTTATTCTGCCAAAGTAATGAATTTACCATTCTCCCAACTGAAAAAAAAAATTTAAGAACAATTTTGATCAAAATGTATGAAAAAAAACTAGTGATTTTGACACAAAAATTGAAACCTTTCGGTTTTTTGGTCTCTGTATGTGCCAGACATAAATTTGCTGACACTCAGCGCCTTTTTACCTGTTTTTCCTCTCACGTTTAATACCCCCGTAGCTCTAAGAATTAAAAAGAAAAAAAAAAAATTTTTTTTTTTACAATGTTGAGAAATGTCTCCATATGCCCTCAGTAGCTACCGAGTAGCTATAAAATAATAAAAAGCTCTACAACAGACGATGTTACCTCACTGAATCTTTTCAAAGCTTCAGGAAATTAACGCGGTGGCTCCTGAGGTTTCAATAATTTTAAAAACTTATTTAAAAATCACAAATATGACCTATCCGTTAGCCATAAAACACTTCACACAAGTTCACTGAAAGGCGGACTTTTCTGCCTTCGAAGTTTGACCAGAGAACACAAGCCATGAGTAGAAAACACGAAGATTTCGTTGAGCACTCAAAGGAACAAAACTGTTGACGTCTTAACACTTAAAGTTACTAAACGTTCTGAAGTTGCTTAATCGTCTTCCGTTGCTTCAATTCTAGTTGCTTCTATTGTGTCACGAACACCAAAACGCAAACAGTACAAACCTCTTCCCTCAGAAGAAGGGCGAGCTGAGGGCGGTTCTCACAGAACCTACCAGTAACAGGTGGCTGGCCGGGAGGAACCCGCAGCGTTCCCGCCGCCGCCGCCGCCGCCGCCTGGAGTCGGGGCCGCGTGGGCTCCCCAACTCCTTCCAGCCACTTTCGGCCGCCCACACCCTCCAGCGGCCACGCACCCTACCTGCTCCCCCAAGCTTCCGAGTCGCGGCGGCCTGAAGTGTCCCACCACCTCTCCGCTCCTCGTTTCCGCTCAGCGCCGCGGGCGTCGGCGCAGGCTGGGAAGCCCTGGGAAAAGCACGTGCCTCTTCTCGAGGCCTCGTCACCCAGGCGGGAACTCCCGCCGGGTCTCCACGAGCCCTGCAGCTGGTTCCCAGTCTACCTGAGTACGCAGGCGCCGAAGCTTCTAGACGCCGCCGAATGGCCGGGGCCACTGTTATGCGTTTCACCTGCCTGCCCGCAGCTTCGGCCCAAAGTGTGAGGTTCTGGAACGTCCCCGACAAAGTGGAGCCAAATAATAAATGCGACGAAAATGAGGCCCTGGGGGTTGGGTACCTTGTTCCGGAGGTCACACAGTTGTCCAAGCGAGTGCAGAGCCGCGTCTCGTGGTTTCATTCCACCATGAAGTCAGGAGGACTGATGGGACGCACGGAACCCGCCTCAAGGAGCTGCGGGCGCGGGCAGCCCAGAACATAGGCCTGGAGCGGCCCTAGTGGCGGCTGCGTGAGCCAGGGCGGCCCTGGGGCAGGCCAGGCAGGTCGGTCGAGCTAGGAGACCCTGCCCTCGGGCGCCCAAGCCCATGCAACGAGAGCGAGAAGCCTCTTTGCTCCGGCCACCGGCCCAGACTCCCCGGCACGTGCGGGCCGAGCACCCCAGGGGCCACGGTGCACAGCGGTCCCGCGCGCCGCGTCGCCCTCCGCCGGCTGCGCCGCAGGGTGATGCTCCAGCGAGGCCGCGGCTGCGCCCACCTACGGACTTTTGCGGAGTAGGGGGCTGCTGGGCTTATTTATAGAATAGGAAGGCATGGTGCGCCTGAGCCGGACCTACGGCGTCCGGAAGGAGGACGCGGCCGAGAAAGCTTCACTGCAGCCGGATCTAGCAGCCATGAGACAGCTCGGCACGGAACCCCGGAGGAGGGGTCGTTCTTCAAACCCGGCCTCAAGTTGTGCTATTAGGTCTCACACGGAGTAAAAAGAATAGGGTGTGTCGGTCACTTCGCAGGAAACTTTTCGTTGTTTCCTTATTTCCTTCCCTCCTGTGGACAAGTTGAGTAGCTTCTGGGCCTTACGCCCAGGAGGTTTCAAACCAAAAAGGATCGGGACTCTGGGTCTTCTGGAGCATCATTCCAACCCACCCCCACCTCTACCCCTGTCTTCCTCAGGGGAAGGTGGAACCCTCCTTCCGACCCCCTGCTACAATCCAGAAGTCTGCTTCCTCTGACAAAGTGAAACGCGTCCCTATTGACTCTTCTAGATTTTTGTTTTTGCGTTTTAATACGAACAAAGATAGTTTGGCTACTTCTGGCAGGGCCTGAGGGTTTAAAGGGGCATCTTAGCACGTGGAAGGGATGACTCGGATTCCCGCAGCCGCCATGAAGCCACTCGGGACAGCTCAGCAGAAAGGAAGGTTGTCTGTTGCCAACATGCAAGACACGGATCGGTTTTTTTTGTCGTTTTGTTTTCTTTTCCTTTTTGGCTCAGCTCTGAGAGCGTTACAGAGCTATCCCTTCCCGCCTCCCGACCCTCTTCCCCTCCCCCTCTTCTTTCTGGTGCAGGCGTCAATTAGGGTGAAGAAATCAGTGCCAGGCTCCTGCCTCTGAAGAGAAAGGAATTGCTTCGGGAATTGAGTCCTGACACCTGTCTCTGTCCGCGATGGCGAGAGGGGATACGGGGTCAAAACGCCTGGGGAAAGAGGCCGGGCTGACCGACGCGGGGGGTGGGGGNCTTTCTGGTGCAGGCGTCAATTAGGGTGAAGAAATCAGTGCCAGGCTCCTGCCTCTGAAGAGAAAGGAATTGCTTCGGGAATTGAGTCCTGACACCTGTCTCTGTCCGCGATGGCGAGAGGGGATACGGGGTCAAAACGCCTGGGGAAAGAGGCCGGGCTGACCGACGCGGGGGGTGGGGGGAGGTGGGGGGGAACGCTCTCTCGAAGAGCGTTTCTTTGGCCTGCAGCTTCACATAGGTTATTAACACGCGGGTTATTAACACGGAGGTTTCCTCTTTTTAGTTCCCGCCACCCACCCAAGACCAGGACCTGGACTGGAAGCAGAAGAGCAACACTGACAAACCGTTCATTAATTTGCATTTATTTTTGGGAAATAATGTAGATAAAGGGGGGAAGAAAGGGGCTGCCTTACATTTCAACAAGTAATTTGCGATCTTCACATCGGACAAATCAAATTTACAAATTACTTTCCCACCTACTGGACGAAACGGCCAAAGCCAAAATTGATATACAGGCATGGGCTCTCCGTAGATTTCGGAGAATGAAGGTGCACTAAAAACTCACTAGACAAAACAGGGTTGTTTAAAGAGAGAGAAGCCGACGGAGGAATTGAACCTGGGTTTCGGGTNAAATTACTTTCCCACCTACTGGACGAAACGGCCAAAGCCAAAATTGATATACAGGCATGGGCTCTCCGTAGATTTCGGAGAATGAAGGTGCACTAAAAACTCACTAGACAAAACAGGGTTGTTTAAAGAGAGAGAAGCCGACGGAGGAATTGAACCTGGGTTTCGGGTCTGGGGTTTTTGTTTTCCCATAATACTATATTTTTATCTTTTTGCTTTCTTTTGGTTTTGTTTGGTCTCGAAACCAGAACTGCGACCTTGTGCTTAACCTGGTGAAGGGCTCAGTCCTGCGCCCCCTCCCAACATAAACCCCTCTCCTGTGCTCTGACTTGACTCTCTCTCCTTCAGACTCCAGGACCCTCCCGGTTCTCCGCACGCAGCTTCCTAAAACCAAACGATTTTCTTTAATAAATACACAGTGGGAGAAGGTGTGAGAGGGCAGGGAAATTTTGCAACAACTGAAAAAGTAAAAGCGCCATCGTTTGAGAAAGAGAGGAAAGGGGACAGAGGGAAAATATTTTTTGCTTTTGTTTTATATATATGTGTGTGTGTATATATATATATATATATGCTGTATATATCTTAAAGTTCTATTTCTTGGGCTAAGACAAGATATGCTCAGTTCAACCAACAGCAACTAAAAAGTTTAAGTGGTCCCTGGAACGGACCTGACTATATACAGCATTCCCGCCGAGGCGGGAGCCTGAGCCTGTTCTACGCAGGGCGGGGCTGTGCGCGAGAGGCTAAGGACGCGTTCCTCCCCTGGGTCTTCCACAGCGCGTCGGGCGGGAGAGGAGGAAACGCCAGGAGGCTCTGGCCTGCAGGCGGGGAGTAGGGCTGAGGGCAGCTGAAGGGGTGGTAGTCTGCAGGCGAGTAACGCTTAGTGGTTGTTTTGATTTGGAGTAGAGTGTGGGTACACTCTCAACAGGCAGACACATGCCAGTTAGTGACTCCAGTGTCCAGAAAGAATAAATTAAAGTGTAGGGCTCAAACAGCAAGACAGAGCGAAGAGCCTCCGAAGGCTGCAAGTGCATACATAGTAACTGTCCAGAAAGACTAGAAGAGGGCGACTTGGGAGTTCGGTAGGGGCTGAGGAGGGGAGCACACAGCTCTCCTGTATAGAACTTGTTGGCCAAGCCGAAGCACCGGTTCCCCCCCATCCAAGGGGTGGGTAGGGTTTGGACATCCCTCAAGCAAGTGGCACAAAGATGAGGGCGGCAGTGCAGCAATGGGCATCTTTTGGGGGCATGAAATTTCGGGTCTGGAGAAGCCGAGGCAAAGGCGGGCGGTGCAGCAGCAGCAACAACAGGACGGGGATCACGGAGGGCGCAGGTAGTTGCGTTTCTTCTCCTCTTCCTCCCACTCCTGGGCTCACAAGACCTGAAACCTCCATGAGGCTTGGTCCTTATAGTCCAGACAGTCGGGCGAGTTGAAGTTGAGTTTCCAAGCAGAGGAAGCGGTGGCAGCGCCAGGCTCCTTGTAATCCAAGCAGTCGGCAGAGTTGAAGGCGAGCCCCGAGCCGCCGTAGCCCTGGTGGTGGTGGTGATGGTGGTGGTGGTGGTGGCCTGAGGACTGGCTCAGCGGGTGGTGTGCGTGGGGATGGTGGTGATGGTGGCTCGCCATGGAGGAGGGTGCCATAGGGCTGAGCTGGTGCGGGTGGTGGTGCGAGTGCATGGGCGCTAAATACGAGCTGCAGTCCACGCCGCCAAAGTAGGAGGAGGAGGGCGCGGGGTAGCCTTGGCCATAGCTGCCGCCCTGGCCGTAGGACATGGGATAGGAGGCTGCGGCCGAGGCGGCTCCTGCGGCTACCGAGCGCTGCATACACGATGCGTTGCTGGGTGCAGCCAAAGGCTCGGGCATCGACACTGAAGCCGGCGCTGAGCCGGGCGAGATGGAGGCCGGACTCCAGATGGAGGAAGCAGCAGGCGTACTCAAAGACGAAGGGACCGCCACCGCCGGGTTCCCGCCCAGGCCTGCGGCCGCTGCCGCCGCGGGGTTGGCTGAGGCGCTGGATGCGGAGCTGGAGGAGGAGGCGGAACTGGACACAGCAGGCGGCGTGAACTGGCCGCTGCTTTCTGAGCCCGAGCTCTCCCGCACAGGGGACGACTTTTTCTTTGCTGGGCGGCTCTTGGTCCCACTCCCGCTCTGCTGCTGCTGGCGGCATTTGGCGCGGCGGTTCTTGAACCAGACCTGAGGCAGGCCGAGTGGGGAAGAGCGCGTGAGGGGGCGAGTAGAGCTTGCCATTCCCCTGCCTCTTGGACCAACTCCGGCCTAGCAACCGCATCCCTCTCCGATCGACGCCTCCACCCTTCCCCATCTCCAGCCCGGCCAGACCCTGCATTCGCTGCTCCACCCTCCCCCATCCTTCTACTCAAAGACCATCCTCTGGCAAAGTAGGGATGTGCACCTCCCCACCCCCACCCCCAGCTCAACTCTGTTGGAGGGCGGAACATTTGTGTCTGTCCAGCCAAAAGTTCAGCCATCTCTAAACTGCTGCTGTTGGCCGCTTCCCAACAGACCTGTGAATGCGTGGAGGCCCTGTCTTATGTGAATAGAGCCCGGGAAACTGCGGCGAGGCACAGAGCACGCCACGGAATGGGGGGCAGCCACTAAGTGTAAGCCGGAGCCTCTCTGCCCCACGGAGGCCTGGTGCTGGGCCGGCAGAGAATTTGGGTGGGAGCAGGAAGCTGAATTAGAGGGGGACTACGGAAGGAAGCCTGAACAGAATTTCCTTTAACTTCTTGGCTCCAAGTGGGGAACCAAATAAGACAGTCATAAAGTTCTCACTCCTCTTGGAAGGCCCGGGTACAAGACATGGCATTCCTGTTCTCTCGAGCCTCTGGGAGGAAAAAGGCAAGATAAAAGGCCTTTGAGAGGAGTTCTGAGTTATGATCGGATCAATATTTTCGGGGCCCTTTCATCACACACACACACACACAAACCCAGAAACAGCAAAGCTGGTAGCCAGATTTTGCGTTCAGCATCCTCTCAGAGCAAAGAAAAAGGTCTAATCACACTGCCGCCACCCGTGGGGCACACTTCCAGACAAGGGACCAGGCTTTGGCCAAACCCCACTCTTTCATTTCCAGGATTCCCCGGGATGCAAGGCCAGGGCAGAGGCAGAATTCAAGACCCGGTAGGAAACTGCCAAGCCCTGGGGTGGCCGAAGAGGCAGGGGACAAGTGTCGGGCTTGGCCTCCTGCAATCCTAAAAGAGACTTCGGAGAGGCGCCCCGGGGCCAACGGCCCAATTCAGGGCTCTAAACTAGTTCCTTTAATTTTGGCCCCTCTGCCAGACCCGGGCCCAGCGCTAGGGGGAGTCTGAGAGGGGCTGCCCAGCCTGTAAGCCCGCCCCCACACCAGACCACTTCCCAACCAGACCGTCTCTAACCAGCCCCAGCACCCTTCCCCGGACCCTGGAAACCCCGCGCGCGCGCACCTGGACTCTGGACTCTGGCAGGTTGATCTTGAGCGCCACCTCCTCGCGCATGAAGATGTCTGGGTAGCGAGTCTTGGCGAAGAGCGCCTCGAGCACGTCCAGTTGAGAGCGCGTGAAGGTGGTGCGCTCGCGTCGCTGCTTCCGCGGGGTGGCTGAAGGGAAACGCGGGGGAGCGTCGGGTCAGTGGTGGCCACGCGGACTCGCGCTAGAGGATTCAGACAAGACCCTGGCAGGCCCTGGACCAGGTCGTTGCAAAAGAAAGCCGAGCTCCGAGCGAAAAAAGAACTCCCCAGGGAGGCGAGCCTGACAGGCCACAGGTGGGAGAAACTGTAGGTGTGCCTGATTGGCACACCGACACTCCTGATTGTCTCCGACACTCCAGGGCTGCCCCCTTCCCTGCCTCTCAGAGGTTAAGAAAGGAAGAGAAGTTATACAGTCTTTCTTCCTTCGCTGCCCCCTCCCCGCCCTGCCAACACTCTCCCTGACTGGAGGGTGGGGAAGGGGTGTGCTGAAACATGTCCTGGAAAACACTTTCCGAGGTAATAAATGGAGGTGAAGAAACGCAACCTGGACAAGAAGGCCAGGATTTGGCTCAAGTCGTCCCCGTCGACAGTGCAGAAGTTGGTGCAGGCCACCCATCTAGAGGACAATTTAATTATGGAGGGAGAATCCCTCTGCCTTACCTCAGCCAGTTGCTTTGCATAAGGCAAGCTCGGCCTTTCCTGTCAGGGCCAAGCGAGTGTCCATATTCCTCGTTCAGTGTTGAGGGGGAAAGGCATAGATTCTTTCAGTCTCTCTCTCTCTCACACACACCCCACCCATGGGAAACGAATCCGTGGGTAAATGCGCCCTGTGCTGGTGGTGGGATGACAACTGGAGAGAAGTTGCCAGTGTGGCCGGGCTGGAGGGCTCACTTCTCAAGTCTTAACCACCTGGGCCCTACATCCCGACCGATCTGCCCTCCGAGTCAGCGCGCCCTGCAATGTAAGAGACTAGGCAACTGGTTCCCTGGGCCTAATCTGGGACAAAATTTGTAGTCAAACCCAGAGACTGGTGATTCCCCAGATTTCTAAGGGAGGAGGGTGTAGGGGTCGATGCTCACCCGGATAGCCCACGGAGGGGTGTAGGAGGTCCATGGCTGGCCCGGCTAGACCGAGCCCATTCATACCATATGGGGGTTGTTTGAGGTAAGACATCATGCTAACAGCTGGGTGGAGGCGCCCCGACGGATCCAGGGGGCCGGGGGCCAGGCGCAGTGCGGGGCTCCCACTGCGCAGTCCTTCAAGCTCTGTTGCGTCTGGGGGCCCGGCCTATGGAGACAGGAGACACACCGAAACTGTCATTCCAAGCCATCACTGCTTCCTGGACTTGCCGGAGGAAGGAGTCACAGGATGGGGAGGTGACGCAGGCTATGGATCTGTGCAGAACTCGGCTTTATAAGGCCTTAGCCCAAAGACCACAGCTTCTTTGAAAAGTAAAATTTCTGGATCATTATCACCTCCTTTCCGGCTTGGAATGGGCCAGACACTCGTAGGGCGACGCTAGGAGTGAGAAGAGGTTAAAATCAGGGGCAAACTTGGGAGGTCAAAGCCCAAACCGCAGAGTGTGCTAGGTCCCAAGACTAGGCAAAAATCTGTTTGGGTGGGAGAGGGCATCACACCACACAAGCAAACATCCCCTCGACCTCAAGGCGGCAGGAGACCCAGAGCATGAGGGGTTGTTTCGTTTTGTTTCAAATGTTTTTGAAAGTGGAACGGACAGGTAGACTCCAGAGAACCAAGGTGAGGCACTGCGGAGGGCTCGCGGCACCTGGGCCTCTCCGGGACGCATTGCCCACTGAGCAGAGTACCCCCTTCCAGAGTCTCCGCGGCTGGGTCCCGGCCCTAGAGACCACAGCCGCTCTACCGGTTTACCTCTCTGTGCCTGGCCGCTGAGAGATTGCTTACGCAGAATCCCACCCACATTTCGACCACCGATTCGAGCCCAGGTCCGGCCGAGGCGACTAGAAGGCGCCACCGTACAGGTGGCGGTTCAAACAAGCCGCCCGGGATCACCCGCACCTCGCCACAGCCGCAGGCCGTGCTTCCCCAGAGCAAGCTGGTCCCGGCTGCGGACAATGGGGTCGCGGCCGGGGTCGAAAGGTGACCTGACCAGCGCCCCCAAGGATCTGGCGGATTTGGGAAGCCTCAGTGCAATAGGTCTGGTGCGCTTCCCGCTTATTCTACTAGCTGAACCAGCGCCCCAGGACCCAATCCAGACTAGAGAACTAGGCCTCTGCGGCGTAGTTCGCGCTGCCTCGGGCAGGAAAGTCGACGCCTGGCTTCCCCAAGTTGCCCCCAAAACTGAGGTGCTGCAATCAGGAGTCAGGAAGTAGCGCTGGAAGAGTGGGACGGAGGCCCCAGAGGACCTGTCGCTTTAGCCCGCTTCACAGGAACTTAAAGCAGACCTGGGACCCGGGCTAGAAGAGTTCAGGGAAAGAAAGAAGTTAGAGCTAGAGAAGTCTCCCGCTTCTCTCCCCAGGGAACCATGGCTTGGGCCGGAAGAACTCGATTTGGAGGGAAGGCGACAAAAGGGAAAGAGCCGGGGCCAAGGGAGAACGGGACTCAGCTGTGGCGACTCTGCTAGACTGCAATGTGAGTTTTCAAAGACTTTTTTCAAACTTAGCACTTCAGCTGGGTTACTTCGGAGGAGGCGGGGGAGGGGTGCGGGGCCGCAGCTGAGCTCCGGGGTCCTCCGCTCAGCAAGAGGGGAGCCAGGTGGCTTCCCAGCCCCGCCCCCCACATGCCAGAGACCGGGGAAGCAGGGACCCGTTTGAGGAGGGGGGCAAGAGCCACCGACGCGTTCCCAGAGTCCCGGGCGGCCAGCAGCTTTCTCCTTACCTGCCCTCAGCTGCCGGGGCCGCTCACCATCTACCTCACGCCCTCACACAGACTCTCTGGGCGGCCAACCTGCAAAACAGAGCGGCACAGGAATTACCCGCGGGGCCGGGCGGTGGGTCAGGGACCCGCGGGATTTCTTTCTTTCCCCAACTTCCCTCCTCCCTTTCTCTTTCTTTCTAGTGGCTTTGTGCGTGTCCCTCCAGGTTTCACTTTATTGCATAGACACTTTGTTTGCAAAGCCCCACACGCTCCCGAAACAGTGCCTCGCCCGGACCGCACCGAGGGGGCCGCAAGGAGAAGGTGGGGGTGAGAGGGGCAGAGCTGGGAGGTGGCTCGAGGTTGCCGTGGCACTCCGTGCAGCGTGGGGGCGGTGGGGGCTGGGGAAGTCCTGCAGAGGCACTTTGCAAACTAAATAAATCAAGCGAGTTACCTTGTCGGAGTGGCTTGTCTCGCCGGGTTGTTTAGGTGATTGGAAATGTAGCCTGATGAAGATTGATCACCTTTCTACTGCCCTCCCCGGGTATGTGAACGCGAGGTGAGTGCGTAACGGGGCTAGGCTGCCAATCCCTGGCCTCGCGCGGGCTGAGTGACAGGGAGCCGGGCAATGGCAGCACGAGCCGGGGGTTACCTCCGCGCTCCCCCGCCCTCCCCCGCCCCCTGCACCCCGCCCTCA
>SJYA01001797.1:117500-161654 GCA_006410615.1 Neotragus moschatus | reverse complement strand
CCCCCACCCACCCGCCCCTTACCTCACCTGTCTTTCTTTAAGGAACTTCGAGGCCTTTTATGGTCCTCAAAAGAAGTTTTGCTACTGTAGCCCAATTCTGAGCCATCCAGAGTGGTCAGGGGGAATGCAGATGATTTTAGCTCTTTTGCTTTTTATTGTAGTGGGTGCTCCATGGCGCTGAGTAAGAACTAATTCACAGAGCTAAACACATTCAAATTACTTTCTGCAGTGTTTTCAAACAAAGAGGTGATGCACAGGGCAAGATTAAGGTGGAGAAATCTTGTCAAGTCCAAAAGCTAGAGATAGAATTTAGGTTCTCCCAGAAGTTATCTAGGATAGATACTGAAAGGAAAAATGAAAGGTAGTTACTGTCAGAGATTCCTAGCCGCTGGCCACACTGGCTTGCTTGGAGGTGTCATTTGTGTTTTCACTCAGTCAGCAAGTGTTGACCAAGCACCTGCTGACCAGGCACTGCCCTGGCACTGGAGATGGTGCCCTACACAGAACAACTGCAAAGGCTGTGAGGTTTTACCCTGTTTGAAAGTTAGCCTGCCCACCTTATAGGTACTGGCAGAAGACAAGACTCCTAGGCCAGAAACTAAGAACGTGACTGCTCACAGCACAGCAGACACATCCAGCAGCCAGAGCTGCGTATGCACAGGGATTCCTGTTGCCCTGAAAGTCCCTCGGGGTAGTGAAGAACAGCCAAGGTGGCTGCTGGTGCATGCGGTGGGGAGTCTGTGTCCCAGATAAGAAACTCCAAACTTAGGAAATCTCAGTCTTTGAAAGGGGCTGCTAGCAAACCTGCCTGACTTTAGCCTCAGAAGGAGCTATTGTCTTTATTATAAGCATTACAAGGATGGTGCAGGACAAAATCTTTCAATGGCTTTGCTCTGAAGATGGGTATGAGCACAAGAAACCCATGAAGAATTGCTTCTTAACAAAATCAAAGGACTTCTCTGGCGGTCCAGTGGTTAAGAGTCCACGCTTCCAGTGCAGGGGGTGAGAGGGTTCAACCCCTGGTCCAGAAACTGAGATCCCGCATGCCACACAGTGTGGCCCAAAACCCAAGACAAAATCAACACAGTTCTGGTTTACAGGAATATATATCTTAGTGAATGAAAGAGAAACAGACAGCAAACACGACTAAATAAAGGAACAAGAAAAGGTCAGAGAATGATAAGTATAAGGAAGGAAACCCAGCAGGGGAAAACTAACAGGGGAATAACATGACTGAGGGCGCCTTTAGCCACAGTGGTCATGAGGTTGCCCCAAAGTGGGGCATCTGAGCAGAGAGAAGACATCAGCTTTGGGGTCTTCTCAGGTGACAGCTGAAAAACAAATATATACATGACCCAAGTTTTAAGTTTTAAATTAGTGGCCTGTCCTGTGGTTTTCCTACAACAGAGACATTTCTTGGAAGTTTACATTTTAGATTAATTGCTGGATAACATGGTGCTCCGCCAATGAAGATTAATAACTGAAGGCAGTAGGGCATGGTTGTTTGGAAAGTGGAAATGTCTTTCCCCTGTGTTCATGACAGTGAACTTAATAAATTTTATTTCTCATTATATGGAAGCATCAGTATTAGTGGGACATCCAGAGGCCTCAGAGTTTACAGATATAAACTATCCTGCTTATTTTTATTTCTCTTATTCCCAGGTAAGATGTCATCTTCCTTTCAGCAGATAGAATGCTAGTTTTGAAGACTTTCTGTTGTTGCATGTCCCAAGCATCAGCAGATCGCACAATTCCCCCACCCCATTCTGCCCCACCAGCAACACTGGAGGTTTGCGCAGTGGTTATAGACTAAGGTCCAGAGTTGCCACACACTTACTATTGTGTGGCCTTAACCTCTCTGAGTCACAGTTTCCTCATCTGTAAAGTGGGACAATACTGACACCTACCTTGCAGGGTTATTCAGAGAATGAAAAGAGGCAATGTCTATAAAAGGATAGCCCAGTGCCTCACACTTAGTAGGGGTTCATCCTCATACTTAGTAGTGGATGAAATGATGGAGATGTTGACGGAAAACAGAACCGGACCAGAGGCCTGTTACGGTCACGCCCAGATGATTTTTGTTTTCATTTGTTTGTTTTTTGTTTTGTTTTTAATAGTAGGTTTTTTTCCTTTTTCTTTTTAAAAAAATCTTTACTTATTTGGCTGCACCTGGTCTTAGTTGTGGCACGTGTGTTCTTCGAGCCTCATGGTGGCATACAGGATCTTGGACCACCATGGAAGCCTCTCAATGACTTCTGTTTTTATCCACAGTACAACAGCTTCACACTTCAGTGACCTTTCAGGTGAAAAGAGACTTTCTTTACAAGGCGTTAAGATGGAGGTTGTCACACTGTAGTTGGACATCTCTCAAATTGGACTTCAAATATTGTGTCATGTGAATTATCATCAACATCTTGGAACCTGCCAAAGGCAGGAATACTGAAGTGGGTTGCCATGCTCTCCTCCAGGGGATCTTCCCAGCCCAGGGATCAAACCCAGGATCCCACATTGCAGGTGGATTCTTTACTGCCTGAGCAACCAGGGAGCAACCTATACAACCAAAACACATGTGTAGGACTTACTTTGAACTGCGTTGAAATATAAAGTGGATGGAAGGATACATGGGTAGATATGTGATAAAGTACATATAGCAAAAGGTCAATTGTGGAATCTGGGTGGTGGTTATATAGGAGTTCACTGTCTACTTCTTTGAACTTTTCTGTGTGTTTCACATTTTCATAAATAAAACACCAGGAAAAAGTAGGTACAGAGTCCTGACTAAGCTATAATCTTAATACTTTGTCTTTGGAAATCATTCTGTTTTTCTACCTAAATATGTAACAAAATACAGTGACTTGAAAGTATCATCTAATGCCCATTTCCTGGATGATTTGCTCTCTGCACTTTAAGAAATTCTTTAGAAGGTTGGGGTTCCTTGATTCAAAGTTCAAGAAACCCAAGACTAGTAATAGTAATAATCACAGCAGGAGAAAAGTGTGTTTAGCAAACACCATTCTTGATGCTTCACATGTATCACTGCATTTAAACAAAACCCTTTGGGATATAGAATATTACTAGCCCCATTTTACAGATGAGAAAACTGAGGTTTACAGAGAGAATAAGTAATTCAACCAGAGTCGCAGAACTAGTAAGTGGTAGGTCAGTAATTCTTTGTACTTGATTATGGCAAATAACTAACCTCAAACTAAGCTTAATGGGAGTTAGAGAACGGTTGTCAGTGGAATTCAGATTTGTTGTGCAGTCGTTTTTGCTATTGCTTGTTTGTGCTCTGAGTTACATAAAGGGTGTCCTCTGATAATCAGAACCAAGCTTATCTATGACAAATATCAGTGTTGAAAAGACAGTCTTAAAAATGTGAAGAACTGTAATTATGATCGTTGTTAAATCCATCTATCCACTCCTACCTCTGCTGATTTTCCTCTTGTGACATTATGGTATATTTCACTCATTCTAAATATGATATTGAATAATTAAAGGACTCTTTTTTTCTAACCAGATTTTTTTCTGCAAACCTTTTCTAGGGAAAGCAGAGAGTATGAAAGCCTATCTAAAGAGCGCGGAAGGCTTTTTTGTCTTGAATAAAAGTACTACGATTGGAAGGCATGGAGACTCAGACCTTGTTTTAGAGGTAAGACCCCTTCCTGCCCAGCCCCTCATCTCTGCAGAAGTCCACTCTGGCCGCTTCTGAAGCACAGCCTCTGGCTGACATCCTCTGCCTTCCTCCGTGTGCTTTGTTGTCGTTCAGTCGCTCAGTTAGTTGTGTTCTGCTCTTTGCGGCCCCATGGACTGCAGCACGCCAGGCTTCCCTGTCCTTCACCATCTCCCAGAGTTTGCTCAGGTTCACGTCCATTGAGCCCATGATGCTATCTAACCGTCTCATCTTCGGTGTGCGACCAGCACCCAGTTGTCAGATGTGCTGGAGCTCCCTGGATCCCATGATAAGAATGAGCAGGATGCAGAGTGAGATGTGCCTTCCGGCCTTTGCTGACCGTGTCTGTTCTGCGATGTCCCACCCAGGATCCCCTCCCCCGCTGCCTGATGGGGCCGTTGGGAAGGTGGGCATGGAGCTGGTGCTTGACCTTCACCTGCTCCAGGTCTGGCAGCCAGAGCCACCTGAAGTGCCCAGCTTGACCTCTTGCCCTTTGCAGAGCTTCTGGAGACTGCTGTGGGTCCCTCAGGGCCCTCCCCCACCCCCACCTCCAAATAGTAAGTCAGGGTAAGCCTTGGGCATAGCCACAGTACCCTCTCATTTCACTTCATTCTCTATGTCAGCTGTGGCTTGGTCCACAGTCCCAGCTTGATGACAGCCAAAGAAATTGGAAGACAGTAAGGAATTAGTCAAAACAGTAGCTTTGGGGGCACTCTGTGTCCCCCTTCTGACATCTGTGTCAGAAGCTTTCTCTGTCATGTTTCACTTTAATAAAACTCTGCTACACACAGACACACACACACACAACAGTTGCTTTGAGCCTTTTAAAATATTTCAATATTTTAGAGGTTAAAATATTGAAAGAAAAGTGCAGTGGAATTTATGACTTTTTTTTATGACTTTAAAAGGCAGGTCTCTTTCAGGCTTCACTCAACAGATTGTTAAAAGACTTTTTATTTTGAAATGATAGGTTCACAAACAGTAGAGAACGGCACAAAGTGTGTGTGTTGTTCTGTGCCATTTTATCACATGTATGAATGTGTGTGTAGCCGCCAAGATATAGAATTGACTTCCCAGGTAGCTCAAGTGGTTAAAAAAAAATAATAATAATAATAGCTGTCTGCCAATGCAGGAGATGCAGGTTTGATCCCTGGGTTAGGAAGGCGCCCTAAAGGAGAAAATGGCAATCTGCTCCAGTATTCCTGCCTGGAAAATCCCATGGACAGAGGAGCCTGGTGGGCTACAGTCTGTGGGGTTGTAAAGAGTTGGACACGACTGAACAACTGAGCATACACACACACCAAGGTGTATAGGACTACTCCATCATCAAAGATCTCCCTTGTGATATTCTTTTTTTTTTTTTAATGTATTTATTTACTTAGCTGCACTGAGTCTTAGTGCAGCTTGTGAGATCTAGTTCCCTGACCAGGGGTTGAACCCAGGCCGCCTGCTTTGGGAGCTCAGAATCTCACTACTGGACCACCAAGAAAGTCCCATGATATTCTTTTTATGGTCACAATACTTTCTGCCACCACCATCCCCAAGCCCCAGTAACCACTAATCTGTTTTTAATCTCTATAGAGAATATTACATAAATGGAATCTTAACATTGGTGACCTTTGCTATTGTTTTTTTTTTTTTTAACTCAGTGTAATGACTTTGACATCGATCTAGGTTATTAGCTGGTTCTTTTATTGCTGAATAATAGCCCATGTTATGGATGTACCACCTATGTTTAACCATTCACTTATTGAAGGACATTGTGATTCCATTAGGGGCTGTCACAAATAAATCTACTATAAACATTTGTGAACAGGTTTTTCTGTGAATATAAGTTTTATTTCTCTGAGATGAATGCTCAGGAGTATGATTGCATGGATCAACATTTATGTTAATGTATATTCAGTTTGTGGAGAAACTGCCAGAATCTTATCCAGGGTAGCTGCACCATTTTTTTGGTCATACCAGCAATGTATGAGATAAGTTTCTCTGCATCCCCACCAGCAATTAGTATTAACATTGCTTTTTATTTTAGCTGTTTTAGTAAGTGTGTAGTGGTTTCTTATCATAGTCTTGATTTGCATTTCCCAAATCGATAGTGATGTTAAATGTCTTCTCGTGTACTTATTTGCCTTCTACATACCCTCTTTGGTAACCTATCTCTTAATGTCTTTTAACCATTTCTAATCCAATTGTTTTTTTCACCATTGAGTTTTGAGAATTCTTTAGGTATTTTAGGTATGAGTCCTTCATCAGATAGATGGTTTGCAAATATTTTCTCCTATCCATAGCTTGTCTTTTCATTCTCTTAACAGGATATTTCACAGAACAAAAGTTTTAACTTTTGATGAAGTCCGGGTTATTATTTTTTTCCTTCGTAGATCATGCTTTTAGTATCATGTCTAAAAACAAAGTCCTTGATCCTGAGGATTTTCTCTTATATGTGCTTTGAAGTGCTTTATAGTTTTATGTTTAAATCTGTGAACCATTTTGGGTTCACTTTTGTTTATGAAGTGAGGTTTAGGTCAATGTTCAATTTTATTGAACGTGAACATTGAGTTGTTCCAGAACCATTTGTTAAAATGTTTGAATTGCTTTTGCAAATTTGTCAAAAATAATCCGGCCATACTTCTATAGGGGCTGTTTCTGAGCCCCTGGTATGTTTCATGGATCTATGAGGCAAGCCCTCTACCTTTACGACACAGCCTTGACTCCTATCGCTGTGTGAGTCTTCAGTCAGATAAAGTGACTCCTCCCACTTTATTCTTCTTCAAATTTTTTAACCTATTCTAGTTCCTTTGCCTTTTCATTTACATGTTAGTATAAGCCATCTGTATCCACAAAGTATCATGCTGTAATTTTTATTGGAATTGTGTCCTTCATTCAACGTGAGAATCATGGATGTTCTACTACATTGTCTTTCAGTTCATGAACATGGTCTATTTCTTCCTTGATCAGGTGTCTTTGGTGTCTCTCATGAGTGTTTTGTAATTTTTAGCACACAAGTTCTGTACATGCTTTGTTAGATTTACACTTCAGTATTTCTCTCTCTCTCTCTCTTTTTTTTTTTTTTTTTTTTGAGTGATTTTAAATGGTATTTGGGCTTCCCTAGTGGTAAAGAACCCACTTGCCAATACAGGAGATGTAAGAGACTCGAGTTTGATCCCTGGGTCAAGAGGATCCCCAGGAGGAGAGCATGGCAACCCACTCCAGTATTCTTGCCTGGAGAATCCCATGGACAGAGGAGCCTGAGTCCTTAGGGTTGCAAAGAGTCAGACACGACTGAAGCGACTTAGTGCGCACACACACACTGTCACACAAAAGGTATTATATTTTTTATTTCGTTTGTTTTTTATTTTTACGTGTTCATTGGCACTATATAGAAATACAGTTGATCTTTGTATGCTTCTTAGTTTCTTGCAACACTAACTGAACTCTCTATATAAGGGTTTTTGTAGATTTCTTGGGATTTTATGCACAATCATGTCATCTACAGTAAGATTAATTTTATTTCTCCTTTCAGAAAAGGATATCTGAATGCCTTTCATTTCCTTTTCCTTGCTTTTTCTGTCTGGTTAACACTTCTAGGACTCTGTTGAATAAGAGTGGCATAAACTTTAAAAATATTTATTTATTTTATTTGGCTGCATTGGGTCTTAGTTTCAGCATGCAGGATCTTTGTTGTATCATGAAGGATTTTCTGTTGCAATGCATGGACTCTCTAGTTGCAGCGTGGGTTTAGTTGCTCCATGGCAATATGATCTTAGTTCCTTGACCAGGGATTGAACCAATGTCCCCTGCATTGCAAGGCAGACTTAACCACTGAACCACCAGGGGCCCAGTATAAATCTTTATATTTGCTTGTTCCTGAACTTAGGGAAAGCATTCAGTCTTTCACCATTAAGTACGAAGTAAGCTGTTTTTTGTACATGTTCTTACTAAGTGAGCAAGTTCCCCCTTTTATTCCTAGTTTTCTGATTATGTTTACCATAAGCTCGACAGATTTAAAATTAACTCCATGAACAACCTCCCCTTGAGAGTCTTCTCCATGATGTGGTTTCCTTTCAAGGACACAGAAAAATCTGTGCAGTGTGCAAAGTTCGGGGTGGGTGGGGGGAGAAAAAGAAGAATTGAAGTTTCTTCTTTATCATAACAAGGCATAGATTTGGGGTGGTTTTATCTCCTGTTCTGGGCTTCCCCAGTGGCTCAGCAGTAAAGAATCCACCTGCAACGTAGGAGATATAGATTCAGTCCCTGGGTCTGGAAGATCTCCTGGAAAAGGAAATGGCAACCCACTCCAGTATGCTTTCCTGGAGAATTTCATGGACAGAGGAGCCCGGTAAGCTACAGTCCATAGGGTCACAAAAAAGTCAGACACAACTGAGTGACGGAGGACACATGTTACTTCCTGTCTGACTAAAGTAGAGACAGAGATCTCTGTTTTGAACCTGACTACGATATTAAAAAAGACTGTAGTAATTTTTTTTGTGTAATGCAATAGGTCATTTTATTACTGGTGACGTATTACTTGCCCTTTCCAGGTAGGTTTCAGCAGTGAGTGTATAGTGTGTTTCTCCTAAAGAGCATGAGAGTGAGCTGCTTGAAGATGTGATAAAATGTCTATCATCTTTTCTTCCTCAAAGGCTCTTTTCCAAAGAGCAAAATTTAGGCTTACAGCAAAATTAAGAAACAAATTTATAGATATCCTGTATATCCTCCCGCCCAACACACATGCCCAAAGCTTCCCAGACGATCCATCCACAGCAGAGTGGTCCATTTGAGGAAACTAACAATTTTTAAAAGTGGAGGCTTTGGATATAGGCAGACCTGGGTTTGAATCTCATTAGGCTACTTTGCAGAGAAGGCAATGGCACCCCACTCCAGTACTCTTGCCTGGAAAATCCCATGGACGGAGGAGCCTGNCTGCACCCCGCCCTCACCGCCCGCCCGCCCCTCCCCGGTCGCGCGCTAACTCCGGGGCTAGACTGGCAAGCGCAGCGCAGAGCAAGACCGGCAAGGCGAGCGCCGCGCGGGAGCCCGGGCCGCGGAGGGAAACGCTGGCCCTAAGGCCGCCCCGGGGCTCCCCGCCCTTCTCTCGCCCTTTTGGCGCCCTAGAGGGAGTGGCAGAGAGGAGGCGAGGTGCTGGAGAACCGGTTCCCTCGCTCTCTGGCACGCCACCCGATGGGCGCGAGGAGCCGGGAGCTGCGGGCTGGAGGGGAACCGGCCTCCGGCCCCTCTCCCGACGCCGCGGGCCCCAGAGTCTTCATGCACCGGGCCACCATCCGCAGACGCACGCGGCGGGCGACTTGTGCTGGTCCGGGCTACTTTGCAGAGCCCGGGAGCAGCCCCGAGTGCGCAGATCCCGCCTCGGCGCCTCATGACTCCAGTGCCCTTGAGCCGCAACCGCAGGGGAGGCACGGCCACTTACCTGCTCTTCGACGTCTCCTGGAGTTCTCAGTCCCCACGATAGGTGTTTGCAAATCCTGAAAGCTTCTTTTGAAATGTCGGCTCCCAGCGTCCCCTCCCCTTTACACATACACTGTACTTCTGAATCGAAAGGTTTGGAAAGAAAACTTTGTCTTTCACACTGGCTCCTTTTACTGGGGACAATCTGGTGGAAAACGTGGCCACAGACCCTGCCCTCAATTTCCTTCCTTCATGCCGCCGGAGCCTCCTTGAGCAATCTCCCCGTATAGTTCGTACTGGCGAAGCCCATTTTCCAGTCGAACAAACTTCTCAAAACACGTCTACCTGGGTGGACTTTTCAAAGCGCAAAAAAAGTGTTTGCGCCCCAACACTGAGTAAGGCAATTCTTTTAACTGGCACCTCCTCCTGAATATTAGGCCGACTTTACTTACCCCCTTTCGAGGAATTCCTACCGCTTCTTCTTAATCTCCCCCCGCCCCCTCCCCTCCACCTCAACAGGCGGAGTGAAAAGTTTGAACCAGAGTAAGTGTGAGGGCGAGTCTAGGAGCCGCCGGGCGCTTCGCGGTAGGGAGCGCCGGCGCTGCGGGGCCGCGGGGTAGGGCACCGAGAACGCACCGGGCGCGGGGCGAGGAGGTGGCGGAGAAGGACGGGGGAGCCCGCTGAGTGAAAAGGGGCCGCGGCCGCCGCTCATCAAAGTGCTTCCCCTCCCCCAAGCGACACTTTCCTTTGGAGTCCGAATAAAATACGGTAACAGAATATGATGGAGGGCACACTGTTTCCTTAACTGCTTCTCAAAGAACCCGGGAGATCTTCTTAGGACCTTTAATAAGGCTTTGGTCGGTTCTTTTGTTGATCTCTCAAAATCAACTCCTTCTAATTGAAGTTGGNCCCCTCCCCCAAGCGACACTTTCCTTTGGAGTCCGAATAAAATACGGTAACAGAATATGATGGAGGGCACACTGTTTCCTTAACTGCTTCTCAAAGAACCCGGGAGATCTTCTTAGGACCTTTAATAAGGCTTTGGTCGGTTCTTTTGTTGATCTCTCAAAATCAACTCCTTCTAATTGAAGTTGGAGCTGAAAGCGAGCTAATGTTCAAAGAAAGTGGCCGCCAGACTAACGAAATTACATTTTTTTTTTTTTTTGACGATGAGGGAACTTCTAATCAAAGGGGCAAAAGAGGAGGGGTGTGGGGGGGGGAGTATGAAGGAGAAAAGGTTTTACAAGATCCTTCTCTGGTTCACAAAAGTCAGCAACACGGGCGCTTCTCTCCAGAACAAAGACACCGCGGCCCATTCACAAAAGCAAGAGAAAGAGAGAGCGAAAACAAAAAACGAGAGAAAAGGAAAAACACGAACAAGATAAAGCCTTAACAGGAAAAGAAAATGCGCAGCGCGCAGCGCTGACTCGAGTGGGGACACACATTAGGCTCGCGCAGGCCCCCGCGGGGGAATAGTTCGCGAAGCCCTGGGCTCCGAGCCCCCGAGATGCGCAGAGATTTAAAGCAAGAAACGAAATATAGCCCCCGCCTTCGGTTCTGGGGAAAAGCGCTGACTGGAGCGCACTAGTTTGTCGGGGAGAGTTGGCCGGCGCGCTGGGCACACTCCTCTGAGCTTCTGCGCCTCCGCGCCTCTATCCCGGCGCTATCCCGGCCGGGGCCAGCGCGCTGTGTGCCTGAGTTAGCCCTCTCAGGCCTCGGTGCGTGCCGGGTCTCCCAAGCCCTCGTCCTCCCGCCTCCTCCCGGCCCCTTTTCGCATGCAGCGGCGGCGCTGGGCCGAGGTCCGGCAAGGTGGGGCGGCTGTGCGCGCTGGAATGTGCTCTGGCGGTCCCCAGGGCCCTCCACGCGGGAGCCAGGCTCTCTCGGTTCCAGATGCGGCCGTGATCTCGGGGAAGTTGGGAGGTATCAAGTAGCACAATTCCCCCCCCCCCCACCATGAGCGTATTTATCTAATCCCAAATTGCAGGCGAATTTTCTTAATGCTCAACCCGTAAAACCCCGGGATTAAGAGAAGAAAAAGAGAGAGAGGAGAGGGGAGAGGGAGGAGAGTCAAGAGGGGGAGATGAGATGAAAGTTTCTTGTATGCGGCGGAAAGGACTCAGGCAGCACGTCGCTAGGCAAATATCCAGGTGGGAGACGCTGGGCCTGAAGCCTCGACCGTTCCAGCAACGGCCACAGCTCGGGGAGGGGAAGAGGGGGCCTTTGCCTGGGGAGAGCCAGTGGATTCAGCTCAAGGTCCCCGGCCGAGGAGGGGGCGTGGGAGCTGGGCCCTGGCTTTAGCATCCAGGTGACCTCGAGGCTGGGCCAGACTCTGGAGGACACTTGGGACAGGGGAGGGGTTTGGCTCCGGGGCCGTGGGATCCCGGCCAGGGGCGGAAGTTCTGCGCCGGCCCGCGGGGCTGTGCCCAAGCCAGCCCGCTGCCAACACTCCTCCTCCTCCACCTCGGCGATCCCCGGGCCCACAGCTTCTTTTGCAGCCGCGCGGGCTTTCGGGTCCGCGGCCTCTGAGTGTGCTGGGCTCGCGCCTGCGCCCGGGAGGCAAGACTTTGGGCGCCACGCGACGAAATCCCGACGCGGCGCCTTCGCCGCGGGCCCGACCGCGCCGCTTTCCGGGGGCCGCTGCGGGGCGTGCGGGCACCACAAAGCAGCCTGAATGGAAACCCCGCGAGGCTCCGGGCTGAGGCAGGAGGGGCAGGGAGAGGGGCAGCAAGTCTGGGGCTAGCGAAGGTTTGTCCCTTGGCAGGTCGGGAGCGGTTTAGGGGAGCCCCCTCTCGGCGAGGCTCCACGGGAGGGAAGGTTCCTGGAATTCGAATCCTGTGTAAATGGAGTGGGTGACGCCGGTCGCCCAGTGCCAGGCTGCTCCGGGCTGGAGGTTTCTGTCTGCCGGTTTCCCTAGGGTTAGAGCCGGGCTCTGAGGGCTTCTTCCCTCAGGGAGCGTAGCTTTCTCTGTTCTCCTGCTCAAATGAAGAGGGCAAATACCCGAATTCATTTAGTTCTGGTAACTTTGCAGTAACTTCCTTAAATTCTTGTCATGAAATTCTACCTTAGGGTGGTTTTTATCATTTTGAAAGACTGGCGGCGGCATACTTTTTGAAAGGAATTTGTGTGTATGGGTATAAATATTTGTATGTATATGTATGCATTATGGTCGAGGCTAACGTATAAATGCTAGTGGACTGTTTTCTCTGTCTCCAGACTTGTTGAACGAGCTTTGTTTCAGTCACCCTGGTAGAGTGATGGAAACTACCATAAAATCGCCAGGTTTTTTTCTGTAGCTTAGAACTTCTTGTTGAAAGTTCCCTTTCCCTCATCTCATATACACAAACCTGCACACACCCTCCTCCTCCCCTCCAACAATAACCCCTCTTCCTTTCACTTCAGCACCTACAGTCTGGAGGGTTATCTGAAGTCATAGTTATTCCTCATATGAGTGCAAAATTATAACAACTGCAAATTACAACATATTAGCTTTTTTTTTTCAGTGCTGTGGATTCACAAATTTCCTCAAATCTTTAACAGAGATAACCCTTTAAAACATGCTAGTTTACACAGCTTAAGAAAATATGACCAATTGCTTTTCAGTTCACATTGGTGTGTCAGCAGGGCCCCTTTGGGGGTGGTGTAAATTTATTCAGATCCAAATACAGCCCAGTATCATGCCCTGCATTCAAGAGGACTTTTCCCCTGCCCCCCTCCATGAAAAGTCTTATGAATACAAAAACTTCTCTCAAACCAATGTCAAGTTTTCATTACAAAGAAGTAGCAGCAGTGTTTAAGGTAAGAAAGTTTCTGCTTTTATTGAAAATTTATATATGACTCAGGATTGTAATAAATAAACAGATAACCATTTTCACAAAAAATGACAGTGCTATGCTAGAGAAGAAATATTAATTGGAGGATTTACTCAATAATGGCAAGACAGATTTTATCAGTACAGAATAAATAATAACAGCATTCTTGAGCCAATTTTTGAGACCCAACAAAATGTGGGAACCAAGCTAGATGTAATAAATAATTATACAGAGAAAAAGATGGTGCATTCTCAGATGATAAGACTGTCTTTGTAAACTGATGCATGTCAATTAGTCCCATTCTTACTGCTCACCTTCAAATCACAGGACTTGTCTCAGGCTACGTTAAAAGGCCACCCTCTGAAGAAAGCAGAGGAGAAGTACTCTTATTATCTTTACAGTGAAATGTAAAACAACTGCAGAAAATTCCACTGGTAAACAGAACACAGTTTAATAAGTAAATTGAATATGATCTAACTATAAAATTTAGGTAACAGACCCGGTGTTACATATGGCAGGACTGGAAAAAAATCATTCGTGACGTTTTCTTTATCCCTCCCTCTTAAGCCCTCTCCCACCCCTCATTATGCTATTAATAACAACATTAACAACAACAAAAATGTTTTAAAATTTTCCTCCATCAAAAAATGAGGGAAAATAATAAGGGAAGAGTTTTCCTTCTTTGAACAGTTTCTTGAACACTCCCAATACCAATCACTCACAAGATGTCTGTATAAATCTACTTCACATGATTTCAAGGAAATGATTAATTCACACCAAAAAAACCTTAAACAAAGCTATTTCGGAGTTCTGTACAAAATCTGGAAAGGAGGGAGGAAAAGGGTGGTGGTGTTAAAGAAGTACAATCCAGTCAAACAAAATATTACAAGTTTTAAATCAACGAGAATGACTTTTTTTTATGGTCTGGGGAACCCAAGGCTAATAAAATGTTGGTCAGGATTCTGGTCTGGTTTCTACTGAAGGACACATTTCTCTTCTTTCTTGGCCATCTTGCCTTTGTTTTGCTCCAGAGTTCGCTCCAAATGTTCATCTTCTTCTTCGGCCCTGGAAATCAAACAAGAAACCAAATTATTTTTCTTCGTGGAGGCCAGAGCGGCACTCCCCTCTCGCTCCGAATTCCAAGCCCCAGAAGGAACCGGGACTGCAGGGCCAGGGAGAGGCTGCCCCGGTCCATTGGAGACCTCTGGATAGAACTCCCCGACCCCACCACCCACTTACTGCTTCTCCTGCGCGTCCAAGTCCCTGACGAGCGCGTCGCGCTTGTCCACTAGGGCAACCAGTTCATCCAGCAGGAGTTGCTCGCGTCGCTTCTGGGCCTCGGTCTTCTGCCAGTCTGCAGAGGACAGGAGGCTCCTTACCCACCTTACCCTCCCCTTCCCGCCTTTTCCAGTTCCCTTTTATTTCTCTGCAAAACATATCACAGAGCCACTAGCTAGTAGTGTTTCACGGGAAGTTTGGCCGTCGTGGTGAGGATTTCACCCCTAAAACCTTACTTTCTAAGTATTTTCCGTAGATAAGAGACGGCTATGGCCGGATTGAAGCCTTCACGAGACCAGGTGTGCGCCGGTGGCCAGCCGGAGGTGCGCACCTGATTTCAGCCAAAGTGGGGGGAGGGAGAGCTGGAGGCCCAGAAGAGGTCAACCGGAGGGTTGGTGGTGGGGGATGTGGGTAAATGAGGAGGCGGGAAGCAGAGATGGGCGATAAAATCCTCCTGAAAAGGCTAGAGAATCTGCCTGAGAACCTATCCTCCTTCCCCACCCCCAAGCTCACTCCATACAGCCCATTCTTCGCTAATTTCCTCTGCGCTCTATTTTAGCAGTTGGATGTATCTCACACTGGGCGCCATATGCTTCACAATAACTTTAAAAGTAGTGAATCGGCTAATTAGCATTTTTCTTTGAAGTAAAAAATAAATTTGCTCTGCAATATTACACTGCAGCTCTCGATCGCATCACAGCCAGTTTTCTTTTGGAGAGGTTTGCTGCGTGGCTTCAAGTCAAAGCACTTTTGCAAAGGAAAAATTACATACTTCTTTTTGAAACCCCATGTTAAGGTTGGAAAATCCGATGGGCCATGCTCTTTCCATGTGTAGGGGCAGTTTTTTGAAGATTTTAGGCCCCAATAATATATTTCCTAATCTTTGCTGGTCTGATAATTTCCTTAAGATGAGCAGCAGTTTCGTTTAATAAAAACAGGACCAAATCGAACATTTAAAGCACTTTTGAAACCAAAGCCAACTGCTCTCTGGCCAGACTGCAAGGGCTTGTAGCTGTCAATCAACCTCCAGTCTACCCCGCCTCCCTCATTAGGAAGGTAAACAATGAAAAGAAGAAGTAGATGATGAGGCAGATAGCCGAACAAATGAGGACCTAAAGGGAAACAGGACACCAGCTTGGGGGAAAAAAAAAATACCCTGGCCACTGACTCCTGTAGCTCCCTCCTCCAGCAAATGCACTTTCCAAAAAAACAGAGGAGTGCAATCCTTTCTGGTTTCTCTCTTCTCTCTCCATTGCCCTGGGCAATCATGTTAAAACTCACATGGCTGGTGCTTATTCAGATAAACCTAACAATGCACACCGCTGGTTACCATGTGAATCTTCACAAACCGCACAAGAATGTGCTGGTTCAAATCCCCCCGACCCCCTCCAAAGCAAAATTTATTCAAGACAGCAAACTGCTCAGCAGCTTTATGAAAGCAAATGGAGCTAGAGGGAATTCTATCTCGTATTTGCAAATTAAAAATTAGATGCATCATCGTGCAATAAAGGTTAGAATAGCAGCAAAAAACTAGAATATTCTATTTTATCACTATTTCTATCACTATAAGCTCAAATACATACGTATATATTAAACATGCTATATATTAATTATCCTCATTTGATACAAAACATCACACAAATAGGTACATTAAATAATTGGTCACATTACATTCTTATTTAAAAAAGAAGTGTTCAATTGCATAGAGAGAAATAAACTATTTCTATGGAAAGCTTTTTTCTGAATGTAAGAATTTAAAAAATAATAATTAAACACCAAAACTGAAGAAAAGCCATATCTATCACAGTTTTATTCCTCAGATTTAAATGCAACTGAGGTCAGGAATGCTGGACAATTTTCTAATCTGGTTCTTGTTCTTAATCAGTTTCATTCTACTACAGCAGATAAATTAATAGACTTTCCAGGTTGGAAAGATCTTAAAGGTCATCTGGACTGATTTCAGGTAACTATAGTTCTAGAAGTACTAACTCTGAGAAAAACCTGCTAAATTTGAAAAAGATTTGTAACTAAATTTTATAATTATTAAGATCACCAACTTTGATAAATATTAATTTTTCCATTTCTGACCTCAAGAAATCATTCTAAGTCTAATTTATAATTTTTTACTTCCAAAACATTTTGATGAGCTGTAATACTGGGAAATAAAATTTCTCCACCATAAACTCAAGACATATAATTAAGTTGATAATTACAAATTTTTTTAAACTAAGAAAATAATTTTAATGACACATAATCTTAATTAAATTATTCCTTCTCTATACTTGGCCAGCCACTTTTAAGGTTTTAATTAATAATTAGAAATATCAAGATTTCTTTAATTTTTTTAAAAAATAAGGTTTTAACAATATGGATAAGAGAGAAAATTTTGTATTTTTAGTCCCTTAAGTATTGAATAGTTTTAAAAATTTTAATCTTCTCCTAGCTCAATAATGACAATTCCCATAACTGTAACAAAAACATTTTTTAAGTTATGAATATTTAGGTAATTTTCATTATCTTACAAATTTAACTGACATTAAATTTTAAATATTTCAGCATAAATTTATAGGGTTTTTCATATTAAATCTGTCATTACCACATTAATATCTATCTACAAATAATTAGTCAAATTGTGGGGAAAAAAAGCTATGTGCAGTGAGTAGATTTTACACCAGCAAAACTACTTTTACTTTGGGTTTGCTTTCTCACAGGAGTAAATTTATACACAATGGTAATTTGGGAAGTTAAATTTTGATGAATTAAAAAAATTTAATAACACCTTTAAAACTGATCAAGATTCACATTTGTATATTCAAGGCCTAAATTTAAAAGAAAATTAAATCCCCCTTTAAATAGCTTCATCTAGATATAATGTCATGTTTTTAAAGCCTGAATGTAAGTTTATGTGTTACCTGTTACACATTTTAAGAAAGGATTACTCACCTATAACAGCTAGCCAGATGCACTGACTTTGGCTTGGACAGACTACAATGTGGGTTCTGATTAATTTAAAGATTCCAGTGTACTTTTGCTACAAAAGCCATATCTTCTCACAACAAATAGGATTAAGTTTTGATGCTGCATTTGAGCCAAAGTGTTGAAATAAAGAGATTCTGTTTATGTCATCTGCACTGAGCTGTTTCATTAAATCAAAAAACTCTTTTTTTATATATAGGGCCAATTATTCATTCCCTGATTCAGTTTATTTGCTGAAGTTGATAATTACCTTGGGAAAAAGGCAAAGAAATACCTATAAACACTTTAATAGAAAGGACCTAAAGTTCTTGTAGTAAACCTTCAACCTTGCCACTATAAATAAGCCTGGCACTTTGATGAAAATTAACACTAGTTTTGTAAAGAGCACATTGGGGGATTGCAGTCAAGTCTTATCTTTAGTTCCAGTCAACTAGCAATCCTGAAAGAGTTTGCATCATCATCAGAGCAGGCCATTTGATAGGATTCTACCGCTGTACCTAATCAATCTATGGAAGACTGTGGCTGTGCTGTGTAACAAAGCTAAAATAGATTTACAAATGGGGTTTTAGGGGATAAGCTCCTCCACAGGATTACATATTGATTTTAAATATAAAAAGCTTATCATATAAGCCATAACTACAAAAATAGTGAACCTATGCATAAATCCCTTTAGAAGAGCACCCACTTCAAACTCTAAGCCAAGAATAAATCAAGATGTACAAAATCCTAGAGAAGATCCATTTCTTGTGCAGAAAATGAACACACCACTTTCCAAAAGCCCACCCTAATGTGTGCAGAAATGAATTTATCTTTCCTGAGGGGGCATTAAATAATCTGGAACAAAAAAACTATAGGAAAGTATCTGAAAGATGTTTGTTAGCTTAAAGGATCCTGCAACTTAGCTCAGTAGAGTGAAACTCCTGCAATGAAAACACCTCAGGAGAAAAGAAAAAGGTAAAAAAAGGCCAAAGTGATTATGGATTCTCAGAAGAATGGATATATTGAATGTTATTATTATTATTTTGCTCTCAAACCAAGCTGTTAATATTTCTTTCATTGTGCTATGGCTATTAATATTCTGTGCTTTCTCCTGGTGAATGGTTTCACTAGCAGATTTATTTGGAAATATTTTAGTTTATTTATTATGAAAAACATCTCATGGCTACTAAGAAGAAGAGATGGGAAAGAAAAGAAAAAGGGACTTTAAAACAAAGGAAAGCAAAACAAAACCAATCAGTGTTGCCTGTTCATGTGTTTTTCTGCAGTGACTTAATGCTCCAAAAGACTACTGAACTGCATGTGTGTCCATTCTAAGGGCTGGCTCAGAGGACACTGTCTTCAAAGAACTGATAATCATGATGACCAGTATTTCTCTAGGGAAGCCCAAGCCACATATTGCCCTGGCTAGTGGGGCAGGCCTTTTTCTGAGAAAGTGTCTTTATTTGTAATCAACAGGCTGTTTCTTTCCTCAAGCCTCTCTTTCCTGTCAACCAATAACAGAAACTGGCTGAGAGATTTAAGGCACAGTCAGATACGGGACAATAGCATTAATTAAAAGAATAAAACAGAACAAATCCTCAAAAAAGTAACAATTGCATTAAAGGTGTCTGAAAAGAAAAACATTCTTTTTTTCCCGCTTCTTCAAAAATACTTTCTACTGTTCTTCCATGTGTACAAGAGAATCAGGCAGAAAATTTTTAGATTATTTAATCAAGACTGAAGGTCTACTACATAGGGATAGATTGCCAATGAAACTGGGATGTTTTATATGTATCATGGCCCTCCTTAAAGATGGTACTATATGGTAATAATAGTCGTTTTGGGATAGAAGCAGGATTTGCCTTAAAAGTCAACTGTATTGTATCAAGCTGCATCTTAGGGATGATTTAACTTATTATACATGACAGAGTAAATTTTAAAAAATTGTAATATTCTGTATTGAGCATAATGAATCTATAAGGAATAAACTATGAGTTATACATTCATTATACATACTATATACACATATTTTATATTATACATATAATATCGTATACATAGAATTTGCTATACCTACTTTCCAAATGACTTGATGCTTTCCAATCTCTTTTAAAGACTATAACCACGACAACAAAAATTATATCAAGAGGAAAAACACCATTTAGTATATTTGTGTATTTTATTTCAATGGCAAGTTTCATGGAACTTCTTAAATAATTTTGACAAATTTTATAGTCATTGGTATAATTTGACAGCCACTTGAAGAAAATTAGTTATCTGAAGCCTTTTAAATAAAGTAAATCTAATTTCTTTAGGATATACAAATGTCATATTTATCAAATGATATTAGGAATATAAAAGTAAAAATAAAGCTTCTATAAATATAGAAGTATATTCTATAAATATAGTATTTAGATAAACAGCATGTGTTTTATTTAATAACAATATTAATTAAACCATTTTAAAAATATATGGTTTCATTTGACTTTCTCTTACAAACTTAAATTTCTAGTTTCCAAACTAATTATAATTGACTTCTTATAGATCAGGTACCTTATCAGGTGAAGAAAGAAATTACCATGGACAGTCAGTGGGTTAAGAGGTCAATATAGAATAGGAAAATCAATTTGCATTGATTAGACAAAAGGTCCATTTTACAGAGCCCAAAGGATTAGCTCTTAAGCAGACATCTTTGAACTATAAGACGTTTTCAACTAAGAGGTATAAGGAGAACAGCATTCTAAAATACCGAAGAATTAAAAAAAAAAACATATATAATAAATGGCATAGTTAAGCCAGCTGATGTTTATTGATATTATGAACCATACTTAGGATTACTATATATGTTATTCATTTAAAAGTTTATATAATGTGTGAAAGTATTGAATTTATCTCATATGCCTGAATCTTTGCTTGACTATTAATAAGAGTTGGAATCTTAAGAACTATAGTAGACTGGACAGTGACATATTTATATGGACATCAGTTAAATATTAATGTAAATTTAGAATCTGAATGTGAAAAATAAAAATGATCTTTCTCAAACCTCTGCAGTGGAAGCAACTACAACTTACACATAAAATGAAATCATTTAACTACTTATATTTTCTATTTAATGGACTTTTAAGCTTACAATTTTATGTATAATAGTAAACAAAATGATGATCTGAATTAGGGTCCTAAGATTTTACATGACTAATGCTTTCTGAATCTAAGACATTTATTTGGAACTCTTGTAGTTCCTAGTCAGAGCACACCTAGTGAGACCGAAGTATATTACACTCTTTAAATCTCTTTGACAACTGACACTTTACACACCTCACTGGGCCATGGGGTCTCTTACCTTCAATGGCTAGCATTGCCCGCAATTCCCGATTCAGCAGCTCATACCTTCGTTCTAAATCGTGTTCTTTTTCCCTAGGCAAGTTGCAAAAGTTCATCAATATGCTAATTACTAAATCATTAAACATTTAAAAAAAACCTTTAGGTTACATTGATTTTAGGACTCATAACTGACTTTTCTCTTTAACTTTAAGCTACTCAAAACAAATGATACACAAACCTAAAACCTTCCTCAGGTTGAATACTTACTAGTGGTATAATTTTTCTCCTTCAATTTTGAGTTGTACAAAAGTATATGTTAATCTGTAGATAAGTAATCTCATTCTTCAATGCTTCTTGTCTTAAGTGCCAGGTATAAAGCTATTTCTTAAAATATTTTTCATAACTGTCAATAAACACCTTTTTGTCTAGAACTCCATGTGAAAAGAGTACAAGAAACATGAAAGCATGAGCAGTGCAAATTTAATACAGAGACAATTTAAAAAAATCAGGATAAATTAAGTTCTGCACTTCATAATTCTTTTATTAACGCATTATTGCAGAAATGACAAAAATAGAGGTTTTCACTAAAATAAAATGTAAACCTGTTTCTTCCCACACTAGGTGGCATAATATAAGAATACCGCTAGTGAGAAAAAGGGACAAGCATTAAGTCCTACATGAACTAAATGCTAAACACTTGAGAATGCTTATATTTGGTTTAGTCTCCATTTTACTGTAATTCTTGGAGTCATAAAAGGTCACATCTGTGTAAATTATTAATCTTTTATCCCAAAATTTAGGGTAATATTATCTGTAGAATACAAAGGTACTTTTGTCCTTATTAAGAATTATTTAATTTTTAACTGAAAATTTGATGTTAAATAAACTTCAGTTTTATCTCTTTTTCTCCTTAATCTAAACCAAACATCCTTTTTTGTGCAAAAGTGATTTCTTAAGCCTGAAAATTATTTACATTACTTGGTTTTCAGTATAATAAATACATTTTTTCAGTATCTAATACTCTATTTTAAAATTCTATAGTATTTTAAATTTTATTTTTATATAAAATATAATCTCTAAAGAAAGAAAAAAATTAAGCCTAATACATATGAAATCTCAAGAAAGACAATGATAGAAAGTCTAAGATTCCTCAATGTTGTAGTAGAAACAAGCAGTGATAAGTACTTACAGGAGAGAGAGCTGGTTCATTCTTCTTATTAAGGCATTTTTCTTATTAACTAACATAAACCACTCCTGCATCATAGCTTCTTCTTCTTCTGTGTTCCTTCCTATAATTTAAGAAGAGTTACTGTTTTTTCTATTTTACAAGCCAAATAATAGTTTAGCACAAGTCTTTTTTTTACATGAAACATATTTTAGCTAACCCAATAGTACAAATTAAACAGTTTATCACAGTTTATATATAAGATTAAGGTCTGAAAAAAGGAATCAATATTTAGAAATTCATAAACCAATCTCTAAAGGAGGTATTATTCAGCATGTATATTTCAGTCCTCTGAACATATCTACAGATCATACTAATGTACATTAAAAAAAAAAAAACAGTGTTCCAACTTTTAAATCCTCCCCAGAGGTTGACTTGTTATTATATTTCAATGAGGAACTCATGAAGCTAACAGACATATGGCCATGATAAAAATAAGTAAATTAATTAAAAACCACATTAAAAAATCATTATGAGAATTACAAGACTAGCAGGAAGATCAGAGAAGAGATTTTGTGAGAGCTTCCACCTGTAATGACTTGCTTTTTTTCTTATTTTCCTCCCCAAAAGTAAACTAAAGATATATACATGCATATACATTTCCAGAACTCACAGTCCCTAATAGGGTAAACATTTGCAAATTATTTTAAGTATATTGTAAATGACCAGGCTACAAAAATACTTACATCTATCTGTGAAAAAAGAACATAATAATCTTCAGTAAATGAGAAAACATTTGAGCAGAGATAACTTTAAATGGCAGGTTATAAATTTACTGATTACACATTTAAAATTCATTTTCCTTAATATTCATTCCATCATCTATACTACTCCTCCCCTCAAAAAGATTATAATACATAGTGTATTATTTGGTATTATTCATATAGAAGTAGGCCACAATCATACTTGAGAAAAATAGTAATACCCCACCTTCTTCCTTCAAACTGCCTTCAAATTGTATCCAGTCAAATTTATAATTCTTTGACTTTGTTTTCTTCTGAATTTCATCCATGATTGGTTTATTGTTTTGCTAGGCCATTATTTAATACTTCAGACCAACTTCTAGATAGATTCATAGGGTTAACTTAAATATCTAACAAAAAAATTACATATCTCAGGCTAAGACTAAATATCCTAGTCAATTTCCTAAGTTTTATTTTCTTCTTTAGATATTTTCTTTTAACTTTCAAACACACTACCAGTCCATTAAAAAATATTCAAGCAATACAGAGACATAATTGAGTTAAAAATCAAGTCCTCTTTCAAAACCAACCCCACCCTCCCTAATTGCCTATCTACCCCCCTTCTCCAGAAGTACTATTACAGTTTAGCGTATCTTCTTCCAGACCACATAGGTAGCTATGTCTATCACACACAGGTATAAACCATGTCTGGACACATACAGGTTTTTTTTCTTTAACATAAGGGCCCTTGATTTGTTGTTGTCATGCTGTTCAAAGATCTACTTCATTCTTGTAATACTTGCATAAATTATGGATGTGACATAATTAACTACTTCCACATTAACAGAAATTTGAAGAAAGTTTCAGAATGAAAACAGAATATAAAGAGCTGATCTGTGTGCAAGATTAAACATGTATTTCAGAGCATCCCTGTAAAACAGATGTCTGTTTTTCATTATTAGGGAAAAGAGTGAGAGATATGTGCTTTCGTTAAAGTCCGTTAAACTTTATGATATGAAGCAGACCTGGGATAGATTCTTTTAGAGTATGAACAAAAGTCTTTATTGCTTTATAGCATTTTTAATCTCTCTTTTAGGGTAACTGGTTTTGTATTCACTTTGGACCATGTGATGTCTTGACACTGGTCATGTGATATAGGCTGCGATAGGCACAAATCCCTGGGTAGCAACAAAAGAAGAAAGAGTAAAAAGAAAAAGCTGAGAAAAAGCTTGCAATTTGGAAAAAGGCCAATTGTACCCTGGTGAAGGCCTTTTTGATCAGTGAAATGACACATGTGTGCAATATTAATAGGTGCCGTTTTTATGATATTTTGTTTTCTGATTAAAGACTTAATTTTTGTGTTCATAACCTCAGTGGTTTCTAAATATATACACATATTAAAACTTTGTTTTGAATTTAACCTAAACCTCTAATTCAGGCTTTCAGGCAATAATACTAGAAGCATCTAGCCTTCTCTTAAATTAGCATCATTTTCTTCAATGGAAGACTGCTTCCTTGAGAACAACAATATTGATGTGGTACTACTGTGTTGTTTTCAGTTTAACTCATGCCTATGATTTCTAGATAAGAATAAAAGATGCACCTTCCCTAATTATTAGGAAATGAGGAGAGTCTCATATTTCAAAAGGGAATAAGCCAAACAATAACACATATTTAAAGATATATTATTCAGTGCTACCTAGATTATATAAATTAACTGAAAAACATATTTGAGGTTAAATCATCACTAACTCCTTATCTGAGATAGTACACAATGATGGAAATCTATACTTAGCCTAGTAATAAAAAAATTAAATTTTCTTCTAATACATCATCATACTATTGTTTTTAGGGATTTAAAATTTTTTAAATTTAAAAAGCTTTTAAAAGCCAGTAAGTTGAACCATTACAAATTAATCCTGACTTTAATAACTGGTTAAAGACCCCTTTAGCTTTATAAGTAACAAAAAATATTAAAGCCTGTGATCACAGTGAGCTTTTCTCATTTCTCCTCCAACCATTTGTTATTTAATCCAATACTAGTAATCCAATTTGTCCATCAGACTTTTAAAGGGCAGAATGCAACTTCCTCAGCTTAGACACTTTTCAAAGTACAATATATTTTTCAAATGAATGCTGGATGTTTCATTTTTCCCAACTGTTCCTAGCTCTAATGCATGAGGAAAAAAAAGAACAAGATGAACATTGTTCATACTGATTAAGTAAGAGCTCATTAAAGAGCTGTCAGTGCGGTACTTTGAATATGCATGAAGCATATAATCAGATCTAGTACCGTCACTAGAGGAGAATACGGTAAGTACAAAGGACTGATTTAATTACTTAGAGTGGGCTGTGGTGGTAGAGCAGTCTTGTTAGTGCAAAGAGAAAAAGAGGTTGTATTCTGGCACTGTTAGAAAAAAGGCAGTTTTAGCTTCTGCCACAATACATAATCTCAGAATAAAGCACTTTACATTGTAGCTTAAAATGAAGATTGTCATTATTTTATAAAATGCCATAAATCATTTTATCTTGTTTAAACTCACCAAGTTAATTATCTTGCTTTCAAAATTATCTTTAATTTGTAATCACAACTACATTTTTATCACCTTATTTTTATCAGCCAAAGCTGAAATTTAAATTTTTTTTTTCAGTTTCATGAACTGAAAAATTCAAGATCTATACTACTGAAGACTATTTTGAAACTTAAAAAATGACAGTTCAGTACAGTTACTAAAATGTGAAAGCATGGCTGGGTTGTTATACTGTATTTTAAAGCAGAGTGTCTCGTGTGTATTATAAATATACTATCAATAAAATATCACCTTAACATTTTAAAGTATTGACTAATTAATACTGTCTCTGGTAATTTTTTTCTCCTTTATTTCCTTAAAAAATTCTGGTTCTTATTCTGCCTCCTGGAATGTAACATCTTTCTGACATCACAATCTCTTATTGTCAGTTTTCTCTTTTTAATTATGATACCCAGAGTATGATTTGTAAAAATTACTAAACAATGAAGCATAATAATAGTAGGAAAAGTCACATGTAAATATGACTTCAAAAAATTCTTCCTATCACATAGTTAACAAAACCTACTTAATACAAAGCAGAATAATACAGCACTACATGTAGTATAAATACTCAATAAAATGTTAGTTAACATCTGCCTTCATATTCCATCTCCTCCCTCCCAAAATGATTAAAAGATTTAATTACACTTAAAAATTCATTCCTTCACCCAGGAATGTGTACATAGTTCTCATGTGCTTTTTCAAAAGCAGCATTTTCAATGTAAATTTTAAAATGAACAAAAGGAAAATGATGGTAAAATCTTAAAATTATGAATTATATTTTTAAAACTGCTACTAGTTAACCTTTCCTAATTAATCTTTCACCATAAGCTTATTATCTATTTAGAAAGATATATTTTTGGACAATGAATTCTTATATAAATGCAAAATAAGGAAAAACACAATTTTAACTGAACAGAAGATTAATTTAACAGGAGAAAATGAAAACATAAAGATGAAGGTGCTGTTGAACATATATACAAATTCACGGTTTTCTACCATGAAAACATTAAAGAATGCTGAAATCTTGCCATAGCTGCATAGTGGAGATGGCTGACTAGTGATCACACGTGGCCCTTAAAAGACACAATGTAGCAAAGCCAAATCAAACATTAAAAACAAAAAAGTTGCCATTACTAATTATCCCTATGTTATGATTACCTGAGTATGATGACCTCTGAAAGATTTAATATATTACAGTAGAGATACACATGAATGTGTCCAACTAACTGGTACCAGAGAAACATTTTAATAACAAAGGAGATAAAGTCTGGTAGATTTGCTTAATGAATGAGAAAGACTAATTTACTGCAGTTATATAGGGACATGGATACATGAACTCCAAAGCCAATATTACTATAGGACTCCAGTGCCCTAGTTTAGAAAATATTTTAAACTTAGGAAATAGAGCTTTATTATGAAAACAAATTTTACTATGTAACCAAACAGTTGATAAATGTTTCTACACTAAGAATATCCTCAAACAGCAATCAACATAAATGAAGAACCAAAATCCTTACTGATGTCTTCAGCAGCAATTGTCTTAAAACAATTTGCTCAGCTTGATATATTTGTTATAGTATTAATAATATAAACTTTGGTGAAAATCCTGTCTTTTGCTGAAGTAAAAGAAAAACTAATACATTCTCTCAAACACATCTTTCATTTGCTCATTTGATAAAGTGTGAGGAGAGATTCAGGGCAATCTCTCTCTACAGATAAATTTGACAGACTTCTATGCACCTACCTATGCAGGAGGAGGTATAGACAAGTTCACCGAATCTCTTCTGTCATAGATTTATACAAAAGAAAAAGCTACTTCTAAAGTCCAGAAATTAATAACAATCTTCTTGTGCCAAGTTCTTGGTAGAGTCTGAATAGCCTTGCTATGCCAAAAATCAGTGCTCAATTTCTCAAAAGGTAAATTAAGCACACACTTAAGATAGTAAAAAAAGATAAACTAAAAGCATGAAAATAGTAATCATGGAAAACTTCATAATTGATAAAATTGCTTGAATTTATTTACATTTTAGAATTTTTAAAAACATTACATGTGGGATGGAGTTGCTTCCATAACTTCAGTGAGTCCATTCTGAAGGAGATCAGCCCTGGGATTTCTTTGGAAGGAATGATGCTAAAGCTGAAACTCCAGTACTTTGACCACCTCATGCGAAGAGTTGACTCATTGGAAAAGACTCTGATGCTGGGAGGGATTGGGGGCAGGAGGAGAAGGGGCCGACAGAGGATGAGATGGCTGGATGGTATCACTGACTCGATGGACTGAGTCTGAGTGAACTCTGGGAGCTGGTGATAGACAGGGAGGCCTGGCGTGCTGTGATTCATGAGGTCCCAAAGAGTCGGACACAACTGAGCGACTGAACTAAACTGAACTAAAGAGCCTTTAAAAGTATTAGCATGACCCACATTTCAGATAAAGCATGACTATCTTGACTATCAACAAATATGCACTAGGCTAAATTCAAAACACTTCCCTGATGGCCCAGATGGTAAAGACTCTGCCTG
This sequence comes from Neotragus moschatus, assembly GCA_006410615.1. Lineage (NCBI taxonomy): Eukaryota > Metazoa > Chordata > Mammalia > Artiodactyla > Bovidae > Neotragus > Neotragus moschatus. The sequence goes on along the minus strand of SJYA01001797.1, from coordinate 134,211 downwards.
CAATGTGAGGAAATCTGCAATGCGGTTCAATCCCTGGGCTGGGAAGATCCCTTGGAGAAGGAAATGGCAGCCCACTCCAGTATTCTTGCCTAGAGAATTCCATGGACAGAGGAGCCCGGCAGGCTAAAGTCCACGAGGTTGCAAAGAGTCAGACACAAACGACTGAGTGACTAACACTTTCACTTTCAAAACACTCAAAATAGAGCTCGGAAACTATATTTATTTTTCAATGTGCATTTAACATTCTGTAAAATCGGAAAAAATACAGTGAGTCACTTTTATACACATCATTCAACCAAATAGACTACTGTCTACTTGGAGATCAACTGGGCATCCTCCAATAAGAGAAAAACTTAAATTGTGAGCCACACTTACAGCAAGCTAGTTTCCCCTGCTATATCTCCCCTCTCTTGAAGCCTCCACCTTTGTTTGGCCTGCACCTGGCAGTCTCTTTACCTCCTCCCTCTCCTAGAGCCTTCGTGCAGTCATGTCATGGAAATGACTTAAAGAGTGGTCCTAAAAGTGACAAAGATATTAATGTTAAAGATGAGCATAAAGAGTTGAATAAAATTATTTCTGGAAAAGTGGAAGTGAAAGAAACAATACTTCAATTTTTTCATTAAAAAATTGTTTTTTAGATTTTATCATTTGGCTGCACTGCTTGGTAAGTGGGATCCCAGTTCCTCAATCAGGGATCAAACCTGCACCCCTTGCATTGGAAGTGCAGATTCTTAACCACTGGGCCACCAGGGAAGTCCCAACATTTTTCTAGATGCATTTTTAAATGTGATTTTAAATACATATGTAGGGGCTTCCTTGGTAGCTAAGCGGTAAAAAACCTGCCTGCCAATGCAGGAGACACAAGTTCCATCTCTGATCTGGGAAGATCCCACATACTGCAGAGCAGCTAAGCTCATGTGCCACAACTATTGAGCCTATGCTGTAGAGACTGGGAACCACAACAACTGAGCCCATGTGTCCCAATTATTGAAGTATGTGCACCATAGAGCCCATGTTCCACAAAAAGAGGAACCACCACAATAAGAAACCCCTGCACCACAACTAGAGAGTAGCTTCTGCTTGCCGCAATAGAGAAGAGCTCACGCAGCAACAAAGACCCAGCACAGCCATAAATAAATTATAAAAATAAATAGATATGCATATAGAGATAAATGTTGTAAGAGATATTATTAAAGTTTTATATATTCAAGTAAGTCAAAATCTCTAGGGGAGACCTTTCACTGGGAGATTCATCTTTTTTAAGGTCATTTGGACATATAATTTTTTATGGAGTGAACATGGAACAACAGACTGGTTCCAAACAGGAAAAGGAGTGTGTCAAGGCTGTATACTGTCACCCTGTTTATTTAACTTATATGCAGAGTACATCACGAGAAACACTGGACTGGAAGAAACACAAGCTGGAATCAAGNATTTCTTTGGAAGGAATGATGCTAAAGCTGAAACTCCAGTACTGTGGCCACCTCACGTGAAGAGTTGACTCATTGGAAAAGACTTTGATGCTGGGAGGGGTTGGGAGCAGGAGAAGAAGGGGACGACAGAGGATGAGATGGCTGGATGGCATCACTGACTCAATGGACGCGAGCCTGAGTCAACTCTGGGAGCTGGTGATGGACAGGGAGGCCTGGTGTGCTGTGATTCAGGGGGTCACAAAGAGTCTGACATGACTGAGTGACTGAACTGAACTGACTGATGGGAACTCAATCCATGATTTAAGAACTTTATGGAAAAGCACTTGACTCATTAATAAAGATGAATTTATTAATAAAGACTTCTAATAAATTATAGACTACCTTTATGAATGCTTACTTACATTAATCCTGAGAAACTCTCATGGATAAGAATATGAATTCTGGTAGGGCTAAGTATACTTTATAAATGTATACCATCTATAGTTTGGCTGGTTAGGTCTGTCATTCTGAATAAGATACAAAGAAGATAAACATTGAATTTGTATCCCAAGTGGCTTTTCTTCCAGTTCTGTTAAAAAAAAAATTACTTGGAGTCCCTTGAACTTAGACTAATTAATCTCTTCAAACTTCAGTCTCCCTCTCTATAAGCATAATCACATTACTTACCTCATGGTTGATGGAGGAATTAAATGAGAAAATCCATGTGAAATCCTTAGCACAGTGCCCAAGACTAAAAATGCTAGCTGTGATGACGATGAGGAAGAGGATGATAACGGCAAGGCAGCACTGAGCTGACAATTGGAGATAGAAAGATGACCAAGGTATGGTCCCTGCCTTCAAAAGGGTATATAGTCTAGTATGGAGGCAGACACATAATTAGGGAGAGCTGGAGTGAGGATGAATTTTTAAACATCTCCATGGACACAAATTATATTTTAAACATTCATAAGTCATAAGAAAGTCCATAGTTAGCATAATTAGTATGTCATTGGTCATAAGTGAGATAGGTGAAAAATGTGAGTGAATCAGTACAAACTCATCTCTGCAGCTGGAAAAACAAAAGCGAATGCCCTTTTGGGTCTTCAGTGTTACAGCTGCATACAAGACCATAATAGCTATGGTGATACAGTAATGTGGCTATGCTCCAGGTAATGACAGTCTAGTTATTTGCAATGGATTTTAGAAATTCAAGAACAAAGTAGATCATGAAATACTACTTAATAATCAAAAGTAAAAGAGGTTAAGTTTTAAGATTGAAAACTATAGATTAATAGGATACACCTAAAAGTTTACTAGTTATTAAAGGACAAAATGATAATTTGAAGTACAAATTAATATAAATAAAAGAAATCCCCTAACAAGAAAAACCAAATGTTTATAGAGCAAAAAAGCTTCAGAGACAGTAAGTTTTCATCATTTTTATAGGAAGAGATTTTGATCTTAAAAACATAGCACTGTTAAATCAGCTTATGAAATTAGCAATATCAATTAAAAAGATGATTTACTAAATACCAGGTTAATAATGAGATTTGATTCTGTTGAAAGTGTGGAAGATATAGTCAATGTTTAAAATATAAAAGGATAAATCAGGTAGATATGCTACAAATAGATTTTAATAGAGTTTTTCTCAAGATGTATTATGCAGCCAATCAGCTACTCTTTTAGGTAACCCCATGTTGCTTAGTCCTGAAATGTCCTTAAAAAGATCACAGCAGGGTGTCATCAGAGCCTCCAGTCTCCAGTAAGGGATGATGAGTTCAACCTCTAATGCGATACATGCGCAGTAACTTCTTCTCTACACCTTGTTTGATCATGCTTAGGTTCAGGTAACCAAGCAACACGGGGGTATATCCTTCCTTACGGACCTTCTTAAAAACCTTTATTCAGTGAGAGAGAGCTAAAGGGATTAGGCCTATCCCCTCCTAGCCTACGTCCACATTTATTCTTTAGACAGGGATGTCTAATGAAAACAGGACACTGCAGAGCCATCTCCAGCGGTCTTTTAACCTGCACAGGGATTCAACAATTACATGACACTTCGAATCAAATGTAACAAATGGTGTTTTTCAACACCAGACCAGGTGACTAGTTTGAGTTTCAGCATTATACTACCTCATCTAATGCCCTTCAGCCTTCCCAGTGGAGCCATTCTCTTCACAAAGACAGAGACATTTATGATAGACTTGTATCCACAGTGATGCTTCCTGAAGCCTTAGAAAGAAAAGTGTCTCAAGGATGCTCTATGTCATGTATCTCCCTCACCAGATGACTGATAACCAATAACCTTCTCATAGTCTGGGGATAATAATCATAATGATGATTATGATAATAGCATCAAATATTTAATGAGGTTATATTAATATAACTTACCTAAAGTAATAGAGCTAGTTAGTGGAGGAACTTAGGTCTCAAATCCAGGCAGTCTGTTTTGTGAACCATTGTTCTCAGCCACTCTACTTGACACTCACAGGTGAACAATCTAATCAGAATAGGCTTTTTATTTAGAATTCAGGCCAACCCTGACAAGTCTTCAGAATGACTCTGATATGCAAAGCAGAAAAAACAAAACAAAACCCCCAAACAAAAAGCAAACCTTTAAACCTCTGACAAACAAGTTTACCCATTAGTAGAGGGTATTTTGTTTATTCTTCCTGTGTAGGTCACTGAGACTTAATAATGACCTCAGAGCAGTCATCGAGGAGTGTCAAGGAGATTCAGCTCTTCTTCCTATGCAAATATGTCCATACGATCCCTGAATTATAGGTTGGTATATGAGAAATGCTAGGCTGGAAGAAGCACAAGCTGGAATCAAAATTGCCAGAAGAAATATGAATAACCTCAGATATGCAGATGACACCACCCTTATGGCAGAAAGTGAAGAGGAACTAAAGAGCCTCTTGATGAAAGTGAAAGAAAAGAGTGAAAAGGTTGGCATAAAGCTCAACATTCAGAAAATGAAGATCATGGCATCTGGTCCCATCACTTCATGGGAAGCAGATGGGGAAACAGTGGAAGCAGTGTCAGACTTTATTTTTTGGGGCTCCAAAATCACTGCAGATGGTGATTGCAGCCATGAAATTAAAAGACGCTTCCTCATTGGAAGGAAACTTATGACCAACTTAGATAGCATATTCAAAAGCAGAGACATTACATTGCCAACAAAGGTCCGCCTAGTCAAGGCTATGGTTTTTCCAGTGGTCATGTATGGATGCGAGAGTTGGACTGTGAAGAAAGCTGAGTGCCGAAGAATTGATGCTTTTGAACTGTGGTGTTGGAGAAGACTCTTGAGAGTCCCTTGGACTGCAAGGAGATCCAACCAGTCCATTCTGAAGGAGATCAGCCCTNAAGGCTATGGTTTTTCCAGTGGTCATGTATGGATGCGAGAGTTGGACTGTGAAGAAAGCTGAGTGCCGAAGAATTGATGCTTTTGAACTGTGGTGTTGGAGAAGACTCTTGAGAGTCCCTTGGACTGCAAGGAGATCCAACCAGTCCATTCTACAGGAGATCAGTTCTGGGTGTTCATTGGAAGGACTGATGCTAAAGCTGAGATTCCAATACTTTGGCCACCTCATGCGAAGAGCTGACTCATTGGAAAAGACTCTGATGCTGGGAGGGATTGGGGCAGGAGGAGAAGGGGACAACAGAGGATGAGATGGCTGGATGGCATCACCAACTCAATGGACATGAGTTTGAGTAAACTCCAGGAGTTGGTTATGGACAGGGAGGCCTGGTGTGCTGTGATTTATGGGGTTGCAAAGAGTTGGACATGACTGAGCAACTGAACTGAACTGATATGATGTCTTCAAGAAACAGGGGCTCCCAGGGATAGACCCATGTACCTTCTTGGGCAACTACAAACTACTCTGATTTCATTTGAGCCTTTGAGACATCCTTCAATGAAAATGGCCAGACAAGAATACTCTGCCTACCACTAGATTATCAGGATGCATTCAAGTTCCAGCTCTGCTCTTTAAGACCTGTGGAAATTTGGGTAAATTACTTAAGACCCCTATGCCTAGTTTCTTCATTTCTAAAGTGGAGATAATAAACCTACTTCATTCAGCCTGGCCTACAATAACTGCTATATATAGTAGTGTAATGGTGGTTGCCATACTCTCTCTCTCTCCACACACACACACACACACACACACACCCCAGTAGGGATTCACATTCTTCAAGCTTCAGGATCTTCACACACACACACACATACACACACACACACACACACACACACACACACACCAGTAGGGATTCACATTCTTCAAGCTTCAGTATCTTCACACACACACAGACCAGTAAAGATACACACACACACACACAGACCAGTAAAGATACACACNGCTGTGACACATCGAGGGGGCTTTAATGTCTGTCACACCAAATCTTTGTTCTGATAAGACAAAGAACCGAGGAGCATACACTTGCCTGACAAGACTATGCAGCAGTAACTTTTCCACTCACCACACACACACACACACACACACACACACACACATCCACCCACCCACCAGTAAGGATTCACATTCTTCAAGCTTCAGAATCTTCCCTATCTGACATACCTATGATTATTGACTAGAGTAAGGCATGGTGATTCTTCCTGACAGAGTCTCACAGTTTTTCTGACTGTGCGATCAGATAGGCCTACTCACAGATGTAAACATACTGGGGAAATTGGTGCAAGTCTTAAGATGTTCCATTGAGCATGACATATCTAATGTCTTTAATAATCTATTTTACTGGACCAATCAATCAAACTGCATCCTATCATCATTCCATATTTTTCATTCCCCTTAAGTATGGATGCCTAGCAACTACCCATTATTCATTTTTCTTTTCTTAAAAGAGCTACTCAAATGCAAATTCTCCAGGAAACAGTCCCCTTTGCAAGGTTACACATGCTCTGTTAAGTCTACCCCCATAGTTCTCTTGCTAATAGCAGCTCCTTCAATCAGAAATTCAGAGAAAATAAAAATCTAACATGTGACTCAGAATCTCTAGACTTACCAAAGGTAAAATTATTTTCAGCTTTCTCAATCTTAAGGACATGTTCAATTTACCCTTTATCATGATATGCATTTTTAAATATCCTTCATTTATTTTGGGGCTGTGCCATGTGGCTTGTGGGATTTTAGCTCCCCAACCAGGGATTGAACCTGGGCCCTTAGCAGTGAGAGCACAGAGTCCTAACCACTGGTCTGCCACGGAATTCCTTTAGACTGAAGAACATCATGTTCCCCAATACTCCCTCTCAGATTCTGGCATAAATCTTATGTGAATCAAGCTCTAGCAGCCACTTATATGTCCTTCTGTTGTGTTGTATATCCTCTCTCTTTGCTTCAAAGCTGTGCTGTGTGTTTAGTTGCTCAGTTGTGTCCAACTCTTTGTGACCCCGCGAGGCTCCTCTGTCCATGGGGATTTTCCAGGCAAGAATACTGAAGTGGGTTGCCATGCCCTCCACCGTGGGATCTTTCCAACCCAGGGATTGAACCCACATCTCCCGCACTGCATGGGGATTCTTTACTGTCTGAGTCATCAGGGAAGCCCAAGAATACTGAAGTGGGTAGCCTATCCCTTCTCCAGGGGATTTTCCCAACCTAGGAATCGAACCGGGGTCTCCTGCATTGCAGGTGGGTTCTTTACCAGCTGAGCTACCAAGGAAGCTACAGCTCATTTAAAAAAGGTCAGACCAATCACACGGAAAACACAATCTACATTCCTACCCAAAATCATGCTCAATTCCAAATCTATTTAGCTCTTATGATGTGCCTGTTAATATTATATATTTCAAAATTTAGCAAAACTGCTACTTAAGTCTACATTGACAATTTTGCAATGTTCAGTATAATTTCCTTTAAACTTTTACTTAGATTCAAAATAAGCAGTATTTTTAAAAACAAACAGTATTAAAAGCTTTAAATTTGGGGCTCTCTTTCATTTTATCCTCATGAGAAATTAAAATTTTTATGACTATTTTGATTATTCATGTGGTAGGTTATTCTTATCTCCTATATAAAAAGCTATTTCTATTTTTTAAAATCAATGAAATTTAGAAAAACTTACTTTTTAATTAAAAAAACATCTGTCCTTGACTTACATTTTTAACTTTCCTTGAAGAACTGAGTCTTTGACAGCATAACAAATACAGGGATGACCAAGGCCAGCTCAGAAGTGTCTAATGGAGGATAATATGTTGGTGGGGAAGAGATGTTGGCACTTTTCTCAGTTCCTAGCTTTGGCCACCAAGTGGTGCTATTAATTCAGAGTGAACAGGCACTGGGGGAGTGGGGTTGGGTGACTTTGGGTGGGTAAAGTATACAACCAGTCAGTAAATGCAGAGGACACTCACAAGTTGGATCTTCATAAGTCTGTGTGCTGTGAATTCACATTATCATCTCCCACTCAATGTCATCAGCATAAAAACAAAGGGGAAAACTAATTCATATACTCTTATTTTGAAAGTAATATCTATTGTCCTCTGTCAGAAAAATAACTGTGTATATATACATATGTGTACCAAACTTTATCCTTTCAGGCTATGAAGCTATAAAAATAATTATACAATTTTGGTTAATCTTCCTCTTCCTACAACATTCATCCAAATCCCCCTGCATTAAAACAAAAACAGAAAATCTTTACAGAAAAAAAAAAAACTATTCAGCAATAAGCATTACAAATTAACCAGTAATATGAAGCATTTTAAAATATCTAATTTAATTTTAAAAACAGATATCAGCTCAATAGTTTTTCCTTAATTTCTATTATAAGCTTTTCCTGAGGAAATACTTCCTCTGAGTGGATGAATGCCTTTTACATTCCAGCTTAGAAGTGACATGTGGGAACAGGGAACAGATGCAATGACTATATGTTTAGTTTTCTTATGTGATGTACCTAGAGGCCTATGAAGAATGTTAAAAGCATAACTAAAAGCTAAAAAAAAAATAATAATTTAAAATCCATTAGAAGAACTGGAAATGTCTCTACTATGGAATGAACAATGACTTGAAAGCAGAACTCTGGGAAGTCTGCACAACAATAAAAGTTAGGTTCACTGCTATTCAAATTAGATATTTCTATCTCAAAGATGAGGAGACTTAATAAGAAACATTATGTATCTAGTTGTCTCTGGACATGAACATCTGTATTTTTTGAGAAAAATGTTTCCATCTGCAAAGGTGAGGAGAATGGTGTTGGAGCAGAGCTTATATCCTTCAATAAACTACCTTGATTTTGACTCTGGAGTGGGGAGGCAATTCACATATGCTTACCCATTTCTGATGTCATTCTTTGTTAAATCAAATTATGAAATTTTGGTTAAACTTCTTAGGATAGTGTCAAGATGAAACAGGAAAGCCAAACATGCATTTACAAAGTTGGTTCTTACATGGATGTCCTAAAACAAATTTCCCAAATATAACACTTAAGTTATTTATTTCTATATATACTTCACAAAACTATATAACTAGTATGTCAATTCAGTGAAATTTATATGGGTTGGGGGAACAGCAAAATTCCTAAGGCTCTCTCCTAGTTATTTATTTAGTTGTGAGAATGTTCACAGAAACTTTATCAGTTAGTTTTTATATATATGACAAAGATTAAAAACAACAAGAAAAAGAAAAAACCCAACAACTTTCCATTCTTATGCCAAATTGCCAAACCAGTTCTTCAGGCATTTCTTGGGAGAAAGAACAGGCACATGCATGCATAAGTGTGTGTTTTGAGGGAAGAAAAGAGCTATAATAGAATGAGGGACAAGCATATACTTAAAAGCAACGGAAAATTTTAAAGTAAAGGTAGAAACAATAACAAATAACAAAACCATGACTGATGGCAGCAGCTACTTTCATATTGAGTGCTAACCCTTTGCCAGGCTCTGTGCTAAAAAAATAAAGGACTCTTATGTAAATTTTATCTACATCTGTAGTAATATATTTTAGACTCCCAATAACCTTCTAAAATAGGTTTCGTTGGTCTTTAAAAGAAAAAAACTAACAGAAGAAATATGGACTCAGAGAGGATAAGTAACTTGTCCAATACCACCCAGATTCTAGCTGGCATCTTGCTGGTTTTCATGTCTGTGGCTCTGAAATCCCTATGTTGTTGTGTTACTTCCTTTAGCACTTGTAACACTGTGAGCTTAGCACATCTTAGCCCCTTGTTTCTTAAAATGTGCTCTGCAGATCACCTGTATTAGAATTCCTGGAATATGGACTCACTACAGATTGATTCCCTGAATCAGAATTGGTTAGGCAGAGCCTGGGCTCTGTAGTTTACAAAAACTCCTCAGGTGTTTTTCTAAATACAGATAAAAGTTTGAGAACCACTGTCTTAGTCCTTTCAAAAATAAGGCACTGAGTATTTTTTTTTTTTAAAGAAATGATGATATTCCATGTATAAGATGTTATTTTAGCATTGGCATGACATTACACAAATTTAATTTCACATTCAGAAAAAAAACATGCTGCTGCCAAATCAGTTCAAATGCCTAAATTTTGTTTCATAGATAGTTGCTGAGAAAAACACATTTTCCTGGAATTTCTACTTTTTAAGTGTTAAAAAATTTTATTGCAGTCTAGAATAAGGATGTACCTCACTTTAGGCAATAGACATGTTCCAAATTGAAAATTATGGTGATGTGATACTTCTTTAGGTTCAAAAATTATATTTTATATTTCCAATTCAAAATTTCTAGTAGTGGAAAATACTTTCTAAATATCACTAGCAGATATTATATACATTTGTTCCTCTTGATAAATGAACAAACATGAGTCAGCAGATAAAAAAGTCACCTTCAGACTGTATATATACTATATATAGTAAAAAGCTGGGACATATAATGTGTGCCAAGGAGAAAAGAAACCAATGTTAGAAATGAGAACCTTAGGGGGTTCTTAACATTTTGAATTGAGATTCTTTTCTAGAAATCCTAGGACCCAGTATCTATTGCATGCACTAGAATGATTCAACCATGGTTGCGTGCTACTACTTCTAAATATAACTTACGTAGTTTCCTTCTTCAAATAATACAAATAATGAAAGCAGATAGAACCGNAGTAAAAAGCTGGGACATATAATGTGTGCCAAGGAGAAAAGAAACCAATGTTAGAAATGAGAACCTTAGGGGGTTCTTAACATTTTGAATTGAGATTCTTTTCTAGAAATCCTAGGACCCAGTATCTATTGCATGCACTAGAATGATTCAACCATGGTTGCGTGCTACTACTTCTAAATATAACTTACGTAGTTTCCTTCTTCAAATAATACAAATAATGAAAGCAGATAGAACCGGATATTAAAGATGTTTGGATTAGTTGAACAAATTGTAAGAGTAAAAAAATTCTGAAAGTACAATTGTTTAAACTTTCATTTGAAAACAAACTTTACTATTTTCTTTACAGTGTTATTTTACTCATGATTGATCTTTTTCAATAATCAAAGGAATATTCCAGTACATGTAATACATAATAAGAAATAAAATGCATAAATGTGCAAAGAGAACAATCTTATTATAAATATTTCATTTAGTGTTTGATGGTGATATTCTTAAAATATTTGTGTTTTTCATTTTTTGGTATTTTTTATTTCAAAGGAGACTTTGACTAACTTAGGTATTAAAGGAATCATATAAATAATAATAGCTGACATTTATTGAACTCTGTATATGTACCAGGCACTGTAAAAATGATTGATATAAAGTTATCTAATTTAATTCTCACAATCCTCTTGGGCTGCCACACCATATCCACTTTGGCTCAGTGTGAGAAAATTTGAACTAATTATATTCACTTCACTAACCAGGGTTAAGCTTTTATACTCAATGTATAGTGCCTGAGGTATAATAGGGCTCAAAAAAATATTTGTTGAAAGAATGAATGAAAATCACAAGACATAAAGGATAATAAATTTCATCCTTTATGGGAATTAAAATTAGGTTCTTTCCTCCAATTTTTATTTTTCAAGCTGTATTAAAGCCTCATTCTATTAAAGTGGGAACTGAAATTAATAGTTATGAAGCTGGGTTAGTGAGTAGGAATGAATACAGCACAGTAGAATGGAATTCTGGCTATCCTCCTCGTCAGGGTCCCAAATCACCACTGGTGGGGCTGAGCCTAATGTTTTCAGGTCAAGGTATGCTGAGGACTAAGAAAAGAAGAAAAGCCTCTCCTGTAGTTATGATATAGTAATGGAGGACAGATGGGCTTTGGTACCCAATGGACAGGAGCACTGGAGAGAAGGTTCACATGGAGACTTTGGGGAACTGGGCCCTGGCTCACTATTCTTCCACCTGGCTATGACTCTGCTAATCAAGGATGTGACAGAATCAATTGTTTGATACAGTTTTTAATGCCTTTAATTTTTCTGAATGTTGGATTAGAAAATAATTGCATGAAACTATTATTTCTTGCAATTAGAAAGTTATTTTATATTATTTCGCATTCTTGGAGTAACTAAAGTCTTGACACAGCTAAAAACACACAGACACACAAAACAGACACCACATTTCCCAAAAGTATGTTAACATTTTACTTCCAAAAAGGAATGGATTCTATCAACTCTTAAGAGTCTATCAAAGGATATGGCTCATTGCCTTCGGAAATTGTGTTAAACAGTCACTTTGTAGAAAGTTTTTAGACATAAAATATTAATTTTTTTTACTGGCTTCTTGATTACAACACAGATTTAATGCCCTAAGAATTTTCATGTATATTTTATCAAGGAACAATAGCTAAGTCTATACTATCTTGGAACTTTAGAGATCATTTTATTTACTTTATGGCACCAAATTCACTTAATTTGTTTTTACTTATGAAAGTTCCTTTGGAAAGAAATCTTATAATCTTGTCTACTTCATGTTTTATGTTTATAGAAATCAAATGGAAACACTCTAATAAAATAAAAACTTCATTTTCTATTTCACCATGGTATGTCATATAGTAAAAAATTTCAATGAGAAATCTACAGTTCTCAATTTTTTTTTAAGTTTTGTAAGTAAAATGCCAAAATAGATACCTCAACTTAATGTCTATTTTTAATGACATGGCCTCTTTTCTCATTATAACTTATACAAAAATAGATATATTACACTATTAACTATTTCTACATAATGTAGACATTTTACTACATGAATACTATCTCCCATCCATACTTGTAAGAAGCACAGAAATATCACACTAGATGATAGATGACATATAAATAGACGTTAAAAAAAACTTCTAAAATTTCCATTGTAATTAGAAGATAGCTTCTATTTCTTGCCAACTTTATCAACTATGACTGTTCTGGTTATTTCTATTACCAGAGGGTTCCTTTCTTTCATTTTGCTGTGTGACTAAATTATAATGTCTTAAACCATATGAACAAAATTCAGTATACAAAAATATAATTTTTCAGGATAAGAGAAAAATTTAAAGAATAGTGTATAGAAATATCAGAAATACATGTGTTAAATATTGAGAAACATTGCTAAAACATTTCTTCACACAAAACCTGAAAAAGTGTTATATTAAACTTCCTTTCCTTCCTCTCCTGATTATTAATAAGCTGTGCAGAATCAGTTTAACTCTAAGTTCAGATATCTTTACATATAAAAATATACCCAGTTTAGGTTTTAATTTCCCTTTCTAGATAAGGGTATGGTAAGGGATGGAGTTGACTATACCCAATCTCCTAGTAAATGTACAGTGACTGCTATATAAAAAGTATGTTTCTTACAAATACATAATTTAAATATCATAAAATACATTTTTTTAATCAAAGAAGACATTTTTCACAGTATTCACTGAGGCAATATTAACTTTATGTTGTTTTCTGTATTCTAGGCCATGAAAACTACATCATCTGCCACTTTCTAAATCACAGAATCAAATGGTCTACATAGACCCTGTTTTAATGTTAATGAATTTATAGACATAAATAGCTAGCAACAAGGCTAGAGTGAAAAGCAGAACACTTCAAGCATTTAATACAGCTAAAGGGGCAGATTAGAGATCACTAACAAAATCACCTGGTAAAAAAGGAAAAAGGTGTTGCATTGAAAGGCTTTTTGCTTTACATGTGAAACAATACTGAGAAACCTGTATTTTAGCACTTGTACTCAACAGGCACTTCAAACTATGCAACGATGAGAACAGAAACCCATCCTTTCTAATAATCTTGTGACAAAAGCTAAAAGACATCATCCTATTAACTAGTGATCTCAACTGCTAATGCGGAGTACTTCCTGGTGCCTTTTATGTAGAATGCTGCTATTAAAAAACCACTAAACATTCACTGTGAACAACACAGAATCATTCATCTTTTATCAGCATCTCTTGTTAGAAGAGTATGAGTGGGGCTGAAGGTGTCATTGATATTATGGAGTGGAAATTAATCAGAAATTTTTCTCATATTTTCCACATCTCACTAATTTACTTTTGTACAAATTTCCTCCTGTTAAAAAGTTCATACCCAACCCCCTGTTGTACTCTTTTAAGTTAAGAATATTCAACGAGCGCGTCCACTGAAAAGCACCAGGTCCTAACACAAAAAGCATTCGAAATTCTCATTTAGTTGTCTTTATTTTGCTAGCGCCATGTGGTCCTTGAAGATGTAGAAAACACGGGAAGCCGAGTAAAGATCAGAGCAAGCTCATTAGCATTCTGACAAAATTGGAGTGGTGGAGATGTATAGTTTGCCTAGTTTGTCGTTTTGAAAGCTACCGGTGGTAAGCTTTCTATTTCATTGTGCTTTTGTCTTTTGGGGGGGTTTCAAAGCAGCAGGGTATTTGTTAGCCCTAGGTTTGTACAATGCATTGTGGGAACCTTTCCTGCACATTGAACCCTATATAGTATCATTCCTGTTTGAGTCAAAAAGTTTTTTTTTCACCATTTATTAGAAAGGACATGTGTGTAAATCTTAGTGCACCCTTCAATACATTTAGCACAGCTTTGTCTTCCTCTTTTGCCTTAATCAAAAAGTCCATAACGAGTCAGAAAAAGAATCTGAATGACATAATTTTCAGTCGTTCAAAAATGTCATTCATTTCAGACCACAACATTAAAAAATTAACTTCTTTTCTGCTCTTTGTCATAAACAGTTAACAAGCAACATGTAAGATTGATAAAAGTGAGGTAAAATTTAAAAGCTTATTGCTTACTATCATAGACCTTAGTTATATTTTTGAAAATAAAGGAAAACAAGTAGTTTGTATTTTGGAATTTATATAAATAAAGACTACCTCTTAGAAGACTTAAATAAGTTATTACCCTAGTCATTTTATTTTCTTCATCGTCTTCTTTTTCTTTTTCTTTTTTTTTAAACATAAGGCTCACTTTGAAGAGCTAAATGGGCTACATTAATGCTACTATTCAACATGAATGTTTCCAAGTTGCAATGAAATGGATAAAGGTCTTTGGGGATGAATTTATCTGCTAAATCCTTGTGGTTGCCCTCCTATCTTGGATGATGACCCAAAAGAATGTCAACAGCTCATTTTCCCAGAGAGCTGGAAGGATTCCCTATGTAAGCATAATCTGCACATTCTCAAAGAACCATTTCAAACATTATATTTCACAAGCGGTTTTAAGTGATTTTCCTCTCATCTCTAGTATCCTAACAGTACTTTGGACATCAATGTCTCTGAAATGAGGACCAAACAAAGTTTACACATGAATTCTACTTATGGCGTAGAAGTTTTTAGACTTATTTTCAATACACATTTTAGAAACAGTCATCTTGTAACAATAATATATTTAAGGTATTAAGTGAGCTAAATGTCTAAACTGAAGATTAGTAACCAATTTTTTCTATGATTAAAAATGTGCTTGTTTATTATTGTCATTTTGCTTAGAATCAAACCTTATTTATGAGAAGTATTCATAATTTTTCTTTATTTCTAATTACTAAAACTTCAGGGGAAGCTAAAGAGCAATGCTGTATGCAATACAGTATATGAGTAATCTGATAAAAGCGGTACATAGTAAGAGTATGGATCATTTCTATATGAAGCCTCTGACAGCAGCATTTCATTATATTCCATTTACAGTAAGAAACTGCTAGACTATGTGATATGTTGTTGTGAGGGGTAGATTTTATGTATTAACTATTCATCTTATATTACAGAGCATGTAGTTAAAATGATACAACTTTTTCTTTCTCATTTAAGCTCTAATTTTCACTCCTTTAGGGTTTTTTTAGATAGTCTATAATTTAAAAGTCATCCTTAAAATAAACAAAAACAGAAAAAAATTACATATAATTTTGTGATCACAGTGTGAACCTATTTACATATATATTATTATAACATGAAACTTGAGTAACTTCTAGTTTAATATTTAAGTGAATCCCAACATTAAGCTGTTCTACTGGTAGCTTTAAAACTGTTCAAAAATGAATGTTACTACAGTAAAAATGACTGAATTAGTTCTATACTTTGCAATATGAATATAGCTGAAAAAATTATTAATATTTATCTACTTCACTGCATTCTCCTACCAAACTTTCTTGAATAAAATCATTTGGACTAGCTATATCAAATTAGAGAGCAGTCAGGAGTATCTAAGTCCTGCCTTAAAACAAATATCTTAACAATTACTTAGCCATATGGAAAATAGGGTATGTTTCTCCTGAAACTATTTTGAAAATATATATTCTATCTTGAATTTAGACTTCATTAGAAACCATTTCTGACTTGTAATACCAAGATTGCTGAAATACTACCTTTTAAACAACCATGAAAAAAATGTAAAAAAGCTGAGCTCTTTAAAGCTGCCAGTGAATGATTTTCTGATTTTTAAAGCATATTAGGTTTGCATTTATGACATTTTCAAAAAAATGAAGTGGAGTTAGGGCATTATGAATAAACAAACGCAGTTGTATAGTTAGATACAGATACACACCCTAGCATAGCTTTTTTTACATTATGACAAATTTGAAGCTTCTTCACAAGTGTTCACATTGTACTTGTGTCTGGGTTCCTAAGACTTAAAGGCCAGATGCTTTTCACAAATGATTAACAATTGTAGTTAGAATAAATTAATGATTGATTTTTTTAAACCTTTGATGGAATTAAGCATACTTCTTTTCTCAGTGTGCCTATGTGAATGTTTGCCTGTTAAACTTTTTTTTTTTTTTTGACAAGTGAGGCCACCCGGCAGAAAACAACTGATGCAAAACCCAGGAGTAATCCCTCTGTTTAGTTCAACACTATGGTTAGCCTTAACACCACCTCTATTATCCAATGGATTTAGAGAAACTTTCATTTGTTTGTTGGCCTCAGTTTTCAATTCTGTTGCCCTCTT
>SJYA01001797.1:75000-107500 GCA_006410615.1 Neotragus moschatus | reverse complement strand
AAACCCACAAAACATTGCTTATGGAAAAAAATTCTCTAGCATTTGCATGAGGGTTTTATAGACCCTAAGATAGGATGGCAGAAACACACACACACACACACACACACACAGTCTCACACTCTCTCTCTCACATACTATTGTTATTTAATATTCAGACTATCATTGATTTAGGATTACTCAATTTCAGAAGGAACTAGTCATATAAATCCCCACAGCTGAGTTGTCAGACTCTAATATTGATGCCTCTCCCCTAAATGAATGTTGGGATCTTTCCAGCCCTTCCCATGTCATGGCCATTCTCATTCCTGCTATCTCCCCCTCTTGTTGTAGTACTGACTGAGGATCTCTCTTACAGTCCTTTGCTACTTTTTTGCTAGAGTCTTCTTCCAACAAGTAAGGAAAAATGCACAGAAGTCTGGGCCACCAACCAGTCCCCACTCCCCTCCTCCTCAAGATGCGAGAGCTTCAGTGTTAAAGGGGTTGGTGCTTAAAACCCAGAGCTGCTCAAGCTTTAGGAACCTAGGACTCAGGTCTAATAATAACTATTATTATTTTATTTATATTTTAAATTAATATATTTGTGTGGGTTTGTCTGGCCTGTAGATGCTTATAACAGTGCTTGTTTTGGAAAATGTATACTCAGTTCCACAAATCAACTTCTAAATAAACTTCATAGCCCTTTTATTTTTTATTTTTATTTTATTTTATTTTTTTTCTTCATAGCCCTTTTAAAACTGAGTACAGTTTCTTAATAAAAAATAGAGAATTAACATATAACTCAGTATTTCCAATTCTAGGTACATAACCCCCCAAACTGAAGAGATTCAAAGAGATGATTTGAGACCATGTTCATCATAGCCAGAAAGTGGAAACAACCCAAATGTCCGTCAATGGATGAATGAATATACAAAATATGGCATATATACACAATGGAATATTACTTAACCACAACAAGAACAGGGCTTCCGTGATAGCTCAGTTGGTAAAGAATCGCCTGTAATGCAGGAGACCCTGGTTCGATTTCTGAGTCGGTAAGATCCACTGGAGAAGGCCTAGGCTACCCACTCCAGTATTCTTGGGCTTCCCTTGTGGCTCAGCTGGTAAAGAATCTGCCTGCAATGCGGGAGACCTGGGTTCAATTCCTGGGTTGGGAAGATCCCCTGGAGAAAGGAAAGGCTACCCACTCCAGTATTCTGACCTGCAGAATTCCATGGACTGTATAGTCTGAGTGACTTTCACTTTCACAAAAAGGTATAAAGTAGTGGTATATTACAATATAGTTGAACCTTGAAAATATTATAGTAACTGAAAGAAGGCAGACACAAAAGGATAACTATAGTTTGATTTCACTTATATGAAATATCTAGAATAAAACTAATTCAGAGAAACAGAAAGTAGATTAGTGAGTCCCAGGGAACTGAGAGGAGGAAATGAGGAATTAATAAGCACAGTTTCTGTTTAGGGTGATGAAAAACTCTGGAAATAGTGGTGGTGATTGCACAACACTGTGAATGTACTAGATGCTACAGAACTGTACATTTTACAATGGTTAATTTTATATGTGAATTTCAAATCAATACAATTAAAAACTGTATATAGTCAGTATCCACAAGTATATAAAAACTGAAATAGCCAATAAAGTATTTTTTTGCTATTAAAAAAAAAGAGAGAGAGAAAGAGAACTGTCTCAAGAACTAGAAAACCTAAAAATGGGTTCAGGCCCTAACTCAGCCATTAGTAATTAAGCCATCTTACATGAGCCATTTCCCCTATCTGAGCCTCAGGTTTATCATGTAAAATATATGATTACTATCTGCTCTGCTTAATTCTAAGGCTGAGATTCAGAAAGTAAATGAAGAATATGGATACTATCTGCTCTGCTTAATTCTAAGGCTGAGATTCAGAAAGTAAATGAAAACTCTAAAATATCAGAGAAAGGTGCTAACTTCTATAATAAATGAAAAGTTGGAAGCACTGGAACCTCCAAAAGGAAAAGGATAAATATATGCTTTCCCTTTCTAACACCTTATCTTTTAATTCAGATGCTAACTAGGCTTTAGGCAAATCTTGGTGACCATTATTTGAGCTGGAGGAGGTTTGATACATCCAGGAGAATTCTTGTCACTTATCAAGCTGGGGAATCAAGTCTAGCAGATTCAGTCTAGACCAGATTCTGTCCTGTGTAGCATGGAATATAAAACCCTGAAGAGATTCTAGAGTCAGTTTGTAGTCCATGACGTGTTTTAGATAATAAATGATTCATAGTTGGGACAAGGGCCACTACAAAGCTTCACTGGTAATATGTGGGATAGGAAGGAGGACATTAGTCTGTTCTGGTTAGAACTCTCAATAAATCAGGTTCCAAGCATGAAAGAAGGAAAGGAAACAGAATTTCTAGTCTTTTCTCTTGTGACACAATGCTCTTTTATGAAAAAAGCCCTAAAGTATTCACAGAACACAGTTTGAAACCAATCCGGTCATACAAAACCAAAGGCTTCTTCATAGGCTAGCGTGTTCTGATTTCACTAATGTAGGCAATTTTCAAATGTCCCATATAAGTGATTATTTCTGAAGGAGTTTATTAGTTGTAAATACATCTTTGGCAGATAGAGAATAAATAGTTCAAGAAAGCTTTCCAATTCTAATCCACTAGTAATTTACTAATCTATTTAACATAAAATTAAAGCAATTAATTAGAGGAATAGATTTTCTACTTAGATTTTGACATTTTTTAACTTCACATAGTTTACCTTTAATCTGGTATGAATGATTTCAACTTATTTCCCATTTTTATCCCTTTGTAGGATCAGCATTTTAAAGACACATATGCATACGTACTTCTTAAAAATACATACACAGTACCCCCTGCCCACCCCACCACAGTAGCTTACCACACACTTAGATCTATTCAATCACCATTGGCAATCAGCATTAAATGCCAATCTATCCTTTGGTTAGGAGCTAACCTGCTGCTCTAAACCATTTTTACAAACCTTCCTATATACCTTAATCCTTTCAAATGCAACTGTGACACAAAGTATTACAGATTTTTAAAAAGCTGTTCTCTTGAAAAAAAATTGCGGAGCATCAGTAACCAGATAGTATTCTCAAATTTCAGTGATCTAGTCCATGGAGCCGTCCCCTATGCATAGTGCTCTGTTTCATGCAGTACATGGCTTTAGCTGGCCAAATCTTTTTTTTTTCCCAATGAATCAGTAGAACAGTGAAGATCTTACTTTTTTTTTAAGCAGTGGCATATCAATGAGGCACAGATGTGTATTCCAACTCTGCATGGATGAGCACACTGTTCAATAGTGCTGGCTCACACGGTATCAGGGCGAGTTATCACTTCCCATGAAGGCACTCTTATCACCAGGGCCCAGAGAGGTGGCTGCAAATCGCAGCCTTTTTATTTTCAAGGCAGTTCTGCTGAACATTCAGGCTTCAAAGATTCACACTTCCAAAACTCTATAAGAGTTTGTGAACGCTCAATTTGCCAAAACTGTTTACAGTGTAATTGGGCACCGTACCTGTGTCCATGAGATAGCGAAGGCGCTTCTCCACCAGCGCGGCACGGGTGTCAATTTGCTTTTGCTCATTCTCTAGTGCTGCCAATTCTCCTACAACATACTGACTGGTGTCTTTGAACCCTTTCTGTTAACGAGAACAAACAGGAAGGAAAAAAAAATCACTTGTAAGTTGCATTTTTTCCTTTCTACAAACACTTAGTAAAGCACTTACCTAGAGAACCAAATACGCCTTTAGTATCACCCTTAGTACCAAAAATCGACGCCCTGTGATTCAAAACATTTTCATATGTATTATATATAGCAAAACTTTTGTAAATAGAGAAAACTTCAGCTGTTTAGTATTATACTTATAATTTAACACCCAGATTTAAAAAGTAAGCACTGAGTAAGAAAAATTTCTCCTAGAGTTGAGTCAGTTATTAAGCGTGGACAAAGACAGATAATTTTCCCCTTAGTGGCTGTCAAAACAAACAATTATAACATCCTTAATTCAAAAGTATAATATGTAAAAATGGAGTTTAGCTAAGGAATTGATTCTTAAAGAATTTATCTGGAAGAATATCAGATTTGTTCTTACAGAATTTCTTTTCATAGTGACTATACTTTTAAAAATATTTTTTAAAATGATGAAAGAGAAGTTTCTAATATCTCCAGTTTCCCCTCCAGCTGGCTTCTGTACTTTAACATGTCATTGTGTTGATGTATTACTAATTATTGTAGCTGCAAATTCTAACTTGACAGGTAGTTTCAAACCTTGCTACACTGGATCTAATGCTACCAGTACACTGATTTGGTTAATCTTCCATGTAACCAAATTTGGATTTTAATCTGAAATTTCACTTTTTATAACCATGCATGTTAAAAAAAATTATCCTTAGAAGTTTTATTTGAAGTAGCAGTTCTATTATAAAGTACCAGTAAGCCTTAATTTTTATTTTTATATTACAAATTTAAATCATTAGGGTCAGGGTTATTTGTGGTATAGTACCAAACTGATTAATTACAGCTCCCTTTGGAATGTTTATCTTGTGACATTTCTAGGGGTAAGTTTCCTAAGTAGTTGACAAACACTAAAGAACTGCGTAAGTGATTACTCTTACCACTGCCACTACTAATAGCACTTATAACATTTATTCAGAGAAATAAACGTGAGCAACCTTCCTCTGTCAAATCCCTTCCCTACCTAGGAGCATATTAATCTCTAAGAAGCCACGAGGAATTATCTTTTGTTACTCCTTAAACAAGAAACTAAATCAAGAATTATGTTATTATGAGGATATTTTGGAAGTCTCATAATCAACAAACCTGTCTAACCACATGAACAACTTATTTATCTTTGGAACTTGTAAATATGAACTCAATTTAAACCAGCTTATTGTTAAACTGATTATGGTAGTTGACAAACCAAAACCTGAAATATTTTTTAAAAATCATAAAACTGATAAATCATGTCTCAGGATAGACTGATCAAATTAATCACTGTTATTTTTTAAAGATTCATACAAAGTGGATATTCTCTCACCTCAATATGAAATAAAGCAAAAATTAGAACAGAATAAATGCTAATGGTAACTTTAAAATTTGGTGGATGCTTTTTGTAACTATCTGCCAGAGACTAGAGCATTTTCAAAACGGACTTTTCTTTTCTCAGTCCCATCCAGAGGGAAAAAACAAACACAGTAAGAGTAATAAAAATATAAGAAAACAGAAGTGATAAGTAATACATAAACTTCACTGCTTCTACTCACCAGTTCAGTTAAAAATAGTCTTAAGTTTATAGCCAGATTTAAATAGTGGGAGTATAGAGTATACTCAAATATTCTGTAACTTATAAATTATACTAAATATTTCATCAGGATATACCTGATAGTACCTCTTCTGAGGTACCTCTTCTATGTATTAAGACATTCTTTTAGTGAAAAAACTTTAGGATAAAAACCTAAAAATGAGAAGTTTTTAGAGCCCTAAAATATAGTTTGTAACTCTCAGTACATTTGCAAGGGTTTTAAAATCCAACGAAAACAATTTTAACAGTAAAAACAATAAAAATATTTACACAAACTGGAGATAATAATAATTTTAAAAAGTAGCACCATTAAAGAGAGCAATGCTTCCAGACAAAAATTCAAGTTAAAACTTGTTCTTCCTGCTTCTGTCCCGCAGCTGTCCATCAAAAGCAGCTTTCTCCCTGCGGTCTATCAAATATTTCCCTCACAAATCAATTTTACACATGATCAGCCCATACCCCTACTGAGCTGAACCTCCCCGTTAATTAAGTGAAGAAATTACCATATATATTATATTAATGCAAACATCATTCAGCTAGTAATTCACGGCTGATCTGGATAATGGAAAGGTTGAACACCCATTAACCCAAGCCAACAAAATGGGTTGGCTGAGAAATTCTAGCAGGTCTCATGTGACTTTTCCCTCTAACTGCAGCTCTGCGGTATCTGCTATTGTAATAATTAAAATCCTCCTGGTAGATCAATACTGGAATCTCTTTATGGGAAGTGCCCTGATGGAAATGTCTCAAGGAAGCTGGGGCTGTGGAACTCTGAAAAATTCATTTTTTTTTATCTGACAATTATCACCACACTGCAGACTAATTCAACAGTGCACCCCTCTCACTCTGCTTTGAATGCACTGGAGATTGACATCTTAAAAAACCTAACATCTCATTTTAACAAATAAAGGCACTATTTCCACATACAGTTTGGAATTATCAGCAATCATGAAACCACACAAAAAATTAATATACATTAAGCACTTCATCTTCTGATGGCTTCCTCTGAGTTTCAGTTATCGCTGCCTTCTCCTCATTTCCTTTCTTTGTATCTTCCTGTATTGATCTCTGCCTTTTCATCTCTTAAAAAAAAGGGAAAGACATGTAAAATTATTATAAAGCTTGATAGTTGTGTATTAAAATGTGGATTTACATTATCAGCATATATATATATATATATATATATANCTGACAATTATCACCACACTGCAGACTAATTCAACAGTGCACCCCTCTCACTCTGCTTTGAATGCACTGGAGATTGACATCTTAAAAAACCTAACATCTCATTTTAACAAATAAAGGCACTATTTCCACATACAGTTTGGAATTATCAGCAATCATGAAACCACACAAAAAATTAATATACATTAAGCACTTCATCTTCTGATGGCTTCCTCTGAGTTTCAGTTATCGCTGCCTTCTCCTCATTTCCTTTCTTTGTATCTTCCTGTATTGATCTCTGCCTTTTCATCTCTTAAAAAAAAGGGAAAGACATGTAAAATTATTATAAAGCTTGATAGTTGTGTATTAAAATGTGGATTTACATTATCAGCATATATATATATATATATATACATACACACACACACACACACAGAACTAAATACTGTTAAATTGTAAGATGGGAAAACCTCTAAAAAAGTGTTCTTACCTGGTCTGTTCTCAACATATTGACTGAAAGACTGAAGTTGAGTCTTTCTGACTGTAGCATCCTTGCTGAACACAACAGGATTTCTAAACCGTTCTGTTGCTTTTTGTAATCGCTCAGTCCTAAGATCCTCTGTGCCATTCTAAAAGTAAAACAAATGTGTTGAGAGTCCTGATCTTATAAATGTGAGATTACACATTAGTAAACAACTTTTACTGATTTAAGATAATGTCAATTTAGAAATATATTGAAAAAAAAAAAAAGGATTGTAAAGAGTTCTAAATAGCTCAACTGCAAGGTCTGTTGCCTGTAACCAAAACCTTTGGGAGACAGGATTTAAACAGAGAATCATTCTTGATAACTTTGATTCATTAGATACTGTAAACCTCCCTGTCTTCTTCTGATGATATGTATCATTTAAATGCCACATTACCTCTGTCTACCTGGACCCACCCCACAGCCTCACTATTCTGCCCCATTGGTTTGTACAGTCCCACAGACTTGTATGACAAGAAGAACTAGTTTCTAATTTTATGCCCATTGAGATAAACCACTAATGCTGGATGAAGGCTAAAAGGTAGGATTATAATACTACCCCACTGAACTGCATTTCATCAGCTATAACTTTCCAAAGCCAGATTTGTAAGTAAGCCCTTTACAGCTAAGGAAACTACAATTATCTTTTCCAGAGCTTCCTATGTTAATACTGGTAACAAATTCAAATGGTTCTATCAACAAGAAATATCCCAGAAGACTGAACCACTGCGGTGTGTGGAAGCTGCAGATACCGAGGTGCTGTGTACCAAACAAATATTTCATTTTATACCTAATCTTTTATTATTTTTATTAAGTGTTTTGAAAGTAAATAGGGAAAGGCTAAGATGCATGACTAATAGCTAAGCCTGCTGAATGCTGAAACTGGTTATCAAAAGCTACCAAGACTTTGCCCTTCCTCTGCATTGAGACAATCAGTAATGAGGGAGTCCTCCAATGGCCTATTCTCTAGCCTCAAGGAGGCCTGGGATACAGAATCCTCAAGGGAAGGTAACAGTTTATCCTTTTCCACAAACACAAAATGCCTCATTTATAAATGTGTAAACTGCATTTTATTAAAAAAAATAAAACCCCAAATCAATGCTGAAAGCTTCAAGGGAACAGATGGACTATATGTTCTTTATAAGCATCATTTAAAAAAATCTTAAGTAAAAAGATCCATACAAAGACAAGCTGTTTAAAGCACACCTTTTGTTGGAATAAGTTTGAAAATAACTACATTTAAGGGCTTTTTGGAAAGCAAAACCATCTGCATCTATTTAGATAATTAAACCTTAAGAATGAAAATATCTATTTCATTTTTTTAAGTTATATATTTACATTAGCATCATGCTTATAATACGCTACCTATGTAGCTAGGATAGAAACAATTATGGCTTTTATTTGTTTAAGAAAAGTGTGTGTTCTACTGTTGTATCACAGTAACTGCCCAATAGTGTAAAACTCAAGTCTTTACCAAAATAAACAAACACAGCTAAATTTTTTGAGGCCTGGCAACATGCTAAAATATCAGTGTGATTAGCTAGCAAATCCCATCTTAAGAAACCTTTTTTATGACTAGGGACTTCTGCCACTTTACAAATGTATTCCTCTAAACCCACTAATTCAGTTAGCCTTTTCAATCCATTGTATTATTCTTAGGCCAGCTTCATTCTGCATTAAATCCAGTGCAGAAAGCTAAATTGAACGCAAAAAATCAGACCTGATCCAGGCTTCCTTTTGTTCAAAGATAGAGACCAAAAGTCCTCTGGTGCTGCCACACACTTTCATCACCAATTTATAGAAACCGACAGTATAAGGGAAAAGCAATGAAAGTCATTGTTTTGGGACTTCAAAGCATCTCTGTGTCAGGGAAAGGAAATCCTTTCAGTCAGCAGGGCAGTCCCCACAGTCCGCAGGTGGGTGAAAAGTTATACAAGACTACAAGTGCCCTACAGCTAGAGAAATATTAATGACACAGTGCAAGGAAAAGGGGGGACAGCTTGAGAGAGGATAATATAAATACTACAAATCATCATCATCATCATCTTACATGTCATTCTGGCTAAAATCTTACACAAGGTAAGATTTATACTGGCACAAAGCACATGCAAGTATCTTCAAAATTTATGTTCCATCACATACCATCTTCAGATATTAATTCATCTTAACAGGGCAGAGGTTGCAGATGACAGAATATGCTAGAATTCTCTAAACAATATTCTCATTAGCAAAATACAGATGCATATAGAAGTCAAGAATAGCTTTTACTTTTACTTACATATCAAAGCAGTAGTTTCTCTGAAAAACTGTATATGCATACTGATTATCATACTGACATTCAATTTATCAGCTATTTAATAAAAATTCTTATATGTTAATCTTAATGTGAAGAATTTGCTAAGAAACTGACTTTAGGATTATGAAGTACCAGTGGAAATTCGAATACACAGATACCAAGTGAAATATTTTAAGTAAGATTTACCTTAATGTCTTGCTCTGAACTTTCATTAACAGCTTTCTGAGCAGTGCTGGAAAGTGAATTTGCCACCTGTGGCTGAGTGTCCAGGAGTTTCTTCAGCTTCAAGTCTGCCAACTTAGTGTCTTGTTCTGTTAAATATGTAAATATTATGAATAACTGTGTGACCTACATTTAGATGTGTACCTATCAATTTAAAGGACATCACAAACATATTACTATATTTTAAAAAAGAGGGAGAAGGACATTAGAGTTGTAAAATAACATATAAGACCAAACATATGCATAACTCTGTATCTATATATCTACTATAAACAATATTACATACTATATAACTATAATTATTATACTGTAACTATAGTATAACTAAGTACTCTTTAGGGATATTGACTATATCCCTTTTTCAAAAATTGATATATAACATTGTGTAAGTTTAAGGTGTACAATGTGATGATTTGATACATTCATATATTGCAATATGGTTACCATCACAGCATTAGTCAACAATTCTATCATGTCTCAAAATTATCTTTTTTTTTTTTGTGGTGGGAATAAATAAAATCTAGTCTCTTAGCATATATATGTGCTTCTCCTGAAAATCAGTGCCCATAAAGAATATAGTCAACATGCCTAAAGACCATTTAGTTATTCTATGGTTAATAGCAGCTATGCTTACCTTAAAACCTCAGCCCATATTTAATGCATATATTTATGTTACCAACTTTATATGTTGTACATAATAAAAGAAAGTATTACAAAGTTGGTATTTAAAAGAGGTAATGCATTTGTTTCTAAATTATATTATTTTGTAATTTCAATTCTTCTAGTATATTAAATTTAGACATAAAATGCCATATTATGCTCTTAACATGATCTTAGACAGTCATGGATATACTGTTAGAATCCAATGATTAATGTGTGTACATATATACCCAGCATTGAAATAGGATATATGTTCACAAATAACTTCTAATTAGAGGGCAGAAATAAAGATTATCATATTTTACAATAAAATATGGATAGAAATTTAAAATAAAAAATAGCTATCACTTTAAAAATAAATAATTTCAAATTATTTTTAGCATGTAAATTAGTTTTTATTTAATAAAATAGTTCAGAAGCAAATGGAAACAATTCCATTTAAAAAATTCACTCAAAGCAACTCTTTAATAAAATGATTATAAAAGACATGCTGACCATTTGGTGAATGATATTTTTCATAAAGATTAATAAGTTTTCTAATTATAAGACTCTTAATAAATGCTATTATCATTACTTTCATGCAAATTGGTCAGTTTATATTGCCAGGCTTCTTTTTAAAACAATATCTGATGAACTATGGTCAAATCAAGATAAAGATTAAACAATTTATTATTAAAACATTATGACTTTTATATACATATAAAAAAAGAATTTTGGGAAAAATAAAGCAAGGATAAAAATCATAATGTATGCTATGTGTTTTCAGATTCTAGTTTGCATTCCTATTTCTTTTTTTTTCATTCCTATTTCTTATTGCCATGAAATAAACCATAGTCTGAATTGGAAATATGTCCTATGTATATGCCAGCACTTGGCATGCTTGAGAACTGTAAACAATGCATTAGTTAACTCCAAAAAACAGGAAGACTGAGATGTGTTTTCTTTTTTGGTATACAAAAAAGTAGGAAGAGTGTTTTTAAAAAGGATAAGAGTCAAGCCTGTTAGGCCTTAATATTAGTCAGCCTTTAAATACACTAAAATATCTCACAAAGTTGCTATAACTAAAGCTAAAAAATTCTCCTTACCTTATCCAAAAAAGGGTTAATTTTTCCTGTCTTCATAATCTACTATTAAATCAGGAAATATATACCACTGATTGTCACTGATTTTATACTTCCATGAATTGAATGTTAAAACTTTAATTCTCAATTTATGGGTGCCCTCAGCAGTAAAGAGATGATACCGATTTCTAAAGACTTTGATGGTGGCTGTGGTGAGAGGGTAAGTAGGTATTTTAAACCGAAAGAAGTAAAAGGCAGTCCTAATTCTGGATTAACATTTTTTAAAATTTCCTTAAATATCAGTATTCTCCTGGACTTGAATAACTATAAATATATTGCCCTGTATCTAGTAAAGTATTATTTAACACTAAGTCATGAAGGAACTACTGACAAGAGACACAGATTTTTGGGGGGAGAGGGGGCTGCTCTCCATAGGAAGACTCTGGTTGACTGTTTTTTTGCAGAAATAACAGCATGATTTCAAACAGGGAAGAAACAAACTAGGTTAGCATTGCAGGGACATGCCATGGCTGGGAAGAAAAGAGTCTCTCCCTCCCTGTAGCTTTTCATAGGAAAAGCCAAACATTAGGGATTTCACTTTCTTACCTGTAATTGCCAAAGACATTTTACTGCTATAAGAATTCAATTTAATAAGCATTTATGGAACCCCTCATGTTTACAAAGCTACCTGCTGCTGACTTACAAAGGTAATGCATATGGAACACTCATCTATTAAACCACAAGCAATTATCTTTTTATTTTATACAAGAACTCAGAAGTTCAATTGCAAATGTGATTACTGGTATGATATCTATTGATATACAGTAGGAGATTAATTTACTATAATCTATATAAGCAGTTTTCAAAGAGTTTTACTGTAATCATTAAGCAAGCATAAAATAATTTATTAGTAGTACTATTTAAATACTTAAAGTAAGCACAAACTTTACAAAATAATATTCCTACTAAGACTACCAATTTCAAACCAAATCAGGAAATCTGATCCATGGTTTACATTACAATTTGAAGCATTCCAATGTTTCATCTGTATCTTGGAATATCACAACAAAATAAGGGAACCAATCACAGAATGTCTACAAATTGTCCCATAAAATACCAAAGTGAATCTTAGTAATAAGAGAAAAACTAAAATTTGCCATTTCACTATTATTGCTAATTTTAACATTAAGCCGAAAACAAAATAATAATATAAAATTGATGGAAGGTGGAGTTAACTAAATGATTTGTGAGGGCCTAAGATGTAATAAAACTACCAGGAGAATTTACTATCATTATTGGTGAGATAATAATGAAAATGTAACAGAAGAGTTTGCCATGCAGCAGGACACAAAGTATTTGTAATTTGAAATTACCGGGAGTATCAAGGTCACTTTCTAAGTTAGTAAGTTCATCTCCACCTCCTACAACAAAGCCTTCAGGAGTCTCCTCGTTAGTATTTATCTCAACATTATCATTTTCATCTGTAGGAACATGTAGCAATAATGTTAGTATATTATTAGTATATTATTTCTATTTTATATAGGAAAGAAAAATCAGTATTTTAATGACAGTTCAAATTCAGGTCTGACACAGACAAGCCAGTTAAGAAATCAGTTTTAAGTCAACTTTTCATTATTGGATTAACAGTTATATTTTACATTTCCATGTCAAAGATGAATTGTCACATCAAAGCAGATGCAAAATCTTGACAATTTGCCACATGCTGTCTCTGAATTATTGAGCTCATTGAATCCCTATATTTTAAAATGTAATCTCCTGCTAATTTCTAACAACAGTAAATAAAAATAAAGTCAGTTCAATAAAAAAGCCATCAAATAAAAGTCACCAAATAATATTTCTAAATTTCACATTTTATCATTTACTAGATATATATATAAAGAAACAAATCATTCTTTATAAACTTGTAGCTATTTTTAAATTATCTGCATGAAGACTTAAATGCTTTAGTACTATTAATGAAATATGAGCAAAAGCATTATAGACAAATTAAGAACAAACATTGAGATGAGAATAGACAGTACCTTTATGCAAAAGAAAGTTCAGAAACAGTTAAGACAGTACATCGTGGAAGACGTAAAGCTGGGAAAACACTGTTATTATTCAAAATTAAGTACATGGGAATGAGGTAGCCTTATACTATTTTTTTAATACATTTAGCAAAATGTATTATAGGTCATAATCAATTAATGATATCTTTTAAAAAGACTTATATTACATATTTCTCCTTTTTAAATCCTAATGATAAGTTGGTTAAGTAATTTTCAATACTATCTATTTAAAAAGGCATAGCAGTAGATCTGTATATTAGAAGCTAAGCTTTAAATTCTGCTACTGACAGGCAATGTACCTTTTGGAGAGATATTTGTCTAGCCCTGGGATTTGAAGAATATCCCTACAATTCTACAGTTTATTTTTCATAAGGCAACTTTTATTAATAATGAGATGTTCCAAAGGTTATTGCAATTGAGAAATTCTAAATTCTATAACTTTGGCTTAAACCTTCAATATTTGTCCTTTTCCCTGTACAGTGTGTGTTTGATTTTGGGCTTCCCAAGTAAATATTTACTGTGAGCATTAATATTAATAATAATAGTTTACATTTATTGAAGACTTCCTAATGGAAGCCATTTAGAAGAATACAACATAGAGAAAAAGAATGAGAAATACCCCCAAGGGAAAATATTGCTAAATGCTTTCAAAACATTAAGGTATTATACTTGGCTATATTATTTAAGTACAATTAGTTGAGAGAGCTTTTCTAATTGACTGTGCTTAGTACAACTATTTGACTAATTTCATAAAAGTCAGCACCATCATCTTCATTATTCTCAAAAATTCTTCTCTAAATAATTCTGTAGTATAGGGAAATGAATGAACAAATATTTCCTGAGTACCAAGGAAGTGTTCAGAACACTTTCTCCTGTCAGAGAGTTTACAATCAATAGATTTTAGAGTATGGCAATTTGTTCCAGCAACCAGCCTCTATCGATTTCTACTGTCCATAATTAATCTAGAGTGAAAGCACAAAATTCAACATTCACTCATTTACTTATTCAAGAAACTTTTATTGTATACTGAAACTGCAATTTACAAAACACTGCTAGATGTTGAAGAGATATCAGGTTTTATAAGATGTCAAGTTTTAAGACATTTATTCCACCTTAAAGTTATATATAAGTGAAGGTCACTCAGTCATGTCTGACTCTTTGCGACCCCATGGATTGTAGCCTGCCAGGCTCCTCTGTCCCTGGAATTATCCAGGCAAGAACACTGGACTAGGTAGCCATTCCCTTCTCCAGGGGATCTTCCCAACCGAGGGACTGAACACAGGTCTCCTGTATTATGGGCAGATTCTTTACCATCTGAGCCACCAGAGAAGCCCAAGAATACTGGAGTGGGTAGTCTACCCCTTCTCCAGGGGATCTTCCCAACCCAGGGACCAAAAGTTATATATACAAATGACTATAATACCATGTAGGACAGTTAAGTGTTATGAAGTAAAAATAAGATACAGAGCAAATTCAAAGGATGAAAAGATTATTCTTTTGCCAGTAGCACAAGGAACTATTTTTTGGAAGCACTAACCTTTAAATTGAGTCTTCAGAAATGTACAGAATTTCAAAAGTACAATTGAGGGAAGAGGTTTAGTGGCATGAAAGCAGGAAAGTGTAGATTATGTTCAAAAAATGGTGTAAAGTCCTATTTTTGGCTCAAGCATACTTAAAGTGAAATAATGGGAAGTAAGACTTAAAAGGTAAAAAGATTTTATTTGGTAGGAACAGAGGGACACTGGTTTGCTGGTCAAACATGATAGGCAATGTGTTGTTTAAGTTGAGAACAGTCTATATAAGCAGTTTTCTACCACAGTGTTTTATTGTAATCAGTTGTGAAATATGTATAATTACTATAGAAGCTTATGTTTTTATGAACTTAAAGTATCTCCAATATTATTCCTAAAATATTACTCTTGCTTATGTTCTGATATGCCTTCATATGTGAAAGAAAAAGTGGTTCAGGGATTGCACACAGAGGTATACTGGCCATGTGACATCACCCTTCGTTCAAGACCACTGAGTAAGACGACGGACTTTAGCAAAGAAAGGGTGGAGGCAGGAAATCCACGTTGGAGACTGTTATAATCTCCAGGCAAGTAGTATGGAGAGCTTAATATATCATAAAATAATTGGGAGTGGTTATGACTTGAAAACCAACTGGATATTGAGTAGTTGGGAGGGATACTGATGAGAGGAAGAGTGAGACAGATGTCAACACTGACTCTCCAGACAGAGTGACTAGAAGGATGGCATTGTTATGAAAAGAAGCTAAGTTTGGAACAGTGGTTGGATATGGGTACTTCAGGTCCTGGGGTTATGCAGTGGGATAGTCTTTACTCCTTTACACGTGTCAGGATAATGTGTGATTTTAAATAGGTGCCATTCATTTTATTTCCTGGCTAAATGAAATCTCTACCCATACTACCCCTCACCAGTAATGGTGAATATGCTAACTCAAAAGTTTATAAATGTATTGTTAACCTTAGTTAAAAGGATTACTATTTGGGAAGGGGAAGAGTAAAACTTGATCTCTAATGATCAGGTTTTCTTAAGAATAGATTTCCACTTTCTTTCCATTCACTGACTTCAGTTTTACAATGAACACTTGAATTTTTTTCAACAGTTATTGGTACACGTTTCTTAATACCTATCGAAATACTCTAAATGAATTTTAGCAGAACTAAAGTACATGTGTGTCTGTGTGTGTGCTTAAATTATTACATATTAAATATATGATATACATAAGATTATATATATCCTTAAGGCTAACCATTTAAAACCCACTAGGTAACCGTGGCCAGAGAAGGCAGTGGCAACCCACTCCAGTACTCTTGCCTGGAAAATCTCATGGATGGAGGAGCCTGGTAGGCTGCAGTCCATGGGGTTGCTAAGAGTCAGACTCGACTGAGCAACTTCACTTTCACTTTTCACTTTCATCCACTGGAGAAGGAAATGGCAACCCACTCCAGTGTTCTTGCCTGCAGACTCCCAGGGATGGGGGAGCCTGGTGGGCTGCCGTCTATGGGGTCGCACAGAGTCAGACATGATTGAAGAGACTTAGCAGAAGCAGCAGCAGCAGGAGCAGGTAAGCGTGGCATAAAGTAAACTAGAGATACAATACACAATAGAAGGTGGTTTGCAAGTATGGCCTGTATGTAGGAAAAAGTAGAAAGAGATTATACATACACTAGAATGAGACAATGCATTCCAACCGACACTGTATAGCACTATAAGCAAAATGGGGATCCCAATGGTATGATTAGTAGCACGGAAATAAGGCCAGTCTTACAATACTTATCATTTATAAATAAGTTGAATGAAAAGTCTGAATATAAGGCAACAGTAAAAAAAAAAAAGAATATCTGCACTTAAAAAACAAAAGAAGTTAAGAAGTTGAGGCTACTGTTAAAAACATATTTACACAAAATGGTAGTTTAGAGAACATTTACGTTTACATGAAACTGTTTCCTTCCAGAAAAAAAATTTTCAGAATAAGATATCTCATTTGCATCATGATTTAAAAATTCTCACTGAAGGCCCCCTGTAAAATTTATAACTTGTAAAGTTATCCTATAAAAATCAAACAAATGAAAGAAAACAATACAAATATATTATTAATGAAAGCTGAAAATAAAAATGACTGAAGGCCTGTAAGATTTTATTTTGGTTGAATAAATTTAGACAAATCTATTTACCATAACTGAAATAAGGATAATGCAGGCACACAGTCTCATGGATAAAATTTTTTAATTTTAATTTATCCATTTGAAATCCAAAAACAAAGTTACTATTCCATCTAAATCAAAGAGAGGCAAAAATGTCTGCTTAATAGTTAATGATCCCTTAAAAAAAAAAGTTAAAAGATTCTAATCTAACTCAAATCAAACCAATAAACTACAGAATAAAAATAAACAGATATGACATAAAATTATCATATATATGATATGATAGGTATCATAGATATGACACAAAATATACAGATTTAAGTATACACAAATATATATTAAATCTATATAATATATACCATGTAATATATTATAGATATAATATCATCTTCAAACTGGACAAACACCTTCCTTGCAAGTGTCCATGGACCACTAATAAAAATGCAACATTTGTTTAGACAAAAACTTTTTAATTTTCAAAGCAGAAATTCAGGCCATATTCTCTGACCACAGTATCACATAACTAAAAATGAAAATATCACACTTTGGCCCCAAACAACTGTACTTTGCCAAGTAAGATCAATATAATAAATGAACTCATAAGTTTGTTACCTAAAATGAGGAGTTTAAAAGGCTGTTATAAGTCTACAACTAAAAAATGAAGAAAAAATGGAAAAGACATACGCACAATACCACAATATCACCTGACTCTCTTCTAAGCCTTCAAATTATTTCAAGAGGAGAATAAGTAAAAGCTAAGCTGTAGTAGAAACAGTGTCAGACTTTATTTTTTGGGCTCCAAAATCACTGCAGATGGTGACTGCAGCCATGAAATTAAAAGATGCTTACTCCTTGGAAGAAAAGTTATGACCAACCTAGATAGCATATTCAAAAGCAGAGACATTACTTTGCTAACAAAGGTCCATCTAGTCAGGCTATGGTTTTTCCAGTGGTCATGTATGGATGTGAAAAAAGCTGAGCACCGAAGAATGACGCTTTTGAACTGTGGTGTTGGAGAAGACTCCTGAGAGTCCCTTGGACTGTGAGGAGATCCAATCAGTCCATCCTAAAGGAAATCAGTCCTCGGTGTTCATTGGAAGGACTGATGCTGAAGCTGAAACTCCAATACGCTGGCTACCTCATACGAAGAGTTGACTCACTGGAAAAGACCCTAATACTGGGAGGGATGATTGGGGGCAGAAGAAGGGGGCGACAGAAGATGAGATGGTTGGATGGCATCACCAACTCAATGGACATGAGTTTGCAGTAAACTCCAGGAGTTGGTGATGGACAGGGAGGCCTGGCATGCTGCGATTCATAGGGTCGCAGAGTCTGACACAACTGAGCGACTGAAGTGAACTAAGGCTGTAGCTCCTTGGACAGATTCTATTATTTCATAAGAATTAGGCTATTTCTGGTTGAAACAGGATGCAAGTGGGATGCTTGGATACCTGGCTTCAGAGACCTAAAATAACTTACAGATATTTTCTGTGAACACCTGAGGCTCATGACACCTCACTTCAAACTTAGCAAGTTTCTTTTCCTCACTGAGGTTGGCTGCTGAGAATGGAAAAAACCAAGCATTTCAAATAGGTTCAGGCAATGAGTCTGAGTGTCAAGTTCAACACATCCCCTAGGTTGTGCTTTCACCTTATTTCAGCTCTTGACTACTCCCTCTTCTTTGTCACTCTGGACCACTGCTTCCAAAAAATTTCCCTCTCTAGTCCATCATCTAGGCTGGTCCCTACACATTCTTCTCTCATTTTGCACCATTCCTTATTCAGATTTGGTAATTCCCATTAGACAGTGGAAGAGTGGACACTAATTTGTTAATTGTTTTTCCTGACTTATCAACCCCAAAGGGTCATTTTCATTTAGGAATTAGACTCTTGTGAAATCAAGTGAATTTCTAATTAGCTATGTAAATGCCAGCAAACTATAGCATGGGGGCAAAATCCGGCCTACCACCCTTTCAGGGTAAATAACAAGCATGCCCATTAATTTACATATTGTTCAAATCTACAAGGGCAGAGCCAAGCAGTTAAGAGCGAGAACGTATGGCCTGCAAGCCTGTAAAAATTTACTCTGGCCCTTTCTAGGAAATTTGCCAAATCCTGGCCCAACACAATGGCTGGCACCACTAAACAGACAAATGTGTATGTATGAATGGTTGAATTCTAGGAAGGAATCTTACCCTTTCCCTTGACCTAAATGTCTCTTCTATTCTGGCCTTGAAAGCTTCAGCTTAGGCTTTGATGCCAGAGCAGACCTAGTCAGATCAATACACCTTTATGAAGACAGGCCAATATCCACCACTGAGGTCAAGAAATAGGCCTGCACCACTTGAAGGTGAACTTTAGCTCTAATTAAGAGCCTACCATCTGATATGTGGTCACTTCCAACATCCAAGGTATGGTATGGTCTATGAGAGAAATGGGCCCTGATCATCTTGGTCATTTTAGGTAAGAGTCTTGACTCTTCAGCAGGTTCTCATAAGTCATCTGTTGAATTCTGTCCCATCTTCATTTCATCTAGCTTTTCCTTGTCTAGTCTGTACTTCTTTGTTAGTTTCAGAGATCCAATCCTTACTTGTTCTTTATTCACTTTGTTGACTGTTGAATGATGCCAAAATCAGGTCTTCACTTTCCCTAGTTACCAAGCTGGGCAGCTACCCATTTNAAAAAAAAAAAAGAATATCTGCACTTAAAAAACAAAAGAAGTTAAGAAGTTGAGGCTACTGTTAAAAACATATTTACACAAAATGGTAGTTTAGAGAACATTTACGTTTACATGAAACTGTTTCCTTCCAGAAAAAAAATTTTCAGAATAAGATATCTCATTTGCATCATGATTTAAAAATTCTCACTGAAGGCCCCCTGTAAAATTTATAACTTGTAAAGTTATCCTATAAAAATCAAACAAATGAAAGAAAACAATACAAATATATTATTAATGAAAGCTGAAAATAAAAATGACTGAAGGCCTGTAAGATTTTATTTTGGTTGAATAAATTTAGACAAATCTATTTACCATAACTGAAATAAGGATAATGCAGGCACACAGTCTCATGGATAAAATTTTTTAATTTTAATTTATCCATTTGAAATCCAAAAACAAAGTTACTATTCCATCTAAATCAAAGAGAGGCAAAAATGTCTGCTTAATAGTTAATGATCCCTTAAAAAAAAAAGTTAGAAGATTCTAATCTAACTCAAATCAAACCAATAAACTACAGAATAAAAATAAACAGATATGACATAAAATTATCATATATATGATATGATAGGTATCATAGATATGACACAAAATATACAGATTTAAGTATACACAAATATATATTAAATCTATATAATATATACCATGTAATATATTATAGATATAATATCATCTTCAAACTGGACAAACACCTTCCTTGCAAGTGTCCATGGACCACTAATAAAAATGCAACATTTTCTTAGACAAAAACTTTTTAATTTTCAAAGCAGAAATTCAGGCCATATTCTCTGACCACAGTATCACATAACTAAAAATGAAAATATCACACTTTGGCCCCAAACAACTGTACTTTGCCAAGTAAGATCAATATAATAAATGAACTCATAAGTTTGTTACCTAAAATGAGGAGTTTAAAAGGCTGTTATAAGTCTACAACTAAAAAATGAAGAAAAAATGGAAAAGACATACGCACAATACCACAATATCACCTGACTCTCTTCTAAGCCTTCAAATTATTTCAAGAGGAGAATAAGTAAAAGCTAAGCTGTAGTGGAAACAGTGTCAGACTTTATTTTTTGGGCTCCAAAATCACTGCAGATGGTGACTGCAGCCATGAAATTAAAAGATGCTTACTCCTTGGAAGAAAAGTTATGACCAACCTAGATAGCATATTCAAAAGCAGAGACATTACTTTGCTAACAAAGGTCCATCTAGTCAGGCTATGGTTTTTCCAGTGGTCATGTATGGATGTGAAAAAAGCTGAGCACCGAAGAATGACGCTTTTGAACTGTGGTGTTGGAGAAGACTCCTGAGAGTCCCTTGGACTGTGAGGAGATCCAATCAGTCCATCCTAAAGGAAATCAGTCCTCGGTGTTCATTGGAAGGACTGATGCTGAAGCTGAAACTCCAATACGCTGGCTACCTCATACGAAGAGTTGACTCACTGGAAAAGACCCTAATACTGGGAGGGATGATTGGGGGCAGAAGAAGGGGGCGACAGAAGATGAGATGGTTGGATGGCATCACCAACTCAATGGACATGAGTTTGCAGTAAACTCCAGGAGTTGGTGATGGACAGGGAGGCCTGGCATGCTGCGATTCATAGGGTCGCAGAGTCTGACACAACTGAGCGACTGAAGTGAACTAAGGCTGTAGCTCCTTGGACAGATTCTATTATTTCATAAGAATTAGGCTATTTCTGGTTGAAACAGGATGCAAGTGGGATGCTTGGATACCTGGCTTCAGAGACCTAAAATAACTTACAGATATTTTCTGTGAACACCTGAGGCTCATGACACCTCACTTCAAACTTAGCAAGTTTCTTTTCCTCACTGAGGTTGGCTGCTGAGAATGGAAAAAACCAAGCATTTCAAATAGGTTCAGGCAATGAGTCTGAGTGTCAAGTTCAACACATCCCCTAGGTTGTGCTTTCACCTTATTTCAGCTCTTGACTACTCCCTCTTCTTTGTCACTCTGGACCACTGCTTCCAAAAAATTTCCCTCTCTAGTCCATCATCTAGGCTGGTCCCTACACATTCTTCTCTCATTTTGCACCATTCCTTATTCAGATTTGGTAATTCCCATTAGACAGTGGAAGAGTGGACACTAATTTGTTAATTGTTTTTCCTGACTTATCAACCCCAAAGGGTCATTTTCATTTAGGAATTAGACTCTTGTGAAATCAAGTGAATTTCTAATTAGCTATGTAAATGCCAGCAAACTATAGCATGGGGGCAAAATCCGGCCTACCACCCTTTCAGGGTAAATAACAAGCATGCCCATTAATTTACATATTGTTCAAATCTACAAGGGCAGAGCCAAGCAGTTAAGAGCGAGAACGTATGGCCTGCAAGCCTGTAAAAATTTACTCTGGCCCTTTCTAGGAAATTTGCCAAATCCTGGCCCAACACAATGGCTGGCACCACTAAACAGACAAATGTGTATGTATGAATGGTTGAATTCTAGGAAGGAATCTTACCCTTTCCCTTGACCTAAATGTCTCTTCTATTCTGGCCTTGAAAGCTTCAGCTTAGGCTTTGATGCCAGAGCAGACCTAGTCAGATCAATACACCTTTATGAAGACAGGCCAATATCCACCACTGAGGTCAAGAAATAGGCCTGCACCACTTGAAGGTGAACTTTAGCTCTAATTAAGAGCCTACCATCTGATATGTGGTCACTTCCAACATCCAAGGTATGGTATGGTCTATGAGAGAAATGGGCCCTGATCATCTTGGTCATTTTAGGTAAGAGTCTTGACTCTTCAGCAGGTTCTCATAAGTCATCTGTTGAATTCTGTCCCATCTTCATTTCATCTAGCTTTTCCTTGTCTAGTCTGTACTTCTTTGTTAGTTTCAGAGATCCAATCCTTACTTGTTCTTTATTCACTTTGTTGACTGTTGAATGATGCCAAAATCAGGTCTTCACTTTCCCTAGTTACCAAGCTGGGCAGCTACCCATTTTGGGGGTTTTAACACTGACTAAGTCTCTCTACCTAGTCTAGTTCTGGCCTAGCCCCAACTGGGATTGGATTATAGAGATAAAACCAATTACATAGCTGACTCACCCCATACCCTTAGTCAGAAAATTTTAATCCTTAGTTTTTCCAGAGTTCACAACTCATTTAGCATTGTTATCTGCTGCTTGTTAGGAAAAAAAAAAATTAAGAGAGATAGTGGATGCCTCTCTATTTTATGTTTACTCTTCTATGGGTTTACAATGTCACATGGAGATAGTAGTTTTAGGACAGTCTATCTGGAGGGTCAAGAATATGAGGCTTTTTTCTTCCTTTAATCATTCTGCGATACAAGGAAGCAGAGACATCTAACTAAGGTTAACTTAAGAGTATCTGGAATTTCTATGATATCAAAGAAACATCTTGTTACTAATAATAAATGAAAGCAAATCATAATAGCATTATCTAAATGTAGCTGGGAGTGGTTACTGAAGTAGGGAAAGTCACTCAGTCGTGTCTGACTCTTGTGACCCCATGGACTGTAGCCTGCAAGGTTCCTCTGTCCATGGGATTCTTCAGGCAAGAATACTGGAGTGTGCTGCCATTCCCTTCTCCATATAGAAACCGTAATAAAAATTCTGAATGATAGGAGCTGAAAAGGTAAGATGAAAGACTTAACTAAGAAACAAACATTCTGAGAACACCAGATGGACAGAAACATAGCTATTTGGGAAAGCAGCTTTCAAATATATGGTGATGGGAGGTAACATGCTATAGGCATTTGTTGGAATGCTCTACAACAGTAAGATTTTAATATAAGGGATCAATTAGAAATAACAGCAGTAAGTTTCAGTTTACTATGAAGAAACTTATTATTGACCTAGAAATAGTTTCCTTTGTTTCAGTTCTCTAAGGTTTTATTCGAGTCCTCACTTGCCTACTCTCTAGAGTGATCTTAGCATTTAAGATTAACTCAGAACAAGTACCTGGCATGTTCTGGTAGATAAATAGGTCACGTACCTTTGAAATAAAAAAGCCCTCTTGAGTATACTACTAAAATGGAAAAAGTTTCAAGTTAAAAGTGCTGAAATTGAGCACTGTGGTAAAATTAAAATTCCCTTTAATTATATGTATATGTAGTCATTGTTTCAACATCAAGCTTAGAAAAATTTTTACAGATATTGAAAAAGACCCTCTTCAAATAAGAAGACTAAGAGAAATGCATATGGGACTTATGAAAAATTCTTACATGTCAGGTTATAGTGCAGGAAACATTGTTAAAGCTACTTTCCGAAGATCTGGCTCAAAGTGAAAATCTCTCAAGCCAAAGCTCTCCACTAACAAGTCTTGTGATCCAGATGCTGAGGACTTGATTGCATTTTACTCATTCTAATACAATTAATGAGGCATCATGGGGAATCACAAACTACGGCCTGTCAGAGTTTTCTCCTAAATCATATTCTTGGTATTTCTCGAGTAATAATCATACTTAATCATAATCAAAGTACTTCCTGAGTTGTTAAAAATTAAGTCAAAGAGTTGATTTTGAAAAATGGCAATAGTCATCTTCTGATTTACTATGTTTTCTTTAAGTTTTTAGCAACACACCAATAGGTTAGAAACTTTATGTATTTGATACACAACATTTTGAAGTAAGAATAAAATGTCCCGAAAGGTCCATCACGGATTTCTGGGTTGTCTGTAGAATATGATACAAGATTCTTAAACTCACCTCCAGATGCCTTTGACCTTTCTTTCAACTTTTCTGCAGCCATTTCACCATAGCTGGGAAGTTCTGACATCTTCACTCCAGATCGAGCTTCTGCTATTAGCTGACGAGCTCTCTCTCTCAGCTGCCGACGTCGCTCTTCATCTTGCTGCTAAGATATATTGAACAGTTGCCAACTCAGTAATTGACAGAAATGCAATTTCATTTTCAATCTGAT
Organism: Neotragus moschatus; assembly: GCA_006410615.1. NCBI lineage: Eukaryota > Metazoa > Chordata > Mammalia > Artiodactyla > Bovidae > Neotragus > Neotragus moschatus. The sequence goes on along the minus strand of SJYA01001797.1, from coordinate 82,901 downwards.
CATCATGATAGTAACTGGTTTACAGCATGGTGCTTGGCCCACATTATAAATAGGATGCTCTATATCAGTTGGATGTCACACCATTTTTAAAAGACATCCAAGAATCAGATTTTTAAAAACATTTACAAATTATTGTATTAAAATATCTGTTAAAAATTCAAAGTAGCCTTTAAAGAATGTTTGGCAATATAATTACTGAGAAAGTAGCAGGATCAACTATTAATAAAATGACCGGGCTTTTAGGAAAAAAGTCACAATACTGAAAACAGAATTTCAATTAATACATTCTTTTTCAAGATTAAAATTTAACTTGCATGTTTCTAGTAAAGGCATACAGCACTGGCTAAAGGAAATTTCTGGTAGTAGAAAATGCTGCTACATCATATTGATTAAATATAGAAAACGGTATTTTTAGGGGGCTACAGCAGGAATAGTATAGCACATTAGTTCCTCAGTTATTGTTGATAGTTTTAAAATCAGAATTAGGTACTGATGTACTACTATCTCCATTTCTACTCTCCCCCCAGACACACTCTGAAAAGAAAAAGTAAAATCTAGCGTGGGTTTTGGTATCTGAAATAACTAAAAATGACAGAGAATTAAATAAATTAGATTTTGCCTCCTAAAAACAGGTTATTATGAATTGCAAATAATCAATGTGAAATTGTTTTGTAAACTGTAAAGTATATAAGGCTTTTTTATTATGACAAAACAAGGCCTGAAATAATCTGGCCTCAACATATCTGTAGTTAACTTCTCTTAACCTCTTCCAATCTTTATAAAACCTCACATCTATTTATACAAATTGTTTGTATCATGTGGTTTCATGCATCCATGGATTTGAAATGAATATATCATTTCATCTTCCTGGAAAGTTCTTCTCTCATCTATTTAACTCCTACTCATTCTTCAAGATTCATTTTAAATCCACTAAATTTCTCTGACTACTTCTGTCTTCCTTGCTGGTGGAAAGAAGCTCGTCTTCTTCTCTGTTGCTACAAAAGTGTGTGTGTGTGTAGTGCATGTGATTACTTTTTAAAACACTACATATCAAGGTAAAACTCTGCACAAATGCCTCCTCAGCAGCACTGAGCCACTCAAAGGCAGGAGCTAGATTTGACTTATCTTTGTATCTTTGGTCCTTAGTACACACCCTGGTGCTTGGTACTTTCTATAGAAATTTCAGGCATGAAAATTTATAATTTACACTTGCAAAGCTTATAATACAGAGGGAAAGATAAAACAGCCACAATAAGGAGATGTGATTAAAATGTAGGAAGAGTTCAGAAGAAAGAAGTTTGCTTTTGTGTGTAACTTTTTTCCCCTCCAAGAGGGATGATCAACCAGAGATGTACATTTAACAACAATGTATAAAATAGGTTGGCACAGAGGGACTGGAAAGAGAATACTTAGAAGGCTCTTATAAATAGGACGAGGAAGGTATAATGAGATTTAGAACTGGGATAGTGGCAATTGGAATGGAAGGAGACAAGTATAAGAAACACATCAGAGCTAGAACTGGTACCTGGACCAATTCTTGGTAATGGATTAGAAGTAGAGGGAAGAAAAAAAAAGCTGACTCAGAAGTTTTAAACTTGGGTAACTAGAAATGTTGCATTAAAAATAGAAATAGAAAAACGAAGATGAATTATAAGAGGAAAAGGCTGGAAGTCTGGGGTAAGACAGACTAGATTTGAGAGGCTGGTTGGACATTTGAGTCAAGATGTAAGTAGCTGGGAAGTGAAAATGATGCTAGGGAGTGAAGTCAAACTATGACTACAGAGCTAACGGCCAAAGTGACAGGAATACACGAAATCACCTGAAGAACTACAGTGGAGAAAAATAAAACCTACTAACTAAGTCATGGAAAACATCGACATTTAGGTAAAAATAGGAAAAGGAGACAGAGAAGGAGGAGGATGAGAACTGTAACACTGATACATCCTGAGAATCAAAGACGAAGAGGCTTTCATGAAAAAGGGAATGATCGACTGCAGTAAATGTTAGAGGTTAATGAGTCTGAACGTTTAAAAAGAGTAATCACACTTGGTAGGTAACAGCATTAGAGAGAGGGGTAGGCACCAGACTGATGGAGTTCAAGCCTAGGTAATCGTTCACAAATTTTGAGACGCTAGAACTGAGAGCTGTCAAAATTAATGAGGGTAGATTAACAGGGGTATAGAATGGACCCAGAGACAAGCTTGAAGCTCCCAGGGGGCAAAGTGAAACAATTCAGTATCAAATAAACAGGTAATGACTGCAATGAATTGAATAATCAATGAAATCACACAATTAATCAGTGAAAATTCATCAATTCATTATGACATTCAAAAAGTTCTTAGAAGGATATATAAACTCATCTGCTGGTGCTTTTAATAGAACTCCCTGAGACTTCCTGGTGGTCCAGCAGCTGGGACTCTGTGGTTCCAAAGCAGGAGGCCCAGGTTTGATCCCTGGTTAGGGAAGTGGATCCCACATACGCAACTAAGAGTTCACATGCTGCAACTAAAGATCCCAAGTGCTGCAACAAAGACTGAAAATCTAGTGTGCTACAACTGAAATATGGCATAGCCAAATAAATAAATAAATAAATTTCAAAAAGAGAATTCCCCCAAATTAGTAATTGGAGGAAAAAAATCAAGCACTTATCCTGTCTTTCCAGTGGGAACTGAAGTTTAGGGCAACTAATAAATAGCCCAGTTAACGACAGGACAGAAAACTCTACTTTATAAAATGATGCCAGCTATAATAATAATTTCTTAAAAAGTAAAATTTAAAAAAATGAAACTTTCCCATTCATAAAAGAATGATTGATTCTAGCAAGGCTTATGAACTATTATTAAAATGAAAATGTTTGATGGGAAACTGGAAATTTATATTACATACTTTCCAAAGATGACCATGACAGTATTTCTCATCCTACAAACTTTCTGCAGTGTGACCTTGCTACTTCCTTATCAAGAGATTACATATTTAATTTCCTTCCCCTTGAGTATGGGCTAGTATAAATGACTTGTATATAATCAACATAAAATAGAAATGTTGAAGGTGACTTCCAAGGCTGGGTCAGAAAAGGCTATACCCTTTTGCCCAGTTTTATATGTTCTGGCAACCCAACTGTCGTGTTGTGAGAATCCCAAGCCATATGCAGGTGCACTAGTTCACATTCCCAGCCAAGTTCAGTCTTGAGTCTTCTGAGCTCACGTTATCAGACATGTGAATAAAAGCTTCTTCAGAATCTCAGCCTTTAGCCACTTTGGGTCACTTCCAACTGCTCAAGTCTCCCCAACTGAGACTTCAGTCACTGTGGAACAGAGACAAAGTACACACCCTGTACCCCAACTGAAATCCTGACCCACAGAATCAGTGAGAATAAAAATAATTTTAGACCATTACATTTGGGATTGTTTTACACATTAATAATTAGATCATGTGGTTAAGTAATACCATATAGATTATTTCCCGGTTGTAAGAGGAAAACCATATTTTAAATCGAGAGATCAGAACTAGAGCAGGGATTAGAAACCACTACTCTAAGGGTCAATCTTAGCATCTATAATGTTGCCAACCATATGTAACATGTTTTTCGATGTGAAGCACATGAAGCAAGCACCACCTATAATACTCTAACCCAAATGTCTAAAGTGAATCTACTAAGCCTTTAGATATAATCTCCACTTTATCATAAACACAGGGGGTAAAGAAACACGATAAACGACAGAGCAAGGAAGCAAACAAGCAAACCTAGGAAGGAGAATACGCAGGCTAACTGACCTGGTCATTTTAATGAGAGAGAGTTATAAGAACAAACACACAACAAAACCAACTAACCAATCACCATCCCCACCCATAAAAGGGACCTGACCAGATGCAACGTATAGGCCTGGGTTAGACACCAGTTGGATAAACCAGCTATAAAAGACACTGCTGAATAAATTAAAGAAATCTGAATATAACTGTAGTATTAAATGAGAGAAAGTACAATGCCTGCAAAAATAGTTTATATATTAATAACTTAATTTTGCCTTTTTGGCAAAATATATACGCAGACCTAGAAGGTTATTTACAAAGTTGTCATGGTGGAGCTATCAGGGTATGGAAATGGGATATTTTTGTTTTCTTCAATTTCTCTTCATTTTATAACTTTCTATAATATAAACACACTACCTTTGTAATAAAAGTTATTTTTAAAAAGTCTTGGGATAAAGGAAGAAAGAAATGAGATGACAGGTTTCTGGGTTGGATAGTTGTGGTAGGGGCAAAAGACTAGAGAGCTAACACTCAAGAGAAAGTAATTTTCTTAATATTTAGAGAGGCATACTTATTTGTAGTTAGAGGAGTAGTACACACTGGGTAGAGTGAAACTGAAGATGCAATAATAATAATACACAAAAATCCTCAGTTTATTATTAGTATTTCTAAACTTAGAAAATAAAAAGGAAAGGCAGGCTTGATAACGGTGATTTTGGTATTGGCTTAAAGCTCAACATTCCAAAAACTATATCGTTTCATGGCAAATAGATGGCAAAACAGTGGAAACAGTGGCTAACTTTATTTTCTGGGCTCCAAAATCACTGCAGATGGTGACTGCAGCCAAGAAATTAAAAGACGTTTACTCTTTGGAAGGAAAGTTATGACCAACCTAGACAGCATATTCAAAAGCAGAGACACTACTTTGCCAACTAAGGTCCGTTTAGTCAAGGCTATGGTTTTTCCAGTGGTCATGAATGGATGTGAGTTGGACTATAAAGAAAGCTGAGCACAGAAGAATCGATGCTTTTGAACTGTGGTGTTGGAGAAGACTCTTGAGAGTCCCATGGACTATGAGGAGATCCAACCAGTCCATCCTAAAGGAGATCAGTCCTGGGTGTTCATTGGAAGGACTGATGTTGAAGATGAAACTCCAATACTTTGGCCATCTGATGCGAAGAGTTGACTCACTAGTAAAGACCCTGATGCTGGGAAAGACTGAGGGCAGGAGGAAAAGGGGATGACAGAGGATGAGATGGTTAGATGGTATCACCGACTTGATGGACATGAGTTTGGGTAGACTCCAGGAGTTTGTGATGGACAGGGAAGCCTGGCGTTCATGGGGTTGGTCGCAAACAGTTGGACACGACTGAGCGACTGAACTAAACTGAACTGATTCATATTTCTTGAGCTTTTATGTGCTAAGTGCTTTATATGTATGATGAGCTCATTTAATTTTTACAACCCAATTTGTACCAATGAGAATACTTAGTTTTAAAGTTCCAAGATCTCACAGCTAGAACTGATGTTAGAGCTCGGAGTCCAACCCTGGTCTGTTTGACTACAGGGCCCTGCTCTTAACCTCCAAACTATTTGATCCCCAAAAGTACCAAATTACATGACCAACTGAGGAAAATTGAGCTTTTTACTAAACTTTCATCTTTCAAATTTAAGAGACGTTAAGAGCACTAATAAAAACCATTATTTGATATGCCTCAGGCAACTAGGTTTAAGTGACTTTCACCGCATGAGTAATAACTTCTTGCAGAGTTGGAATTTGGTGATTCAGACTAAGATGAAGTGGTCTTGGGTCACCTTAACTGCATAAAAATGAAATGAATGATTCTACCTTTCTGAATATGAAATGAGAACCTAGCTTTTTCTTACCACCTACCATTTTCTCCTCCTCTCCCAGTAATACTCCCGTCTGCAAATGTTTCTGAGATCTTACCAAGAGTGCAATTTAAAGCAGACAATCATTAATAAAACCAACTCTAAATACTAATTAAGGACACTTTATCAATTTCCATGTAAATTGTTTGTTTGTAACTATTTACCTGTCATTGTTCTCCATACAATAGAAAAAAATGCAAATGAACAAATCAGAATGCAGCCCTAATGGGACTTTCTGTTTATAACCATTAGCCCAGAGGTGTGCTGTAATTCAATTCTCAAGTAGCAAGATTTAGTCTCATTAACACACTGCAAGGGCAGGTTACAACTCATAAAACCCTATAGTAAACAAAGTTTATGGACACAGCACAAAATCTTGAGCCTGATTGACAGAATTCTAGTTCCCTATCAGATTGCCTTGATTTACTTTTCTACTAATGTCCTAACACCACAGAGGCAATTTTGCTTGGGCCTAGAGCTCTCCAGTGGGATGGCATATCTGTGCTGTTTGTTTTCTCACCCATTAAGTTCTCTTAAGACAAAGAGCCAACTGAGAAAATAGAAGTTAATTGTTAAGGTCACAAGGAAAAGCTTGTAATTACATCGATTGATTATGCAACCAATTTAACTGATAGTATTACTAATTTCCAGATTCCTTATATGTAAGACTATTTCATCTTAAGTTTTACATATAAGCTTCATTAAAAGTCAGTTTTTACATTATTATTTAAAGAACAGATAGTACAAAATCTTTGTATCTTTTACTCAAAAGAAACATATTGTTTATGTCAAAGGAACAAAATGACCAGAGAGTAAGGATGATGATTATTTCATTATTTTTGTATGTTTGTAGATTTGAGTATTTCTGACAATGATGGTTTACCTAAAACTATTCAAATACAGAAATGTGTTATCTGTTTTTACCTTTCTGCATTCAAAGGAAGATAGTGAATGACTCATAGCTATAAATAAGTCATCTGTTTACCAAATCTGCTGAAAAAAATAAAGGAATCTTTTCAATGGGATGTAGTGTCAGTACCTTAGAAGACTGCTGTCATTAAAAATTACATTTGAAAAATTCAATACATAGGAAACCTATCTTTCATTTATCTGCCTAGTCTAAATAAACTTAAATAAATTGAAGCAGGTTTCCTATTAAGAATGGGTCTGATGGCATTTACCTTTTTCTGTACAATATTATTAAGAGAGTTAGACTGACTTATACAGGACATTCGAGCTTTTGTAAGATGGATGTACTCTTTGGAGGGAAGCTATATTTTTGAGTAAATACTGGCTGTGTGCCTGTGCAGTGTGTTCACAGGTGCTGTCTCATTTACCATTCACCACTCTGAGGTAACCAATGTCACTCTGGTTTCACAGAAATGGAATTGCACTTAAATATACTGCCCAAGGTCATACATCTTGTAAATGGCACAGTAAGAATTAAAATCAGTGTCTGTCTGATTTCAAAGAGTTGGTCCTATTACATTATTGGTGTTCAGAAAATTTGTCTCAAGCCCTATTGCTGTTGTGATTAAAAAACAACAGTTTTTTTCCTAATTTTGGGCTATACAAATAAAGTTAAATGCTCCTTTGTGCTACCAAAAACAGAGAGGTAAAGAGAAATTAACTTATTTATATTCATTTAAAACTTACATTCTTGACCTTAAATTATAAGCGTTCAGAAAAGTGCTGAATGTGGTACATTTAAGCTCCACTTTCTTCTTACCTAACATCTTCAGAATAAGACTAAAGTCCTGTTATGGTACAAAAAGCTTGTATTTCAACACAACGGATTTAAATATTCAAATATAGAAGATGGATCATAACTAACCACTTTGGACATAAACTGAAAAAATATTTTCACAGCATGTCTTCAAGATACTATTTTCCTTATCGTTCTAAAATGGTCTACAATCTGCCATAGATAGACGCACTAGTAAAACTTGACAATTTAAGGACAAACTCTTCAAGAATAAGTAATGTAATTCCTTGTTTCCTTTCCATAAAAACGTATTGGTATGCAATTTTTATATTTCACAGTTCACCGACATCTAGGCAAGCTTTCTTCCACTGCTTCAATGGTGCTACTTTTAATTTTATCCTCCTTAGTCGTAGTAATTAAAGTGATCAGCAGTGGCATCCCAGCGGCTTTGACACAGCTACAACCCCCTAGCAGACTTTTGCTTTTAAGGGGAAGAGGGAGAAAAAGACTAGAGTTTCATTTCACAGAGAACAAGAAAATCAAGCTTCTCCAA
>SJYA01001797.1:0-70000 GCA_006410615.1 Neotragus moschatus | reverse complement strand
TGACACGTAGAGTGCATAAAGAACTGATGGCTTGATTAGCTCTTGTGGTGCAATTGAAGGAGCTGTCTCCCAGATTCTTCATTTGGAGGAACTCTTTGATCTTTGTTCAAGTCAATTCATGAACATCAACTGACAAGACTGCATGAAACACCCCGATGGTTAGGTCCAAACTCTAAGCAAACTATTTGGTTTCATTAAGGGCTTCCGAAAAGGTGACCAAGACAATCCTTTCAGGAGCCAACAGTAAAGTGACTCTTTAGATTCTAATGTGCACAATCTATCACTGAGGGTAAATACATATATAAGCAATCAGTCAAGTATGGGAATACTTTTATCTATTTTATGACAAAAAGGAAAGCAGCACTTCAATTTCACTTTCATTAAGGCATTGCAATTTTTAAAAAATATATTGAAGCAGTACATCAACAATCTCAGAGGCAGGAAAGGGTAACAGTTTTAAAAAAATTTAAATCAAAATAGATACAAACATTTTAAACAGACAAATACAATTGCTAAGCATTTCATAAAATAAAGTATGATACTAAGAAATTGATTAGAATGGCAAAAAAAAATTCATTAGAGAGTTCTCTATAGTTAGCTTTTTAAATGAAGTTTAACCCCCTTTTGGGAAGGGAACTATTTCAAAGGGTTCATTTTTGCACCCACCCCTGTCAAAGAAGGTCAGAAACACTCAAGTATAAAGTCACTCCACTGCTGTGGCACAAATAGTTTCTGCGGCTAAAATCAAACAAAGACCAATTAAACTAATCATAACGTTCCAATGAACACAAGGAAGCTCACCTGGTATTTCTGGACTACTTTTGTGAATTTTCAAATCTACTCAGTTCTTGGTATTATAATTACCTTGACCAAAATACTGTGAAATTACTGCTCTGATCTACTAATGGCTGCAAAAATCAAGTCGTTGTGGTTTCATGCCAAGGGGCCATAGCAAGGTGGCGCAATGATTTCTGACACAGAAGACAACTTCTAAAAACTCAAAAGGGAAAATTAACGGGATGTGGTTTACATTGCCAAAGACTGTTCATTAATTACCAATTTAATCACTGCTGGAGGCATGACATTACAAAAATCTGGCTGAAAGTTCTAATAGATTATGAAGACCACCTAAGAAGAGTGACCAAGAAATGTACAAAACAATTAATACTGTTTCACTGCTATCAAAGACACTCAGATTATTTTACATCAAGTGAAGCAAAGGAATTAGTAGCTTCACAGTGCCACCACTAGGAACTGTAAATACAATAGCACACAATTAGTAATGCATATGTGACTTCTTATTCAAGGCATATATCCTTGGGAAAGCCAGAACATGATAAGGAGAACAAAAGAAAACTGAAATGAATAAAGATTTAAACTCTACTCTTGTGCATGCTGAGCAATATCAGAACAGGCAATATGAAATACAGCTCTTAGTAATGGTGATACCATCCTGGGATGTTCAACACTGCACTGAACAGCCATATGGCAAACGTCTATGGCCATTAACAGTCACATAAAAGGAGTGTTCCTGATGTTAAAATATCTAGCCCTGGCTTCTTGTATTCACGCAGTCTCAAATAAATAAGACTTTTGAGACTAGGGGTTTGTGGCCACATAATAGAAAAGATGCTTGAGTTTTTTTCCCCCAACAATGCTAGTATTTTGTGTGACTTTGAAGATATGCGAGCAAGGTAACAGTATGTTTTCTAAGAAGTCTAGTAGCCTTTGTCAGGACAGCAGACTTCAACTTAAATTTAGACATAATAAACTATTATTTAAATCATAATGAATAAAAACCACTGCCCTGTATAGAGGCATTTATGCTGAATACAGAAGAACATCGGCATTCTCCTATAAAATCCAACTATAAAAAGATAAGCTATATATTTTAAGTGCCTTACTGGTCTAAAAGGGATTATGTACATTAATCTTCTGTCAATTGTGTTACAGTGAGAAATATATTTTTATCTTTGTGCCCTGGGTATAGAAATTCCAGCTTATACAGAGAATAAAAATCTGTAAATAAGACAAATTCTTATTCTCTACATTATTAAAGGTTTTAGATTTCTTTTTATAAAAACTGATGTTCTTTTAAAATTATAAATGAAAAGTTACCTACTTCTTCCTCATAATGTAATAATATGTGCAATTAGGGAAAATTAAAATTTTAGCTTGACCTTAAGTTTAAAGCTTGATTCCTAGAAGCTAGCCATTTAAATGTAACACAATCAATACTCATAAACATATAAGCTTAATCTTATATATAGTTTAATGAGGAGACATACTTGGGACACACAAATATACGAGAACTATGAGAAAGTTTCTATCAGAGATTATCAAAATGAGATTTAGTGCTTTTTTACCAGCTGGATAGTAACTGTTTCTTTATCTGGAAAAGATCTAGTAATCTTATCTAAATCTGCTATAATTATCAGCACAGCAGACTACACCCATTTAAGTCAGTATTTTCCAATTATCATCAAAAGTATAAAGTTGATGTACCACCCTTCATATCAACAAAATACCTTTTAAAGGTTCAGTTCAGTAAAGAGCAGTTTGCATTCTTTTGGTTCTTACCAAGTAAGCCCTTAGGATTCACTCTTAAGGACCAGTAAAAAAAACAACAACAAAAAATTTCTATATCTTTTTTTGATTACTGATTTTTATAGTTAATTAAGGACTGTCCAAACTGAAATTCCTTTCTCATATACATAAGTTTTCTTTTGAAGAGTTAAGTATTCCTGCAAACCTTTAAAGACATATTACAAATCTTTCAGAATTCGCTGCTAACTTGCAGTTTGATCCTGCTAAGTAGAGATGAGATTGAGAGCAAGAGGAGAAGGGGACAACGNAAAGAATTAAGAAGAAAACTGTACATGTTATCAAAGAACTTGTACATGGCATAATTATGATTCTGCATGTGCTTACTGATGATATTGGAGACTCAGAGGCAGGTGATAATGAAACTGATAGGAAAAAATAGCTTAAAGGCTACAGCATATGGCCTCAGCACTAAGAAATCTTGTCAAATAGTTCAGAAAGCTTTTTAAAACTGTTATTACAGGCTGCTCATAGTACAGGCAAGTGGTGATGTTTTAAATTTCTTTAAAAATTTGAAATGCCAAAAAGTTAGGGAACAAAAATTACATCTTTAAAATAGCTATCTAATTAGGATATTGTATCCTTTAAATTTAATTAGGATAGTATATTCCTAAAAATGTAGAAAATGATAGTTGTTTTTAAATAGAATAAAATCATTATCTTTAACTGATTTTTTAGAAAATAAATTATCTTTCAAAAGAATATTTTATCTTTACTACATTTTCATTACTATGAAAATAAAAGCCTCCATATAATTCTCATGCCAAAGCAGCAATTTAAAATTTATTGATTTTCAAATAAAAAATTTTAATCATAGAAATAATAGATAACTCTTTATACTTCTATTGCATAGCAACTGCAGTCATATCAGAAACCAGTTAAAGTACTCAGGAAAAAAGGTACAAAGTAATGGAGATGTATATACACTTTTAAATGTATAAAAGGTATCCCAAATACAAATTCTCATGCTTCAGTTGATAGATGAGCTGTCTAATCAACAGCCTTGACATAACTTAAGTGCTCTCATTAGTGCTAAGACCTTAAGGCTAAATAAGGCTAAATCCCTTAAAAACCGCTTCTGAAATAGAGAAAAAAATCTAACTATTCCCTTTTCCCAAATTATATCAACTTGGGAGTGGGGAGGGTGGGAGTGGTAGCCATCTGACAAAGTATTTTCAGATAACTTTCCTTTAAGCATGGAAAACAAACACTCCAGTGCAACCACAATAGGTCAGGACAAACTTCTCTCAATTATCAAAATAATGAAATGACAAAAACAAGACAAAACAAAACAGACTCTAGGATAATCCTTGGTTCATCCTAAAAGTTGCGCTGTATATTTAGCACTGTGGTCCATGAATAGCATTGATTTTAAAACGGTAACTTGTTCTTGGCTTGTTTATTTTTGTAAGCTTTACTACTCAATTTAAAATTATAATCTAAGGTTGTTATCAAAACTGAGTGGCAAAAAGAAACTGTATTTTTCTCCCAGTTAGGAGATGGGGTACAGAGAGAGAAAGCTAGGAATGAGAAAAGCATAAAATCAGAATATCAATTTGTACTGACAAATCTTTTGGTATTAAATTCTGACACGTAGAGTGCATAAAGAACTGATGGCTTGATTAGCTCTTGTGGTGCAATTGAAGGAGCTGTCTCCCAGATTCTTCATTTGGAGGAACTCTTTGATCTTTGTTCAAGTCAATTCATGAACATCAACTGACAAGACTGCATGAAACACCCCGATGGTTAGGTCCAAACTCTAAGCAAACTATTTGGTTTCATTAAGGGCTTCCGAAAAGGTGACCAAGACAATCCTTTCAGGAGCCAACAGTAAAGTGACTCTTTAGATTCTAATGTGCACAATCTATCACTGAGGGTAAATACATATATAAGCAATCAGTCAAGTATGGGAATACTTTTATCTATTTTATGACAAAAAGGAAAGCAGCACTTCAATTTCACTTTCATTAAGGCATTGCAATTTTTAAAAAATATATTGAAGCAGTACATCAACAATCTCAGAGGCAGGAAAGGGTAACAGTTTTAAAAAAATTTAAATCAAAATAGATACAAACATTTTAAACAGACAAATACAATTGCTAAGCATTTCATAAAATAAAGTATGATACTAAGAAATTGATTAGAATGGCAAAAAAAAATTCATTAGAGAGTTCTCTATAGTTAGCTTTTTAAATGAAGTTTAACCCCCTTTTGGGAAGGGAACTATTTCAAAGGGTTCATTTTTGCACCCACCCCTGTCAAAGAAGGTCAGAAACACTCAAGTATAAAGTCACTCCACTGCTGTGGCACAAATAGTTTCTGCGGCTAAAATCAAACAAAGACCAATTAAACTAATCATAACGTTCCAATGAACACAAGGAAGCTCACCTGGTATTTCTGGACTACTTTTGTGAATTTTCAAATCTACTCAGTTCTTGGTATTATAATTACCTTGACCAAAATACTGTGAAATTACTGCTCTGATCTACTAATGGCTGCAAAAATCAAGTCGTTGTGGTTTCATGCCAAGGGGCCATAGCAAGGTGGCGCAATGATTTCTGACACAGAAGACAACTTCTAAAAACTCAAAAGGGAAAATTAACGGGATGTGGTTTACATTGCCAAAGACTGTTCATTAATTACCAATTTAATCACTGCTGGAGGCATGACATTACAAAAATCTGGCTGAAAGTTCTAATAGATTATGAAGACCACCTAAGAAGAGTGACCAAGAAATGTACAAAACAATTAATACTGTTTCACTGCTATCAAAGACACTCAGATTATTTTACATCAAGTGAAGCAAAGGAATTAGTAGCTTCACAGTGCCACCACTAGGAACTGTAAATACAATAGCACACAATTAGTAATGCATATGTGACTTCTTATTCAAGGCATATATCCTTGGGAAAGCCAGAACATGATAAGGAGAACAAAAGAAAACTGAAATGAATAAAGATTTAAACTCTACTCTTGTGCATGCTGAGCAATATCAGAACAGGCAATATGAAATACAGCTCTTAGTAATGGTGATACCATCCTGGGATGTTCAACACTGCACTGAACAGCCATATGGCAAACGTCTATGGCCATTAACAGTCACATAAAAGGAGTGTTCCTGATGTTAAAATATCTAGCCCTGGCTTCTTGTATTCACGCAGTCTCAAATAAATAAGACTTTTGAGACTAGGGGTTTGTGGCCACATAATAGAAAAGATGCTTGAGTTTTTTTCCCCCAACAATGCTAGTATTTTGTGTGACTTTGAAGATATGCGAGCAAGGTAACAGTATGTTTTCTAAGAAGTCTAGTAGCCTTTGTCAGGACAGCAGACTTCAACTTAAATTTAGACATAATAAACTATTATTTAAATCATAATGAATAAAAACCACTGCCCTGTATAGAGGCATTTATGCTGAATACAGAAGAACATCGGCATTCTCCTATAAAATCCAACTATAAAAAGATAAGCTATATATTTTAAGTGCCTTACTGGTCTAAAAGGGATTATGTACATTAATCTTCTGTCAATTGTGTTACAGTGAGAAATATATTTTTATCTTTGTGCCCTGGGTATAGAAATTCCAGCTTATACAGAGAATAAAAATCTGTAAATAAGACAAATTCTTATTCTCTACATTATTAAAGGTTTTAGATTTCTTTTTATAAAAACTGATGTTCTTTTAAAATTATAAATGAAAAGTTACCTACTTCTTCCTCATAATGTAATAATATGTGCAATTAGGGAAAATTAAAATTTTAGCTTGACCTTAAGTTTAAAGCTTGATTCCTAGAAGCTAGCCATTTAAATGTAACACAATCAATACTCATAAACATATAAGCTTAATCTTATATATAGTTTAATGAGGAGACATACTTGGGACACACAAATATACGAGAACTATGAGAAAGTTTCTATCAGAGATTATCAAAATGAGATTTAGTGCTTTTTTACCAGCTGGATAGTAACTGTTTCTTTATCTGGAAAAGATCTAGTAATCTTATCTAAATCTGCTATAATTATCAGCACAGCAGACTACACCCATTTAAGTCAGTATTTTCCAATTATCATCAAAAGTATAAAGTTGATGTACCACCCTTCATATCAACAAAATACCTTTTAAAGGTTCAGTTCAGTAAAGAGCAGTTTGCATTCTTTTGGTTCTTACCAAGTAAGCCCTTAGGATTCACTCTTAAGGACCAGTAAAAAAAACAACAACAAAAAATTTCTATATCTTTTTTTGATTACTGATTTTTATAGTTAATTAAGGACTGTCCAAACTGAAATTCCTTTCTCATATACATAAGTTTTCTTTTGAAGAGTTAAGTATTCCTGCAAACCTTTAAAGACATATTACAAATCTTTCAGAATTCGCTGCTAACTTGCAGTTTGATCCTGCTAAGTAGAGATGAGATTGAGAGCAAGAGGAGAAGGGGACAACGGAGGATGAGATGGTTGGATGGCATCACCGACTCAATGGACATGGGCTTGGGTGGACTCCAGGAGTTGGTGATGGACAGGGAGGCCTGGTGTGCTGCAGTTCATGGGGTCGCAAAGAGTCGGACACAACTGAGCGACTGAACTGAAGATGGGCTTCTATGACTATTTTAATGGGTCACTTACTATGCTCGCATATTAAATATTAGGGAAAAAACTTCAAGTATGGATTATAATAATGTTGTGATTTTTTGCTGATCTTTCTTTTAAAAAATATTCCAAGTACCTAATAACTGTCTGTAAACCACATTCTTAAACGTTACATAATTTATGATTGAAAAATGAACATACTTACAAATTCACTGACTGTTAAGTGATTAGACTAATTAAATTGAAGAATCATTCCCAATTCTCCTTTTAGACTTTCTATTTATAAAATAGATTTTATTCTCTCTTAAAACTTAAAGGTATAATTAAACCTATACAGCATCTTTTTTCTGTAAAGTTCACAGTGCTTCAGATCCTAATAACACCTCCAAGGAGTGTAGGTAGCAGGATTGTCATTCCTTATTCTTAGAGTGTACTGATCTTAAACTTTAGTACATCAAATGCAAACATCTCTTTCAGCTAAAATATAATTACATGAGTATTACTAAATGTCATGGTGGATTTATAAAACATTTAAGCAACTATATTCTAATGTAAAGTAATAAGCAAAAGATTATTTTGAAATAGATTAGCTCCTTAAATTCTATTTATGCATTTCTTGAGAAGAAAGTGTTTGGGAGAACTGAGTAATAAAGAAAAATAATAAAAAAGGAAATATTTTCTTGAAAAAAAGCTATTACATTTTTCTCAGAGTTTAAGTTTAAATATATAATCCAGGAAGCTCTTTTGGCTATATAACGGCTAGACTATTGCACCTGTCAAAACCCTGAGTTAAACTTTGAAAACAATTATTTTAAGTATATGTGAAAAATAATGCACAAAACAAATATCACACCTGAAATTTCTATTAGTAAAATGTAACATACAAAAACCTTCATAGGGCAAAAGAAATAGAAAGCAAAGAAATATAAATCACAGAGCACAGAGCAATGAAATCTGTCTCCTATAGAAAAACAATTTCAGGAAATACCTGAAACAGGTTAAACAAATGTTTAAAACACAGAGATACAAATGACTAACGTAAACTACTACTTCCCCTAAAAAGACCTAAATGCATTATGTACTTGTAGCACATTCTCATTAAAACATGCAATGGTGGTCTTGACAAAAATTAAGAAAAATTATAAGGTTTATAGGATCTACATTTGTGAGTCCCCTTTTAAGAGAAATTATAGCTCAAATATTTCCCAAAGTAGAGTTTGTACTTTGAGGATCCATGTGGTAATATTACCAACAGTTATCCTCAGTGTCTTAGAAGCTATTTCCTTGCCTGCCAATCTAAAGCTACTAATTTTATGAAGGAATGTTTGGTTAGAGTGATATGATTCAAAGCAGAGGTGGGAGCTAACCTCTATTGAGTGAAGTGAAGTGAAAGTCACTTAGTCGTGTCCAACTCTCCATGGCATTCTCCAGGCCAGAATACTGGAGTGGGTAGCCTTTCCCTTCTCCAGGGGACCTTCCCAACCCAAGGATAGAACCCAGATCTTCCGCACTGCAGGCAGATTCTTCACTAGCTGAGCCACAAGGTAAGCCCAATATCTACTGAGAGGTCCAAGAATATGGGGAGAGTAGGTAGTGTCAGACTTTGGTATGTCCATACCATAACAAGAAAGGAAGGTATCATAATGTAGGATTCAAGAACAGGAAGAAGTGAATGATATAGGGAACCCTGAGTCTTGCAGTGGCAAATGTCATATCGGTAACCAATTTGAGAGAGGAGAACCTTTCAACTTTCTCTGATCAATGATAATCAGTTCTGCTCTAAAGACCTTCAAAGGGTTGCTCTTTCCCCGTTTACCAAGAAACTTCTTATGGCAACTCCAATTTTTCATATTTAAGCTCATGTTTTTATTAGTTGACACTCAGAAGATATGATAAGATAAGACTGTCACTATTCCCTCCCTTCATTTTTCATTAAACAAACGCTGACTTAATATTTGGTGCTGGAAATACACAGTTCTTATACTTTAAATAACTCACAGTTGGGAAGAAAGAGATAATTAGATAATAACATAGGATAAATGTGGCAGTAGTGATATATACAATAGAAAAAGATACAGGGAGAAGAATTTCTTTGCTGCTAGAAACCTTTGACAGAGGTACTCACAGAAGTGATTTTCTTAACAAGGGAAGAAAGGCATTTCAAGGAGAACAGCAAATGCTTGATACAGGAACGAAAGAGCATGATGCCACATTCTGTCTAAGCAATTTATAGAGCTAGACTGTAGAGTGAAAAATGGGAGAGAGGTGAGAAATGAGGCTAGAAAGGGAGGGGGTAGGATTTGCAGGAACTTTATGAGGCCATGTTGAATAGTCTGGAAGATTATTACTCTTGGGTAGGTAGGAGTTACCAGAAAGAATATGAGCCTTCATATACTCGAATTAGTACTTAAACTACTTCCCAGTTCTTTACATTTCGTAAGCCTGTCTTTCCTTAAAAGTATATCTTTGCTTTCAGTCCTTTAACATTTCTCTGAATCCCCTGTAAATTCTCTCAGTCCAGAACTAGATACAAACTAGATACCTCTAAAGTGGATAAGTTTTACTGAGTACATGGACATTGCCCCATACAATTACGCTTCTATTTAGGTACTCTAACATCCATTATTAAAATAGCTCTACTCATTCTTCCTGGTATTCACCAGTAGATCCTAGGTTAGTTGTATAGAAACGAAGTTTAGAAGGATAAAAGACATTGCTGAAGAAGTCCTAAATCTGCAGTCTCTTAAGTAACTTTTTCACACAACTCTTGAAGATTTAAGGTTAGTGTCTCTAAGACTTGGGGTCACTCCAGGGTACTACTAATTTTTTTCTTTTTAACTCCCAGGAACTCTCAGTTAAACTAAGAACACAAAAAGCAGTGGGCACCTATAGGTATCAATATATATATATATCTCCATGCCAGCATCTAGACTCTTAGTACCAAAGTATATATTATAAAGGGCAAGATAATTTATAATGAACTTAAAAATAAGAGCATGGTATAAGGCACAAATTAAAGAGCATAAGGAAGTGAAAATAGTAGCAATCAGTTCACTAAATTAGATGCCAGATTTTTCTATTTTTAGTTAGACCTGCTTTTTATTTACCAGAAGTCTTGATCTCTTCAGATTGAAAAAGATGCTCACACTAAAGTAGGGAGGGCACTAGTCATGGTTCCCTTACCTATTCCACCGTGGATACCAATTAATTTGAATGTCATACAGGGGGAAAAAAAAAAAAAAAAACTTGCCTCCATATCACAAATGGAAAAACAGATTTAGAAAGATTAAGTAATTTCTACTTTTAGTATCACTTAACTCA
Source organism: Neotragus moschatus (assembly GCA_006410615.1). Lineage (NCBI taxonomy): Eukaryota > Metazoa > Chordata > Mammalia > Artiodactyla > Bovidae > Neotragus > Neotragus moschatus. The sequence goes on along the minus strand of SJYA01001797.1, from coordinate 59,489 downwards.
TACTCAGTTGCTCCAGAGACAAAATTTGGTATTTTCCCTTTTAATTTTGTCAGCCAAGTTGGCCACACTAGTTTTCCAAAATACGGACAGCACTGCAAATAATTTCAATCGATATGTATAAGAGCTACCAGAAATGATAAAGAAAATGATTAAGAAAAGTATCATGTCACTGGAAAAGAGATTATCAAGTTGTATACTAAACTGAAAATCTGAAAAGCAATGGCAAGGTCTAATTTCTTTTGTAAAATTGGACTTACTTGATATTTTACATTTTCTTTCTTAAATAATTTCAATATTTGCTATAAGGCCCACAAAGTAACAAATGTCAAAACTAGAGCAACAGTTAGTTCTAGGATGTACTATTGAGTTCATGGAACTGATGTTCTTCACAACACATCAATATAGGGCTTGGCTTATCTGAACAACAAGCAATAGTAGAATGTGCAAGAAAGTTTTAAAAGTGAGCTTAAGGGCTTCCCTGATGGTCCAGTGGTTAAGACTTCATCTTCCAAAGCAGGGGGTGCAACTTTGATCCCTGGTCAGGGAATAGATCCCAAATGCCTCACAGTCAAAAAAGCAAAACATAAAAGAGAAGCAATATTGTAACAAATTCAATAGACTTTTAAAAGGGTCTATACACACATATAAACCTTTTAAAAAAAGAATGATTTTTTTTAATAAAGTAAACTTAAACTATAACTGAGAAGAGGCTACAACAATATTTCCCATGCCACATGCTCATTTTACAATGTGACTTTGATAGTCCTCTCATGGAGTGGTGAGGTCTACCTCTCTGCTACTTAAACCTGGGGGTGGCTTTGTATCTCCTCAGACTAAGAGTATGGCAAAGGGACTTTTAAAGCTAGAACATGAGAAGTGAACAGCTATCCACTCCAATATTCTTGCTTGGAAAATTCCATGGACACAGGAGCCTGGCAGGCTACAGTCCATGGGGTCACAAAGAGTCAGACATGGCTGAATGACTAACACTTTCACTTTCATAAGCAGGCATAAGAGAGTCCACCTATTCTCTGCTGTTAGACTCAGCCACTATGCTGCGAGAAAGCCCAAATGAGCCCAAGTAGAGAGGCCAAGTACCTGTTCTGGCTGAAAACTAGCCCCTGAAATCGTGCAACAGAAATAAACCATTCCCTCAGTGTCCCATCCTGTCTAACTTATAGAATCTGTGAGCATAATAAAATGGTTATTTTATGCCAATAAGGTTTCCAATGTTTTATAATGCAGCAAAAGATAACCTGAAAGAGGAAGGGGAGGCAAGTATTCTTGGGACTGTCTGAAACACAGTTTCATAAACAAAATAGGGTAAAATTTTGGTTAAGTGGGAAAAAGTACAATAAAGTGACCAAATGTCTTCTCAGTATAAACAGAATTGATAGTACTGAATTCACTATTTACTTCACACTTCAGTTCAATTCAGCTCAGTTCAGTCACTTAGTCGTGTCCAACTCTTTGCGATCCCATGAATCACAGAAAGCCAGGCCTCCCTGTCCATCACCAACTCCCGGAGTTCACTCAAACTCATGTCCATTCAGTCGGTGATGCTACCCAGCCATCTCATCTTCTGTCGTCCCTTTCTCCTCCTGCCCTGAATCCCTCCCAGCATTGCCACACTTAGGCACAAACAAATATCATCAACTGTAAAAGTGAACAGTTCTTTTTACATCTCTCTTCTTAAAACACCCACCCCCACAAACTCCTGAGAGATACTGAAACACAACACTAATTTAAATGAAACAGCTTTATGGTCAAGTACATTTGGATATGCTAAGAAAACAATCTAATAAAATATCCTTTTTGGATATCCCAAATTTCCCTAATTTAAAATATTTATCTAAACATGTCATTTTTAAAACAAAAAGCATAAAGGGAAAAATTCCATAAGCCATTTGTTATATTATCTCTTAGGGATAAATATTATTAATACTTTGATCCCTTTCCTTCCTGAACTGTTCAATGCATAGATAAAAACACAGTCTTTCAAAATGGGTTTTATATGCTATATGCTATTTTAGATCTTTCTTTCTTTGTACAAAATGACACTGTGAACACTGTTCTATGTCCTTTCAATGTTCTTTCAGAACATTATTAAATAATTTTCAATGGCTACACACATATACAGTATATATATTTATTGTAATTTATTTGATCATTCTTCCATTTTGAGCGATTGCCATTTTGTAACTTTCATTATTATAAATAACATGTGATGAAAACTTGCATATTAATCTCTGTTAGAGGGATTACTGAGTAAAATAGAACAAGCATTTCTTGAAGAAGTCAATTTGCTTTTCAGAAGGGTGTGGCAAGTTACATGCTACCAGGAGTATTAAGAGTATCTTGACTTGATGAGACATTACTACCATCATGTTTCTTAAATTCGAGGTTACACAGTATCCCTGGTGGCTCAGTGGTAAAGAATCCGCCTGCCAATGCAGGAGACAAAGGTTTGATAACTGATCTGGGAAGATCCCCGCATGCCGCGGAGCCACTAAGCTGGTGAGCCACAACTCACGGGCTTACAGCCCGTGCTCTAGAGTCTAGGAGTTGCAACTACTGAAGACCTCTCACCCTAGAGCCAGTGCTCCACAACAAAAGAAGCCACCCCAATTTAAGCCCATGCACTGCAATGAAGAGTAGCCCCCTTCTCCAGCAGTTAAAGAAAAACCCTCACAGCAAGGAAGACCCAACACAGTCAAAATTAAATAAGCAAATATGTAAATAAGATAAAAAAATCCAAGTTACAGATTTTAGAGGTAGAGTAAGATATCACAGACATAGAATAAGCAATATTTCAGTAATTAACTTCTGATGTTGAACTCATACTAACATAATTTAGCTAAAAGTTTGTTCTACTTGGGATATTTTAAGTGTATGCAAAATTACTGGTGCCTTAAAAAGAAGAGATGAACAATAAAATATTTGTTGAAAGTTTAAAGTAATAAATGAAGAAACTGAATGAAAGACTAAACAGCCTAAAAGTCAGGATACTCAAATTTTAAGCCTAGTTTGCTACTGTTTGCAAACCTAGGTAATTTTAAACCCCTGCTCCTAACTCATTTTTCTCTACAGTGGATACAACAATAATATCTATTCCTATTTTACAAGGATTTCAGAAAATAAACAAGGAAATAAAACATAATGCTTTAAAAACAATCTTTAAAGTCAAACTGTCTAGGTTCTATTCTTGGCTCTGTCACTTATTAGCTGTGTAACCATGGGCAACTGAATTTGTTTGTGTGTCAGTTTTCCCAACTATCAAACAGAGATTATATTTAACACATATAATTGTTGTGGAGATTATATGAGAAAATCCATGTGAAAGCACTTTGAATCCTGCCTGACACACAGTTAAGTGTTCAGTAAACATTAGATGACAATTATTAATATATGTAAAATTTATACATAGTTAAAATAATAGCTTTTAAAAATCTACTTGGCAAACAGATCATTTAAATCTCAAGTATTCTAAATTTAAAATCAACATACTTCAAAATATATAGCTATAAATTTTCCATAATGTTTAGAACCTGAAACAACTATGAAACAAAGTTGATCACAAATATAATAACAATAAAATAACTTTCTTTTTGAAGAGAATATTCTTCCTCTGGCTCTTCATTTAACTGGATCCTTCTCACCCATCAAGTCTTACTTCAAATGTCTCCTCTTCAAGTCACTCCTATCTACTCAAATTATCCTCTAATATGTCTACTAAATCACTCATTTTCACACTCTGTAGTTAACTTATTTATTCATCATTCTATCTCTTCTCACCAAAATGTAGATTCCATGAGGGAAGAATCTTTGTCTTTTGGCCACACCCTGTGGCATGTAGGGTGTTAAGTTCCCTGACCAGGGATTGAACTTGCAACTCCTGCAGCAGAAGCATGGAGTCTTAACCACTGGACTACCAGGGAAGACTCGAAGCTTAGTCCTTTCTATTGCTACACTCAGCTCCAACTCAATAAATACCTTACTGAACCAACAAATTGATATAACAGATGGTTAGGCACTGAAAGAACTGGTATAAAAGCTACAAAATTTCTTCTTTAGAAAGAATGGCCATCTAAATTAGCATTTTTCAAACATTTTTATCATGACCCACAATTAAAAATACATCTGGTACCGAGATCCAGTAAGCACACATACCCACATAACTAAAATAAGTCTCAAACAAAAACACTATGATGTGTGATAAATTCTGGTATTTTCACATTTAAATATTCTACTCTTTTTCATTGAAAATAAAACTGTGGCCCACTGTACTGATTTTATATCACATTACTGTGTAAAGACTCAAAGTCTGTATATTATACAGCATAGAAATATAGCCAGTATTTAACAATAACTTTAAATGCAGCATAATCTATAAAATATTGAATTACTATGTTGTATATCTGAAGCTAATATAATATTGTAAATCAACTATACTTCACTTAAAGAAAAAAAGTAACAATAAAGAAAGTAAAAAAGAAGAAAAGTATAAAAAATGCTGGTCAAGCTCAGAGGTTAAGCTAGTATCTGAAAGGAGTTAACGAAAGCAACACAATGGAGCAAAGATCATCTTTTCAACAAATGGTGCTAGATGAACTGGAAATGCACAGGCAAAAAATAAACCTAGACACAGACCTTACGCCTTTCACAAGAATTAACTCACAATGGATTACAGACTCAAATGTAAAACATAATTCTGTAAAACTCCTAGAAGACAACATAAAACCTAAATGACCTTGAGTATGGTGATGCCTTTTTAGATATAACACCAAAGGTATGATTCATGATACAGATAGTGCATAAACTGGATTTCATTAAAATTTATAATTTCTACTCTGTGAAAGACAATGTAGAAAGAATGAGAAGACAAGCCACAGGCATGGATAAAATATTTACAAAGATATATCTGATAAGACTGTTATCCAAAAGAAACAAAGAACTCTTGAAACTCAATAGTAAGAAAACAAATAACTTGACTAAAAAATGAATCAATGATCTTAACAGACATCTCTCCAAAGATTTCCAGATGGCATATAAGCATATGAAAAGGTGCTCCATATTATATATTCTCAGCAAAATGCAAATCAAAGCAACGAGATACCACTACACACCTATAAGAATGGCCAAAATCTGGAACACTGACAGTACCCAAAATAAAACACAAGAATTCTCATTTATTGCTGATGGGAAAGAAAAATGGTATAGCTACTTTAGAAGACAATTTGTTGTCTCTTTTGTTTTTTGTCTTTCTTACTTATAAAAGTAAACACGCTCTTGCCATAAGATCCAGCAAATGTGCTCCTTGAAATGTACCCAAAGGAGCTGAGAACTTGAGGTCATATAAAAACCTGCTTTGTAGATGACTGCTGCTACTGCTAAGTCACTTTAGTCATGTCTGACTCTGTGCAACCCCATAGATGGCAGCCTACCCGGCTCCCCCGTCCCTGGGATTACAGGCAAGAACACTGGAGTAGGTTGCCATTTCCTTCTCCTGGGGTCTATACAAGTGAGGGATATTTTCAGGCCAAAGATGGAATACTTAAAGACAGTACTTTTTAATATCAAATAACACTCTTTATGAATAAAACAAAATACAAAGCTTTTACCCACTGGAGCAGTTTTGTCTTTTGGGAGAGATTTCAAACTCAGGCATCAAATAAAACACTCAAAACCAAGACACTGGGTAAACAGACAGAGATAGTATAATTAAAATGCAATCGAAGTGTTTTGTGTTTTTAAATTGTGTCTAGTACACCACAGGCCTCAAATGCTTGCTGATGAATTTTGGGAAGGCTTTGGGTGAAGGGAAGAGAGAAAGATAGTAGAAAAAATTGCAAAAACAGTGATTCCCTTTGAAAAGTATACTGGCTGACAAGCATTTGGTTTTGTGAAAGAGGCACTCTTTTTATAGAAAAAAGAAGCTATTATGTGGTGTATAAAAGTCCCTAAATAATGACCAGAATGTTATCCATGATTGTACTAAAGCTCAAGAAGTAAGGAATTTTGATGGTGCAAGATAGTGTTTGTGATGTCTAGTGTTCTGAGAATAATTTCAACTCCTGATAATGACCCCTTAACACCAAGTTACAAACCATCACACTGTTTTGTCCTGCTTAGGTGTATTTCCAACGTCCGGGACAGGGCTTTAAAAATGTTTAACATGAAGGGGGTTAGGGAGGGCAGTTGCTAAGTGGTTGGAAATAGAAAAAGGAGAAAGAAAACCACATGAGTTTAAAAGGCATTGTAGATGATTAAAGGAGCTTTATTTCTGATTACAACCAAGATGCCTAGCAGTAAGTGAATGGAAAAATAAATTGTGGTACATCCAGACAGTGGAATATTATTCAGCATTAAAAAGAAATGAGCTATCAAACCATGAAAACACATGGAGGAACCTTAAATGCATATTACTAAGTGAAAAGAAGCCATATCAGAAAAGGTAATATACTATGGTTCCAACTACCAACATTCTGTAAAACACAAAATTATGAAGACAATGAAATTATCAGGTTCCCAGAGGTTGAGGATGGGGAGAGAGATGAATAGGTAAAATGCAGAGGATTCCTAGGGCAGTGAAAATTCTTGTATGATATTATAAAGATGGATAGGTGTTATTATGCATTTGTCTAGACTCATAGACTGTATAACAATAAGAGTGAACCTAATGTAAGCTATAGACTTTGGGTAATAGTCATGTGTCAATGTAGATTTATCAGTTTTAACAAATATATCACCCTGGCAGGGAGTGTTATTAAGAAGGACGGTTACTCTCTGGGTACAGAGGGTATAGGGGAAAACTCTATACCTTCCTCTCAATTCTGCTGTCAGGAGAATTAAAAAACTGCTCTAAAATAAATCTTAATTTAGAAAAAGAGGAAAATGCAGTTTTATGTATATGTAAAATTGGGGGTAGGGAAGGGTTATCATAATTTTCAGATTCATGAAGAGGTTCATGTCTCCTTAAATCTAAGGCTTTTTTTTTTTTTAACTATATATTCATTATTATCTGTGAGGCACTACAGAAAACTATGTATAAAAATATAGCTTAAAACAGGGATGGTAGTCTATGATAGGAAAGAGGGTTGACTCAGGAGTTTGATTAAATCTCAGGATCAAATCATGAATTCATCATACACTGACTACAACCTTACACAAATTACCTTACCAATCAGCCTCAATTTTCTTAGCTAAAAGGAGTTTGAATATCTACTTAAGAGGTTAAGTAAAATAGAAATTATGTAAAACATCCACTATAGTGCCTAAACATCCACTTAGCGTATATGCTAAGTATTTTAATAAATGGTAAGTATCATTATTTGGAGAAGGCAATGGCAACCCACTCCAGTACTCTTGTCTGGAAAATCCCATGGGTGGAGGAACCTGGTAGGCTGCAGTCCATGGAGTCGCGAAGAGTCGGACACGACTGAGCGACTTCACTTTCATGCATTGGCGAAGGAAATGGCAACCCACTCCAGTGTTCTTCCCTCAAGAATCCCAGGGACAGGGGAGCCTGGTGGGCTGCCGTCTATGGGGTCACACAGAGTCGCACAGAAGCGACTTAGCAGCAGCAGCAGCAGCAAGCATCATTATTGTACTCTAATTATTTTCAAAAAAATTAACTTGGACAAAACACCATCTTAAACAAAGTACACCTAAATTATAAAACTAAATTGACATAAAACAGATTATTCATATATATGTGTAAATTATAATCCAGGATCTTACTTTTTCTCATAGCTAATATTGCTGTGAAGGAATAATTACAAACTGCTCCTGCAAGTATGAATTTATCAGTTCAATAAAAGTAACAAGTACCCATAGTATACATACTCTGTTGAAAAAGAATTTATTAGGAATATAAATAAGTTACTCTTATTTACACCCCCATGACTACAATGAACGATGTATTATTTTTAACCAATGTTCCTCACATCACTTAGCTGCCTGTTGCAGAGTGGCGTGGCTGCGTTGGTATGCTGCTTATTCCCCGCCTTTACAGCTGCATCTCTTCTTGCTTGCTCAAGCAGGACTCTTGCTCTTTCTTTGAGTTCTTCTTGCCTGGATAACATTCGATGCTTAAAAACAAAGATACAGAATTAGAAGCCAAAAAAAATAAAACTCCTCAAATCCATGTAATCCACTTTTGTAAACTAATCAATAGTTATACAATCCATCAAAATAATACAGGTCAGGAATAAGATTGTATCAATAGTTTTGTGAGATTATCTGTAGAAAATACTAATGCTGATTAGAAACTGTATCTTTACTGGCTAAAACTGGGTTAATTAAAATTACATTTTTATTAGAACATAGTCTCACAAGGTATAAAGTCCATATACATATTATATGCTTTGTTAATCACAGTATGCCTTTCATGGATCACAGCCTGGTTGTGGCGAAGGGTCTTGCCTAACTCAGTGAGCTATGAGCAATGCCATGCAGGGCCACCCAAGATGAATGGTCATAGTGAAGAGTTCTGACAAAACAAGATCCAATGGAGAAGGAAATTGCAACTCATTCCAGTATTCTTGCCTGAAGAACCCCATGGACAGTATGAAAAGGCAAAAAGATATGATGCTGGAAGATGAGCCCCCAGGTGGGAAGGTGTCCAATATAATAAAAGCAGAGGGAAATTACTAATAGCTCCAGGAAGAATGAAACAGCTGGGCCAAAGAGGGGAAAAAACTCAGCTGTGGATGTGTCTCGTGGTAAAAGTAAAGTCTGATGCTGTAAAGAACAATACTGCATAAGAATCTGGAATGGTAGGTCCATAAACAGATGGCCAAACAAGAGATGGCAAGAGTGAACATGGACATCTTAAGAATCAGTGAAAAAAATGGATGGGAATGGAAAAATTAAATTCAGATGACCATTATATTTACTACTGTGGGCAAGAACACTTTAGAAAAAGTGGGACAGGCCTCACAGTCAACAAAAGAGTCTGAAATGAAGGACTTGGTTTCAACCTCAAAATGAGAGAATGATCTTGGTTCATTTCCAAGGCAAATCACTCAACATCATAGTAATCCAAGTCTATACCAACCCACTGATGCCGAAGAAACTGAAGTTGAATAGTTCTATGCGGACCTATAAGACCTTCTAGAACTAACACACAGAAAAAGAGGTCCTTTTCATCATAAGGGATTGGAATGCAAAAGTAGGAAATCAGGAGACATCTGGAATAATAGGTGAGTTTGGCCTTGGAGTAGAAAATGAAGCAGGGTAAAGGCTAACAGAATTTTGTCAAGAGAACACAGTGGTCATAGCAAACATCATTTTCCAACAACCCAAGAGACGACTCCACACATGGACATCACTAGAGGGTCAACAATGAAATCACACTGATCATGTTCTTTGCAGCTGAAGATGGAGAAGCTCTACACAGTCAGTAAAAACAAGACCTGGAGATGACTGTGGCTCAGATTGTGAGCTCTTTATTGCAAAATTCAGGCTTAAATGGAAGAAAGTAGGTAAAATAATTAGGCTATTCAGTATGACCTAAATCAAATCTCTTATGATTATCCAGTGGAGGTGACGAATAGATTCAAGGGATTAGATTTGGTAGACAAGGTGCCTGAAGAACTATGATGGAGGTTCGTAACACTGCACAGGAGGCAGTGACCACAGCCATTCAAAAAAAAAAAAAAAAAAAAGAAATGCATGAAGGCAAAGTGGTTGTCTGAGGAGGCTTTAAAAATAGCTAGGAAATAAGTGAAGTGAAAGACAAGGGAGAAAGGGAAAGATATACCCACCTAAAGGCAGTGTTCCAGAGAACAGTAAAGAGAGATAAGAAGGCGTTCTTCAATGAACAATGCAAAGAAATAGAGGAAAACAACAGAATGTGAAAGACTAGCAATCTCCTTAAGAAAACCAGAGATACCAAGGGAACATTTCATGCAAGGATGGGCATGGTAAAAGACAGAAATGGTAAAGATCTAACAGAAATAGAAGAGATTAAGAAGTGGCAGGAATACACATATGAACTATACAAAAAAGTGTTAGAGACCTAGATAACCACAATGGTGTGGTCACTCTCCTAGAGCCTAACATCCTGGAGTGTGAAGTCAAGCGGGCCTTAGGAAGCATTCCTATGAACAAAGCTAGTAGAGGTGACGGATTTCTGAGCAATATCAAATCCTAAAAGATGATGTTGTTGAAGTGCTGCAGTCAATAAGCTAGCAAATTTGGAAAACTCAGCAATGGCCACAGAACTGGAAAAGGTCAGTTTTCATTCTAATCCCAAAGAAAGGCAATGCCAAAGAACATTCAAATTACTGTATAGCAGCACTCATTTCACATGCCAGCAAGGTTATAGTCAAAATCCGTAAGACAGGCCTCAGCAGTACGTGAAAGGAAAACTTCCAGAGGTACTGGTTTTCAGAGAGGCAGATGAACCAGAGATCAAACTGCTAACAATTGTTGCTGCTGCTGCTAAGTCGCTTCAGTAGTGTCCGACTCTATGCGACCCCACAGACAGCAGCCCACCAGGCTCCCCCGTCCCTGTGATTCTCCAGGCAAGAACACTGGAATGGGTTGCCATTTCCTTCTCCAATGCGTGAAAGTGAAGTCACTCAGTCATGTCCAACTCTTAGCGACCCCATGGGCTGCAGCCCACCAAGCTCCTCCGTCCGTGGGATTTTCCAGACAAGAGTACTGGAGTAGGGTGCCATTGCCTTCTTTGTTGGGTCATGGAGAAAGCAAGGGAGTTCCAAAAAACATCTAATTCTGCTTCACTGACTATGCTAAAGCCTTTGACTGTGCAGATCACAACAAACTGTGGAAAATTCTTAAGAGGTGTTTCCTGAGAAATCTGTATGAGGGTCAAGAAGTAACAGTTAGAACTGGATAAGGAAAAACTGGTTTCAAGTTAGGAAAGGAGTATGACAAGTCTGTATATTGCCACCCTACTTATTTAACTTCTATGCAGAGTGTATCATGTGAAATGCTGAGCTGGATTAATTACAAGCTAGAATCAAGATTGCTGGGAGAAATAGCAAAGTGTAGATATGCAGATAATACAACTCTAACTGTAGAAAGTGAAGAGGAACTAAAGAGTTTCTTGATGGGAGTGAAAGAGGAGAGTGAAATAGCTGGCTTAAAACTCAGCATTCAAAAAACTAAGATCATGACATCTGATCCCATCACTTCATGGCAAATAAAGGGGAAAAAGTGGAAGCAGTGACAGATTTTATTTTCTTGGGCTCCAAAATCACTGCAGATGGTGACTGCAGCCATGAAATTAAAAGACACTTGCTCCTTGGAAGGAATGTTATGACCAACCTAGACAGCATATTAAAAAGCAGAAATATAACTTTGCTGACAAAAGTCCATATAGTCAAAGCTATGGTTTTTCTAGTAGCCATGTATGGAAATGAGAGTTGGACCATAAAGAAGGCTGAGTGTTGAAGAATTGATGCTTTTAAATTCTGGTGCTGGAAAAGACTCTTTGAGAGTCCTGTGGACTGCAAGGAGATCAAACCAGTCAATCCTAAAGGAAATCAACCCTAAATATTCTTTGGAAGAACTATTGCTAAAGCTGAAGCTCCAAAACTTTGGCCACCTGATGTGAAAAGCTGACTCACTGGAGAAGACCCTGATGCTGGAAAGATAGAAAGCAAAAGGTGAAGGGAGTGGCAGAGGTTGTTGCTGCTGCTGCTGCTAAGTCGCTTCAGTCACGTCCAACTCTGTGTGACCCCACAGACGGCAGCCCACCACGCTCCCCCTGTCCCTGGGATTCTTCAGGCAAGAACACTGGAGTGAGTTGCCATTTCCCTCTCCAATGCATGAAAGTGAAAAGTGAAAGTGAAGTCACTTAGCCGTGTCTGACTCTTTGCAATCCCATGGACTGCAGCCTACCAGGCTCCCCTGTCCATTGGATTTTCCAGGCAAGAGTACTGGAGTGGGTTGCCATTGCCTTCTTCGGCAGAGGATGAGATGGTTAGATAGCATCATTGATTCAATGGACATGGATTTGAGCAAATTCTGGGAGACTGTGGAGGACAGTGGAGCCTGGTATGCTGCAATCCATGGGGTCACAAAGAGTAGGACATGAATTAGCAAGTGAACAACAAATCACAGTATAATCTGGAAAAGACAGTTTTTAAAGTTCCCAGTTTTATTTTTGTACTTGTATATAATTGATAACAAGATGTCTTCCAAATTAGGATACTGATAAATTTTAAGTACCTATGGCAGCAGTTTTGTTTTCTTTTTCTATTTATTTTTTAACTGAAGCATACTTGCTTTACAATGTTATGCAGTTCTTTAAATTCTTAACAATGAAATGTTTACAGAAAATGCAAAGCTATCACAATTTTTAAACTTATTATTTTATTGAAAGATAATTGATTTACAGAATTTTTTTTGTTTTCAGTCAAACCTCAACATGAATCAGCTATAGGTATACATATATCCCCTCCCTTTTGAAACTCCCTCCCATCTCCCTCCCCATCCCACCCTTCTAGGTTGCTACAGAGCCCCTGTTTGAGTTTCCTGAGCTATATAGCAAATTTCTATTGGCTATCTATTTTATATATGGTAATATGTTTCCATGTTATTCTTTCCATACATCTCACCCCCTCCTCCCCTCTCCCCATGTCCATTAAGTTTATTCTCTATTGCTGCCCTGTGTGGGTTAGAATATGATATTTATCTTTTTTTCTGACTCACTTCACTCTAAGAATTTCTAGGTTCATCCACCTCATCAGAAACTCAAATGTGTTCCTTTTTATGGCTGAGCAATATTTCATTGTGTATATGTACCACAACTTCTTTATCCATTCATCTGTCAATGGGCATCTAGGTTGCTTCCATGTTCTAGCTATTGTAAATAGTGCTGCAATGAACACTGGGATACGTGTCTTTTTCAACCGTGGTTTCCTCAGGGTATATGCCTAGGAGTAGGATTGCTGGGTCATATGGAGGTTTTATTCCTAGTTTTTTAAGGAATCTCCATACCATCTTCCATAGTGGTTGTATCAATTTATATTCCCACCAATAGTGCAAGAGTGTTCCCTTTTCTCCACACCCTCTCCAGCATCTATTGTTTGTAGACTTTTTGATGAGGGCCATTCTGACTGGTGTGAGATGATATCTCATTGTGGTTTTGATTTGCATTTCTCTAATAATGAACAAAGCTGAGCATCTTTTCATGTGTTTGTTAGCCATCTGTATGTCTTCTTTGGAGAAATATCTATTTAGGTCTTTTTCTCCCTTTTTGATTGGGTTGTTTTCCTGGTATTGAGTTGTGTGACCTGCTTGTATATTTTGGAAATTAATCCTTTGTCAGTTGTTTCATTTGCTATTATTTCCTCCCATTCCAAGGACAGTCTTTTCACCTTGATTATAGTTTCCATTGCTGTGCAAAAGCTTTGAAGTTTAGTCAGGTCCCATTTGTTTAATTTTGTTTTTATTTCCATTACTCTAGGAGGTGGGTCATAGAGGATCTCACTTTGATTTATGTTATCGAGTGTTCTGCCTGTTTTCCTCTAAGAGTTTTATAGTTTCTGGTCTTACATTTAGGTCTTTAATCCATTTTGAGTTTATCTTTGAGTATGGTGTTAGGAAGTGTTTTAACTTCATTCTTTTACATGTAGCTGTCCAGTTTTCCCAGCACCGTTTATTGAAGAGGCTCTCTTTTCTCTATTGTATATTCTTGCCTCCTTTGTCAAAAATAAGGTACCCATAGGTGCATGGGTTTATTTCTGGGCTTTCTATCTTCCAAAAAACAGGACCAAATTGCGTCATAGGAGAATTCTATCAAACATTTAGAGAAGAGCTTATGCCTATCCTTCTAAAACTCTTTCAAAACACTGCAGAAGAAGGAACACTTCCAAATTCATTCTGCGAGGCCAACATCACCCTGATACCAAAGCCAGACAAAGACAACACAAAAAAAGAAAACTACAGGCCAATATCACTGGTGAACATCGATGCAAAAATCCTCAACAAAATTTTAGCATACATAATTCAGCAACACATCAAAAAGCTCATATCCCATGATCAAGCTGGGTTCATTCTAGGAATGCAAGGATTCTTCAATATATGCAAATCAATCAATGTGATAATGTGATCACATTAACAAACTGAAAGATAAAAACCATATAATCATCTCAATCAATGCAGAAAAAGCCTTTGACAAAATTCAGCATCTGTTTATGATTAAAACTCTTCAAAAAATAGGCATAGAAGGAACCTACCTGAACACAGTAACGCCATATATGATAAACCTACAGCAAATATTATTTTCAATGGTGAGAAACTGAAAGCATTCCCCCTAAGATCAGGAAGAAGACAAGAGTGTCCACTTTCACCACTATTATTCAACAGAGTTCTGGAAGTCCTAGCAGTAAACTCCTTACAGTAAATACTATAAGTTTCAATCTGTGCCATATTCCCCTCATGGGGAGAAATTTGTACGTACTGGGGTTTTTAACTGGAAGTAATGATGGGACTGAAAATGCCAATTGCAATGCAACTAAAATATTTGAAGAAAATGCTATAGATGGGAAATATTTTAACTTGGCATTATACATCTCGAGAATGACATTCTTACTAAATGCAATACTGAAATATGACTTATTTTGTAACATATTGTTTTTATAGGTTAATAACATTTTGATTTGAAAAGCTGACATTCTGTATTCTTAAATCTTGAAATTGGGATTTATTTATAGGCTTAAAATATAAAGTGAAAAGCAGGTGTATTTCAGTTTTTTCTACAATGGGAAATTGTACTTCATGTTTAGTCATTTGTAAAGTGTTCTATGAGTACAAAAAATTCCATGGACAGAGGAGCCTGGTAAGCTATAATCCATGGGGTCCTAAGAGTTGGACATGACTTAGCAACAAAACCATCACATGAACACAAAGAGGAAAAAAAAATAGAATAACTATCTACTACATTTATGTATTCCTCATTCTCACTTACCTGGACTGTTTTTGCAGAATGATCTGCATGATTTAAGGTGGGTCTATCAGCATCTGAATCAGACTCTGTCTGTCTCAGGGAAGTTCGTTTTTTCTTTGCAAGGTCTGCATCTCTATTGTACAGGTATCCAAGTTGAGGAGTGGGAGATAAACTTGGTTTTTTGACAGGTGATTCAGGATCTGATCTGCATTCTATGGGCCTGGAATTATCTAATTTTTCTTGCTCCAAAGTATCACTGATGTCTAGATTCTGAAGCTTTTGCTCATCTGTCTCCTCACAAATAAAGGGTGGAGACACATCTTTCTTCTTATCACTCACGTATAAGTCACTTAATTCTAAAGTCTCTGTTTTCAATAGTCTCTTCTTGCTGAACGAAACTTGCGCGTGGTTTGAATCTGTATTGTAACATATGCCAGGGTCATCGGATCCTGAAGTCCTTCCAGAGCTCTGCTGGGACTTCTGGGGTTCTGTGTCACTTTTAGTCCTGCGACAGTGCGGAGAAGCTGTGTTTGGGCTGAGGTGATCATCAGGAGTCTGATGTTCACTTTCTGACTCTCCAACCCCACTATCATTTACAAATACAGAGTCATCCTGGGATGTAAAGTCGACCGCTCCACTGGGAGGCTGCTGCAGTGGAGGCTCCCGTTTCAGTTCACTAAGCTCTGCATAAAATTTTTCCTGGTCAACAGAACTATTTGTATCTGTTTCATAGTTTCCAACTTTATACGTGCTTTTACTGCTGTTTTCTTCTATTTGAACAACATTCAGTTCTTGGCCACTGAAATGTGCCCTTATTTGATAGAGATAGGTCATAACAGTCAGTTTGTCAGGAATTGCTAATAAAACCATATCAGAAGGTTCCAGTAGTCGTGAAATTCCAATGCTGGCAAACCCATCATATGCCTTCAGAGGAAAGAAAAACAGAAGACATATTGAAGAGTTAAGACAATCCATACATTTTAATTTTTTAGAAGAAACTTAAAACTATCCACTATCCTACATATTTTAAAAATAACAGAGACAGCAAAATAATAGATGTTAACTAGACTTATTGTGGTGATTTCACAGTGTATTTAAATATCAAATTATTAAGTGGTCACTTGAAATTGATGTAATATTATATGGTGATGATACCTCAAAAAAAGTTTAAAGAGAACAAGCAAAAATGAGAGTTAAAAATTAAAAATAAGACCTTAGAATTGATTTTGTGATTAAAAAAAACTAAAGTATAAGGAAATAATAAATCATCTGGAGCTTTATTATTCCTATCAACCTCTTTTCAGTGATCATGTAATTGCAGTGATTTGTGACGATAAAGTACGGGTTGATATTCCAAAAGAACTAACTCTTAGATTGCCTGGTATAAAATACAAATAACTGCTATTTAAGTCTAGAAACAGAGAAACATTTTTTAAATGCCCAATTAAGATTTATTTTCATGATGAGAAGAGTGACTGCATTTTCACTCTATCCATTTTGGAAAGAATGAAATGTTTTGAGTAGGACAACCTAGTTTAGAATGCAAGGCTGCATTGTATTACTTTTGTTAGCCTTTAAATGACTGTGCCACATCAGGTTTTTCTAGTTTTGAAGAATCAAAGCTGTTTCTCAATTTACAATTAATTATTACTATGCTGAACTAACACTTGAAAACAACATTGTGTTGCTAGGAAGCACTAAAAATACAGCTAAACACTGAGATATACTCTTGGAAAAAGTAAGGACCTTCTAGCTATGTTCTTGCTTGGGATGTAAAATGTCTAGTCTTTGTAACAACCTAGATACAGGATAGTAATTCAAAGTTTTTCTAAAAAGAAAGTTTAGGAAATTATGTAACAACTCAGAAGCATTATTAGTCTTTTGAATAAACAAGTGCATTTCTACCTCTGAATTTAATCCTTGTATTGTATTCTTCCTATAGTTTAATAAATATTATGGAATAAGTAAGAAAGAAAATGAAAAATAAATTGTTATATTGAAACCTCTTCAATTTTCACAGCACTGTGTTTTATAATATAGACACCTCAAAATATTGACTCGAGAGAATGGTTCAGTTGGTATGCATGTTTGGGCCTGTTCGTTATTTTACATGTTTTAGGAAAATTAAAGTCATTTTCTTCTTCACGCATCCTGACAACTTGATTGACAGACATCAATTGCAGACCATCAGGAAAAGCACCACAGGCAGTATTCTAAACATTTTCCAATTATCTAAAACACTCACATACTGGTTAAGATCAGATGTCACAGGTAAATACCTTGTTTATTCAGCACTTTTTACAGACCTAGGAAAATGATTTGCTTCCTTGTGAGGAATCTCCTGTTGATGTTTTGCTTCACGTGGCAATTCATTTTATGTACACTAATTGCAGTTAAAAAACATTTAAAAACAAACCAGGTTTCTTGTAAGTGAGGTCAGGACTTTATAAAGGAATTTTAACCTCTTCTGCAATGGTCAATCACCTACTGTCTTAGCTGCTGATGTGTAGAGGAAAAAAGGTCTTTCACAGAAAATTGTCTTATTCATTGTTAAATGTTATTTAATTGGTAAGGAGTCACTGCCAGTTATGTTATGCATCTGCCTGCATGGAACTTAAGACACAAGCATTGTTTCTTGTCCTGTTTTAAGTCCAATTAAGGGCAGATGGGGTTATCGGGAAGAACTGTGTGAAGTAGGAAAAAAATCTGCAGGTAGCAACTGATACTCAACGTAGATATCAGGTAAGAAGTTGCAAAGTGATGAAAAGGAAAGTATAACAACAATTATGTATTGAATTGTGCAGTGAATAGGATGAACTAAATTAAAATTCTTTCAAAAAGCTATAATTATCTGCCCTTTAAGATGTGAGAAGAAAATTTCATGGGATATACTTTTCTTTGTAGTAATATGTAAATCAAAAGTATGGTCATCATTATTAAGTTTCTGAAAAAAATAACATAAAGAAGTATAACTTATGCCCTAATGAAATTCCTCATACTCTTTAAAAATATATAACTAGATAAAATAAAAACTGTTTTTCAAAATTTTAAGCAGTAACTTGAAAGCTTCATTTTATAAAAAATAATAATGGTTTCTTTTATAATGGTCTTATCTGCATTTAAATGAGTTTATTCAAATGCAAGAAAATGCAGGTAAAGAATTGTCTTATTTTAGGAAATAGTTGTTTACTGTATCCATGGGGGCTGATTCCAACACCCCCTGCAGATAACACAATCTAGGGATGCTCAAGTCTCTGATGTAAAATGGTGGAGTACAGTTAGCCTTCTGTATCTGAGGATTCCACATTCACAGATCCAGTGGGCTAACCATATAAATTAACTGATGAAAAACAAGGCATTTGGCTTTAATAGACACAAGTTCCTCAAAATCATATAAGAAATAATTCATGACAATGACTTATTTTGATGCATGATTCCTATAAAGAAAATTATACTGACTTTTAAAGATTACCTTTTCTGGTAGCATATTTCAATTTAAAAAACTGATTTGAAATGTATTTCTCTAAGACCAGCATCATGCATTTGCAAATAAACAAGAATTTTTTTAATGGAAATATAAATTTTTGGCTTTAGAGAGCAACACAAATACGAAAAAATTGATTTAAATTATCATCTGTTGATTGAACTTCTATAAAGTTTCCCTTTATAGTCTTTTTATCACTGGTGGTTTTAATTATTTAAAGCAAATTAAAATGTTTAACCTAGAGATTATTAATCACTTTGTCTCATTAATTTTTGGGGCAATGAAGCCCTTCTCAGAATAATACTTTAATGTGCATAAAATACATATGATAACAAAATAAACCAATTATTGAAAAATAAATATTTGAAAATATAGGAAATGGAATTTGAGAAACAATAAATGTACTTTTTATGGATGTACCAACTACTACAATTATGAAGAAGTGATGAGCTTAAAAGGTAGTTGTAGATGTTTGCAACTGTAAAGTGATATGAAAACATCTGAGATTCTAAAGGTGAAAACATCTGAGATTCTAAAGGTGAAAGAGTCTCAGGCATATCTAATACTACAGTGATTTGTTATGTCTAAATTCACAGTGGTATGTCTAAATTTATAACTGAAGAAAATGCTAAATTTCAGTTAAAGAATTTAGAAAATAAATTTTTCCCCCAAGCCTTGGTTGAGGATCCCCTCAATTCTATCCACACCTCTTGCTCTAAGACAATACTTTTCAGATGAAGAATTCAATTCAGCAGGAAAAAAAACATTAAATGAGTACCTGCCATATGTTGAGTTAGGTGCATCCTCCTTTCTTACACGTGGTGCACACAGAAAACTATAATATTGTCCTGCATTTTGGGGGTACATAGTTAAGTCAGCCTGCAGCCACAGTTGGCTGGCCCAAAGGGCTCTAGCCACTCAGCCCTATGCAGCTACTCTCAGGAATGAAAGGATCAACATTTTCCCCAAACCAATTGGGAAGCTCTGACCTCAGTACATTAGTTATGTGGAAAAAACTGTACAGTTTACTAGGAAAAGGGGGGGGGGGAGGTGGGAAAAAAAAGAGAAAAGAACCAGTGTTCATATCTTGTTGCCTCTGGGAACACATGCATTCTTTTTTGCACACTCATCAGGCTCCTGCTTTCATCCCCTCCCGACGGCTTTTTCTGAACTTGCAGCACAACAGTTCGAGGTGCGCTTTTTTAAAGCTAAATCTTGCTAAAAAGCTAAATAAAAGCAACATGCCTTAACAAATATTTAACAGTTAATGAAGCTCTTATGCACTATTATCATCTGATGCCAGGTTGGCATTTGTGATTTTTAAAGGCCATGACAAACTAGAGTAAACCATGCATCCTACTTGAACTGCAGGAAACAGACTACCTTCTGTGAGCTATACTTAGGACCTCACAAAACAACCTCACTTTCCCCAAATTAATAAAAGCCTGCAGAGGAGGCAAAATTGAAACTACGCATTTTTTTTCCTTTGGCAATTCTTACCTTTTTATTGTTCTCTTTAATGTCTTGAGGATTCAGAGACTTGTAGTCACTGAGGGAGAAAATGGCACAGTAGGTACATACAGTAATTGATAAAAACAGCTGTTTTTACAACAAACTGAATCTTAAAATCTGAACATTCAATAACACCAAAGAGTAACTAGCAATTTCACAGCAATTCAATCAACAAAACTAATAGAGTGGAAAATTAAGGAAATAAATAAATAAAAACAGTGATTACAAGTTCCAATGCCTGAAGCTTTCCATTTAAAGGATAAGTTAAGGCAGGTGACCAGCAACTAGTCTTGACAACCAAATTCATCATGAGGTTAATTCTTTGTTGTCAGTACATAAACAGCTACAAGCTTATTTTTCTCATTTTAATACACACACAGTTTTCACAGTAGCTTGAAGTCTGTTTTTTATACGAGATTAAGGAAAAAAATAAGCTCTGGAAACAGAAAAAATGTTTTTCAGGATCAAGAAGGAAAAACTGTTCTGAGATATGGGTAATAAAAAAAAAATCAAGTATTTTAGGACTCATGATAAGAAATTATTTTATGCTATTATTTAAAAAGAACTGTTATTAGCAAAATAGCTATAGGAATGGAAAGTTTTCTACTTACATTAAATCTGGTCTAAAGTGGTGTAATATTGCACAAAAAGATAAACCATTCCTCCACGATGTAGTAAAATTGGTGATTTTCACTCCTCGATAGTTTTTCGTAACTTCTTTGCACCAAACAAGTAACGACTGACTAGCATTTGGCTTTCGTCCCAAAACAGGACTTGGTATAGGACTTGGCTAGAAAAAAAGAAAAGAGGAAAACATTAAAATAATTTACTGGAAAATGAAAATTAACATTAATTGACCTAACCAGATCATTTGAACACTTTGATGTCAGTTTAGGTCTTTCAAAACTGTCACTTCAAGACAACTGTAACTTCTAAGAAAGGAGACATGAATCTTAAGCTATTATCTTCAGCTGCAGCCTATGGTGTCTGCCTGACAGGTAGATAGGCAAGATTTTAACCCTATACATAAGAACAGGCGAAGAGCTACACTGATGGAAATATTAAAGTATTTAAACACTTAAGGCTAAATATCTATATAACTCTCAAATCCTAAAAAAAATTTTCCCCCCAGTGCAATCATCTACAAATATAGTTCTTTTCTGAGTAATCAAAAATAATGTATTTTGAAGTCTAACTGTAGCATAAATTGTTAGTAATGGGGAGATCAAAATAGTTTTTAAAAATACAGTAGTCAGGAATTTCCTGGTTAGGACTTTGAGCTTTCATTGTAGGCACCCGGTTTGCTCCCTGGTCAGGGAAATAAGATCTACAAGCCACAGGGAGAGGCAAAAAAAAAAAAAAAAAAAAACAGTCATCATATTAAAAAGCAGAGACATTACTTTGTCAACAAAGGTCCGTCTAGTCAAGGCTATGGTTTCTCCAGTGGTCATGTATGCATGTGAGAGTTGGACTATAAAGATAGCTGAGCACCGAAGAATTGATGCTTTTGAACTGTGGCATTGGAGAGGACTCCTGAGAGTCCCTTGGACTGCAGGGAGATCCAACCAGTCCATCCTAAAGGAGATCAGTCCTGGTGTTCACTGGAAGGACTGATGTTGAAGCTGAAACTCCAACACTTTGGCCATCTGATGCAAAGAGCTGACTCATTTGAAAAGACCCTGATATTGGGAAAGATTGAAGGCAGGAGGAAAAGGGAACGACAGAGGATGAGATGGTTAGATGGCGTTGCCGACTCAACGGACATGAGTTTGGGTAAACTCCAGGAGTTGGTGATGGACAGGGAGGCCTGGTGTGCTGCGGTTCATGGGGTCGCAAAGAGTTGGACATGACTGAGTGACTGAACTGAACTGAATCATATCCATTTTAGTGGAGTGATAACCATATTCAAACCTACTTCTTACCTAGATTTAATGATGGCAAAACAGATTTAGAGTTATTACAGACATCAGGGGTTGGTAGCAATAGCATACATTAGTATGTAATTTGGATTTGCTCAAAATATCTTCTAATTAGTGATGACTACTTTTGAATATTATTAGGTCAGTTAGATGCATGGGAGTATGGAGCAGTGCGTTTTAAATCTTAACCATTTACTTGGTCTTCCTCTCTTGTTCAGATACTTAAAACAACAATGATGACAGCAAAACAGAGACTCAAAATAATATTTTTATCCTAAGCTTTTATTATTCTCAAAACTATGTCATTTTCTTTTATTGGTAACAATCATATTTTGTGATGGTAACTTTTGCACTCATCTCACATGCTAACAAAGGAATGCTCAAATTTCTCCAAGCAAGGCTTCAATAGTATGTGAACCATGAACTTAAAGATGTTCAACCTGGATTTTAAAAAGGCAAAGGAACCAGAGATCAAGTTGCCAACATCCGTTGGATCACAGAAAAAGCAAGAGAGTTCCAGAAAAACATCTGCTTTACTGACTACGCCAAAGCCTTTGATTCTGTGGATCACAACAAACTGTGGAAAATTCTCAAAGAGATGGGAATGTTAGACCACCTTACCTGCCTCCTGACAAATCTGTATGCAGGTCAAGAAGCAATAGTTAGAACTGGACATGGAACAACAGACTGGTTTCAAATTGGGAAAGGAGTATGTCAAGACTATATATTGTTACACTGCTTATTTAACTTATATGCTGAATACATCATGTGAAATGGCAGGCTGGATAAAGCACAAGCTGGAATCAAGATTGCCAGGAGAAATATCAATAACCTCAGATATGCAGAAGACACCACCCTTATGGCAGAAAGCAAAGAGGAACTAATGAGCCTCTTGATGAAAGAGAAGAGTGAAAAAGCTGGCTTAAAACTCAACATTTAAAAAACTAAGATCATGGCATCCAGTCCCATCACTTCATGGCAAACAGGTGGGGAAACAATGGAAACAGTGACATACTTTATTTTCTTGGGCTCCAAATCACTGCAGATGGTGACTGCAGCCAAGAAATTAAAAGGCGCTTGCTCCTTGGAAGAAAAGCTATGACAAACCTAGACAGCATATTAAAAAGCAGAGATATTACTTTGCTAACAAAGGTCCATCTAGTCAGAGCTATGATTTTTTCCAACAGTCATGTATGGATGTGAGAGTTAGACCATACAAAAAGCTGAGTGCTGCAGGATTGATGCTTTTGAACTGTGTTGTTGGGGAAGACTCCTGAAAGTCCCTTGGACCTCAAGGAGATCAAACCAGTCAACCCTAAAGGAAATTCTGTCCTGAATATGCACTGGAAGGACTGATGCTGAAAATGAAGCTCCAATACTCTGGCCACCTGATGGGAAGAACCGACTCACTGGAAAAGGCTCTGATCCTAGAAAAGATTGAAGGCAGGAGGAGAAGGGGACGACAGAAGATGAGATGGTTGGATGGCATCACTGACTTGATAGACATGAGTTTGAGCAAGCTCCAGGAGTTGGTAATGGACAGGGAAGCCTGGAATGCTGCAGTCCATGGGGTTGCAAAGAGTAGGACACGACCTAGCAACTGAACTGACTGACTGAACTGAGCAAGTGAACTGAACTGATGGTAACTTTGGAGGTTAATATAATTGAAAACTGAAGAATTAATGCTTTGAACTGTGGTGCTGGTGCAAGGAAATTCAACCAGTAAATCCTAAAGCAAATCAGTCCTGAATATTCATTGGAAGGACTGATGCTATACTTTGGCTACTTGATGGGAAGAACTGACTCACTGGAAAAGACCCTGATGCTGGGAAAGACAGGAGGAGAAGGGGACAACAGAGGATGAGATGGTTGGATGGCATCACCGACTCGATGGACATGAGTTTGAATAAGCTTCAGGATCTGGTGATGGACAGGGAAGCTTGGCGTACTGAGTTCATGGGGTTGCAAAGAGTTGGACATGGCTAAGCAACTGAACTGAACTGATAAAGAAAACTACTAAAACGTTCTGGACTATTGCTAATAAGAGTGCTGGCTATAGAGGTAAATAGAAGCCTTATAAAATAAGGTGAAAGGAGAACAATTATTTACCTTAATATCATTTGAGTTTAATAAGGAAATCACTCTTGCCACACAGCTTACTTAAGAAAGACAATGATGCCCCCATTTGACAAAAGGATGTTAATGCTAAACAATTAAAATCATCAACTTCACAAAATTAAGATCTGTATATTTACTGCTCCTGTGAGAAGACTAGTAAGAAACATGAAGGATATAATTTCTTACTTTTTATTAACCATCTGATTGTGTGCTTGCTACGTCACTTTAGTCATGTCCAGCTCTTTGCGATCCTATGGACTATAGCCCACCAGGCTCCTTTGTCCATGGGATTCTCCAGGGAAGAATACTAGAGGGGTTGCCATTTTCTCCTCCAGGGGATCTTCCCAACTCAGGGNATGCTGAATACATCATGTGAAATGGCAGGCTGGATAAAGCACAAGCTGGAATCAAGATTGCCAGGAGAAATATCAATAACCTCAGATATGCAGAAGACACCACCCTTATGGCAGCAGGCAAAGAGGAACTAATGAGCCTCTTGATGAAAGAGAAGAGTGAAAAAGCTGGCTTAAAACTCAACATTTAAAAAACTAAGATCATGGCATCCAGTCCCATCACTTCATGGCAAACAGGTGGGGAAACAATGGAAACAGTGACATACTTTATTTTCTTGGGCTCCAAATCACTGCAGATGGTGACTGCAGCCAAGAAATTAAAAGGCGCTTGCTCCTTGGAAGAAAAGCTATGACAAACCTAGACAGCATATTAAAAAGCAGAGATATTACTTTGCTAACAAAGGTCCATCTAGTCAGAGCTATGATTTTTTCCAACAGTCATGTATGGATGTGAGAGTTAGACCATACAAAAAGCTGAGTGCTGCAGGATTGATGCTTTTGAACTGTGTTGTTGGGGAAGACTCCTGAAAGTCCCTTGGACCTCAAGGAGATCAAACCAGTCAACCCTAAAGGAAATTCTGTCCTGAATATGCACTGGAAGGACTGATGCTGAAAATGAAGCTCCAATACTCTGGCCACCTGATGGGAAGAACCGACTCACTGGAAAAGGCTCTGATCCTAGAAAAGATTGAAGGCAGGAGGAGAAGGGGACGACAGAAGATGAGATGGTTGGATGGCATCACTGACTTGATAGACATGAGTTTGAGCAAGCTCCAGGAGTTGGTAATGGACAGGGAAGCCTGGAATGCTGCAGTCCATGGGGTTGCAAAGAGTAGGACACGACCTAGCAACTGAACTGACTGACTGAACTGAGCAAGTGAACTGAACTGATGGTAACTTTGGAGGTTAATATAATTGAAAACTGAAGAATTAATGCTTTGAACTGTGGTGCTGGTGCAAGGAAATTCAACCAGTAAATCCTAAAGCAAATCAGTCCTGAATATTCATTGGAAGGACTGATGCTATACTTTGGCTACTTGATGGGAAGAACTGACTCACTGGAAAAGACCCTGATGCTGGGAAAGACAGGAGGAGAAGGGGACAACAGAGGATGAGATGGTTGGATGGCATCACCGACTCGATGGACATGAGTTTGAATAAGCTTCAGGATCTGGTGATGGACAGGGAAGCTTGGCGTACTGAGTTCATGGGGTTGCAAAGAGTTGGACATGGCTAAGCAACTGAACTGAACTGATAAAGAAAACTACTAAAACGTTCTGGACTATTGCTAATAAGAGTGCTGGCTATAGAGGTAAATAGAAGCCTTATAAAATAAGGTGAAAGGAGAACAATTATTTACCTTAATATCATTTGAGTTTAATAAGGAAATCACTCTTGCCACACAGCTTACTTAAGAAAGACAATGATGCCCCCATTTGACAAAAGGATGTTAATGCTAAACAATTAAAATCATCAACTTCACAAAATTAAGATCTGTATATTTACTGCTCCTGTGAGAAGACTAGTAAGAAACATGAAGGATATAATTTCTTACTTTTTATTAACCATCTGATTGTGTGCTTGCTACGTCACTTTAGTCATGTCCAGCTCTTTGCGATCCTATGGACTATAGCCCACCAGGCTCCTTTGTCCATGGGATTCTCCAGGGAAGAATACTAGAGGGGTTGCCATTTTCTCCTCCAGGGGATCTTCCCAACTCAGGGATCAAAATCACTGCAGATGGTGATTGCAGCCATGAAATTAAAAGACGCTTACTCCTTGAAAGGAAAGTTATGACCAACCTAGACACCATATTAAAAAGCAGAGACATTATTTTGTCAACAAAGGTCCGTCTAGTCAAGGCTATGGTTTTTCCAGTGGTCATGTATGGATGTGAGAGTTGGACTGTGAAGAAAGCTAAGCGCCGAAGAATTGATGCTTTTGAACTATGGTTTTGGAGAAGACTCCTGGAGAGTCTCTTGGACTGCAAGGAGATCCAACCAGTCCATTCTAAAGAGGATCAGTCCTGGGTGTTCATTGGAAGGACTGATACTAAAGCTGAAACTCCAATACTTTGGCCACCTCACGTGAAGAGTTGACTCACTGGAAAAGACCCTGATGCTGGGAGGGATTGGGGGCAGGAGGAGAAGGGGACAACAGAGGATGAGATGGTTGGATGGCATCACTGACTAGATGGACATGAGTTTGGGTAAACTCCGGAAGTTGGTGATGGACAGGGAGGCCTGGTGTGCTGCGGTTCATGGGGTTACAGAGTTGGAAATGACTGAGCGACTGAACTGAATTGGACATTTTAAAGGCTATGAATTCTTCAAGATAGTGGAAAACTTTTTTGCAAACAATGCTTTAACTAGAAGGTAATATTGATACTCTAATGGCAAAATGGGGTACTTGGAATTTTTTACAATCTTTTTTATGGGTTTAGTGAAAAAAAAAAAAAGAAGAAGCTATGAGTGACTTTGTAATCTATTGTTTCCAAAGAAAAGAAGACACCAAAATCTGGCCATTAAGGGTAGAACCAAACTATTTAAAAGTTGTTTTTTGTATTTTTGCAATGACCAGATATATCAGAAGGCATCTCTATTTAACATTTTAGGAAAGTAAAATGCAGATTTTACAGCTGACTTTTTTTATGCACTGAGAGAGGAAATATCTTAAAGCCATTCTAATGGTAATCTTATGATAAGAATGATGAGAGTCTGCACAATTAAGTGATCTTCCCAGTTCTCTTGACTTCCCCAGTAGCTCAGTGGCAAAGAATCTGCCTGCAATGTAGATGTGGGTTCGATTCCTGGACTTGGCAACCCACTCCAGTGTTCTTGCTTGGAGAATTCCATGGACAGAGAAGCCTGGCAGGCTATAGTCACAGGGTCTCAAAGAGTCGGACACAACTGAAGCACGCACTGAGCACGCACACCCAGTTCTCTCTCAGTCAAGCCACTTTGTGGATAAAATTGCATCATCTCAGTTTACTGAGAACTACAGTAGATGTCAAGCATCATGATTATAAAGGCAATTTAAAGTGGTGAGAGTAGAAAGGAACAGGGACTTGAAACCAGTTTGACTTGGTAGTTCTACGTTCAAATATAGATAATATTAATATATTATTTCTGTTAACATAGCATATTACACAGAGTATTAAAGATATTAAGGCCACCTAATTATTCTTGCTAACAACAGAAACAGGATCTCTTTAAGGAAATCTAGTCAAATAACTTGTTACAAAGTTTCCTAAATTTCAATAGCTGTAAAAACTTTGCAGGAGGAGACGTAGTAACAAAGGATGAGATGGTTGGATGGCATCACTGACTCAATGGACATGAGTTTCAGTAAATCCTGAGAGACAGTGAAGGACAAGGAAGCCTAGCATGCTACAATCCATAGGATCACAAAGAACTGGACACAACTTTGTGACTGGAAAAAAACAAGAAATTTCTATTCCACTTTTTTCTACTCTACCCCTCTGACTATGACTGGTTCTCTTTGGCTGTTTCTCCTTCTTCCACTGATACAAGCATATATTCCTCTAGGTATTGCTCTAAATAGTTTTCTCTCTCCACACTTTGAGTTGATTCACTCCCAGGATTCCAACCATCACTTCCATGCAGATAATTCCAAAATAGACATTTATAGCTCACACTACCTCAAGCTGACATTTCTAGCTGGCTGTCCTTCCTGCCACATAAAATTCAATATGTCCCAAACCATAATTATACTTTTCCCTTATAACCTGCTTCATTTTCATTATATCTGCAAACTATATCACAATTAAATTGTGCCAATCATTTAGACTCTTAATCTCAGAATCAGCTTTGAATTCTTCCTTCACCTATCATCCTGTACTAGTTAATTCACGGCCAATTTTTATTGTACTGTTGTAATGTTTTTTGCCATTTATCTTCTTTTGCCTAGGTTATTGCAAAATCTTCCTAATAGGTCTTCCTTTTTCCAAATTCTACCTTTTCTGATCCAGTGCCATAGAAACAATTTAAAAATGCAGTTTGAAGTCTCTAATGGCTCTCAAAAAGTGTAAAGTTAAAGTCACTCAGTCGTGTCTGACTCTTTGTGACTCCATGGACTATACAGTCCATGGAATACTCCAGGCCAGAATACTGGAGTAGGTAGCCTTTTCCTTCTCCAGGGGATCTTCCAACCCAGGGATCAAACCCAGGTCTCCCACACAGCAGGCGGATTCTTTACCAGCTGAGTTACCAGGGAAGCCCTCTAGAACATACAAACATGATGTCAAAATACTGAGCATTGAATAGCAAACTCTTTCAATGTTTCTACCCTCTAGATAACTCATTATTCTCTAAAATCACTATGCTTTTCTGCCTAGCTCCCAGATCCCCCACTTCCAGTCTTTGACCGTACAGGTTGTTACCCAACTACGAATATCCTCTGTCCAAGTATGGCTACTACAATTCCACCCCACTTTCAAGATCAAGTTCAACTGTCATCACCAACAGGAACTCTCATTCCAACTCCTAGTCAGCAGGAGCATTTTTTAAATGTTCCTTTGATTCTGTATGTCTCTTATAATATTTTTACTACAATTTTTCAGTTCTTCTTTCTACAAAAAGACTAACTTTTCATTTACTCTTAAAGTATATTCTCAGAGCCTACTATGTCCCATATGCAAAGTTAAAACCTATACATGGAATAGCTCGTTTCATCTCACAGCTCCTCTGAGAGAGTACTGTTGCTTCCAAATTCAGTTGAGGAAACTGACATCACACATCTCGAATCGGAGGAGTTACAATCTATACTAAGGTGTTCCCATTCCAGAGTCTGTTCTCTTAAGCAACACAAATTTCACAGTTTGAGACAGAACAGTTTTAGGACTTCAATAAAAACTCTCAGTTTTTTGAGACTAGCAATTGCCTCTGTCAACTTAACTTTTTCAGAACTTAGATCACAGCCCGTTGTATACTAAATTGATTGATTTTTAAAAAGGTATTCGACCCAAGAGAAACCTAGGAGTATTTATTAATAAAACCCTTTGCCCAGCCTCTTGGATTTTAGATTACTGGTTGGAACTAGAACTAAGTATACAACAATGAGATACATACTACCATTGCTGAAGCTGCAGAAATTTTGGTCTCCCTGCTAGTGATTCTGGGGAATCTTCTCTCAAACTGTAAATTATTGCAAATGGTTGAGGGAACTTTGGATAAATTTAACATTTGGTAAGCCCAAAACAACAGCAGTGATGAGAACAAGAATACTTGTATCAGCACTGTCCCCATCTTTTCTTCAAAGTGTTTTTATTTAAATAACTTCATTTTATTCTCATAATAAAACTGAAAGTTCGGCTATGTTATTCTATTGCCAGACAATCAGAAAGATTATTCTGTAACAAAATCATATTGAGAGGGACTTTTGCTAACATGAAAGCAGGACTAACATCTGAACAATTTTTAAAAATGTGAACAAATCTTAGACAACTTTACACAACCTTCTAAGAAATGTCCAAGCCAAGACCTGGACTGACCAGAAAACCAGAGGGAGTGAGACTCTCCTTTCTTAATCACTGATCTGGAAGAGTGAGTGAAGAGGTAGAACTGTACCTTAATAGCAATATGATCCCCTCCACCCTCAAAAGTAGAAAAAACAAAATAATAAAGAGCAGTAAAATCTATAACACAGAATATAGCCAATATTTTATAAATAACTATAAATAGAATAAAACCTTTAAAAATTATGAATCACTATGTTGTACACCTAAAACTTATATAATATTGTACAGCAACTAGCCTCAATAAAAATGAAAGCAAAAACTAATGAAACAGAAAGTAAACATGCAAAAAGGATTAATAAAACCAGAAGTTGCTTCTTTGAAAAGATAAAATTGATTAAACCTATAGCATGACTGACCAAGAAAAAAAAGAGGGAAGAAATTCCTAGAAAAGCATAGCTAGAAGAAATTTAAAAAATTAAAATGGAGAGTGCTAATACTCTTAAAGAAATTGACTTTGTAATTAAAAACCTTCTTATAAAAAGTTATGTTGGCTTCAATGATAAATTCTACCAAACACTCAAGGAAGAAATATTTCCAACATTACACAAATTCTTCTAGAGAACAAGAAAAATGAATTTAATTCCCTATCTCATTTCATGATCCAAGCAAATCTTTTTTTCCCTCAAGGTACTTAAAAAAAATATTTTTTATTAAATATAATTGATTTACAATGTTGTGCTAATATCTGTGACTTTCAAACCCCTCTAGTCACTTAAACTGAAATGACTCAATCATACATGTATATACTATTTTTCATATTTTTTCCCATTTTGGTTTATCACAGGATACTGAATATAGTTCTTTGTGTTACACAGCAGGAACTTGTTGTTTATCCATCCTATATATACTAGTTTGTATCTGCTATCCCAAATTCCCCCACTATCCCTCTCTCCTGCCCCTACTTAGCAACCACAAGTCTATTCTCTATATCTGTGAGTCTTTCTGTTTTGTAGACATATTCATCTGTGTCAGATTTTAGATTCCTCATATAGGGATATAATATGGTATCTTTCTCTTTTTGAGAAAGACATCTTTATCTATTCATCTATCAAAAGACATTTAGGTTGTTTCTATGTCTTGCTATTGTAAATAGTGCTTAAATGAACACAGTGGTGCATGTATATTTTTGAATTATACAACTCTGGGTATATGTCCAAGAGTCGATCCCTATCAAATTACCCATGACATTTTTAACAGAACTAGAACAAATAATCCTAAAGTAAAACAAAGCAGGAGGCATAACCTTCCTAAACCTTAGATAATACTACAAGGCTACAGTAATCAAAACATCATGCTATTGGCACAAAAACAGATACATGGATCAATGGAACAGAACAGGGCACCCAGAAAGAAACTCACATACCTACAGTCAATTAACCTACGACAAAGGAGGCAAGAATAAACAATGGGGAAAAGACAGCCTCTTCAGCAAGTGGTGCTGGGAAAGTTGGACAGTTGCATGTAAATCAATGAAGTTAGAACACACCCGTACAACATACACAAAAATAAACTAAAAATGGCTGAAAGACCTAAATATAAGACATGATATAATAAAACGCATAGAAAAGAACATAGGTGAAAAAATTATCTGACATAAATTGTACCAATGTTTTCTTACGTCAGTTTCCTAGGACAATATAAATAAAAGCAAACAAACAAACAAAAAAAAACACAAATGGGACTGAATCAAACTTACAAGCTTCTGTATAGCAAAGGAAAACATAAACAAAATGAAAAGCCAGCCTACATACTGGAAGAAAATATTTGCAAATGATGCTATCATTAGGGGCATCAAAATACATAAACAGCTCATATAATTCAATAACCAAAAAACAACCCAATCAAAAAATGGGCAAAAGACCTAAATAGACATTTCTCCAAAGAAGACACAGATGGCCAATAGACACACAAAAATATGGTTATCAATGTTAATTATTAGAGAAATGCAAATCAAAACCAAGCAAATCTTAATAGAAAAATTCAGTAGGATAAGACAAAATTACAAAAAAGTCATGAATATAGAGGCAAAAGTCTTAATGAAAATATTAGTATATTGAATCTAGCAATTTACAGGAATGCATATTTGACTTATTAGCAAATCTATTGAAGTAACTTGCCATATTAACAAATTACAGGGAAAACATGCAGAAACCATATAAATAGAGAAAATTAATAAAATTTTATGTCCATTTATAGTCTATAAAATAACCTTGGAAAAGTAACAGTAACAAAAAAATTCCTTAACTTGTATAAAGACTATAACAAATATCACAATGGTAAAATATTCAATGTTTTCCCTTTGAGATTGAGAATATTTCACCACTTTTATTCAACATTGTACTGAAGGTCCCTGCAGTTGCATTAAGGCTGGAAAAATATATACTGGTATAATTATTAGAAAAGAAATAAAATTTCAACTGATATTATTTATATATAATGCGATTATATAGAAAATCTAAAGAAATCTACAAATAATTGATTCAAATAAGAGAATTTTAAATAGTTGTAGGATATAAAAAACAATGTACAAAGCCAACTGCATTTTTATACACCAACAAAACCAGTCGGAAATTAAAAATTTTAAGGTATTTTATGTTAAAGTACTAAGAAATAAACCTATAAATAATGTGCATTACAGCTATAAAAAATCTATCAAGCATTATTATGAGAAAATAATGGAGATCTAAACATATTGAGAAATATATCATATTCATGGATTAGAAAGTTCAATTTTGTAAAGATACCAATTTTTTTCCAGGGAGAACCTGCTTATTTAATTTATATGCAGAATACATCATGAGAAATGCTGGACCGGAAGAAACACAAGCTGGAATCAANAAGACTCTGATGCTGGGAGGG
The DNA here is from genome assembly GCA_006410615.1 of Neotragus moschatus. Taxonomy (NCBI): domain Eukaryota; kingdom Metazoa; phylum Chordata; class Mammalia; order Artiodactyla; family Bovidae; genus Neotragus; species Neotragus moschatus. The sequence goes on along the minus strand of SJYA01001797.1, from coordinate 26,782 downwards.
ATTGTGGGTAGGAGGAGAAGGGGACGACCGAGGATGAGATGGCTGGATGGCATCACTGACTCGATGCGCGTGAGTCTGAGTGAACTCCGGGAGTTGGTGATGGACAGGGAGGCCTGGCGTGATGCGATTCATGGGGTCGCAAAGAGTCTGACACGACTGAGAGACTGAACTGAACAGACCTAAACCCTTTTTCATGAGGAAATGACCTGAGTTTACTTTCTAGCATATTTCCAAGGAAACGTACTAGATAAGATTAATAAAAATGTCAGATTTGTTATCAAGCAACATTATTTATTGCAAAAATGATCCTATCTTAATGAACTACATCTAGATTTGGAAATCTGTTAATAAACTGTAAAAGCCTACTGAAAAACAAAGGCCATAGCTTCCCTGTACTTAGTGAGATTCTTGTAAACAAACGAGTCCCTTGAGGGATCTGACAGTTGGATATATCGGCTGTTACAAGATCTTACATTTTATAATCTTACACGCCAGAGTAGTCCACATTTACTTACCTGGTTTTCTCACATTAAAACCAAACAGTTCATGGCAGGGCTAAAATATGGCGTTATATACTTGATGCTATAATGCTAACATACTGCATCTCCTGTCCTTCCATAAAGGTAAGTAAACCTGGTGTCAGATTATATACATATATATAAAACAAAAAGCTTATAATCAGAGTATACACAAAAAAATCCCTACAAAACAGCAAGAAAAAAGGTAATCCAATAGAAAAATGGGCAAAAGTTGCACAGTTCAACGAAGAAAAAAATCCAAATACCCAGTAAACAAGAAAATTTACTCCATCACATTAGTATTCAGTGAATTGAACAAGGAAGGCACTACTACATATTTCCCTTGAGAAAGGTTAAAAATGTTAAGTCTCTTAATTAAAATGAAACTAAATTTTAATAAGATTAAAAATACCAAGTGTTGGAAGGATGTGGAACAAAGGGAGCTCATAACGAATTGATGGAAAAACTCTGGCATCAACTGCTATGGTAAATTTGAAGATGCACATATCCTAAGACCCAGAAACTTTAGGTTTATATCCCATGGAAATGGATGCTTACACAGAACAGAATATACGTTAAAAACTACTTACAACATGTAGTGGTTTATTATTTTTATATTAAATGAATATTTTAAAATTTTCTCATTTTTAGTACTTAACAATACATATATCAATAGGTATAAAACAAAACCTTTATGGGCCTTCAATAAATAAAATATGTTTTAACTATGGTAAAATACACACAATATAGCGTTTACCCTCTTCATCCTTTTTAAGTGTACAATTCAGTATTCCTAAGGACATTCCTATTGTTGCGCAACAATCACCATCTCCAGAACATATTTCAGCTTACAGAACTTATCCATTGAATAATAATTGTCCATTTCCCCTTTTCCACAGCCCTTGGCAATAAATGGGCTTCCCTTGTGGCTCAGCTGGTAAAGAATCTGCCTGCAATGTGGGAGACCTGGGTTTGATCCCTGTGTTTGATCTCTGTGTTGGGAAGATCCCCTGGAGAAGGGAAAGGCTACCCACTCCAGTATTCTGGCCTGCAGAATTCCATGGACTGTATAGTCCATGGGGTCGCAAAGAGTCAGATACAACTGAACGACTTTCAGTTGGCAATGACCATTCTACTTTCTGTTTCTACAATTTGACTAGTTTAGGTACCCCAAATAAGTAGAATCACACACACCTATCTTTTTGTGATTGGCTTATTTCACTTAGTATAATGTTCTCAGTGTTCATCCACGCTACAGCATGTCAGAATTACCCTTCTTTTTAAAGCTAAATGATATTACATGTCTATACCATATTTTGTTTATCCATTCATTTGTCAATAGACACATGGGTTGCTTCAGGTCTTAGCTAATGTGAATAATACTGCTATGAATATGGGTCTACAATTATCTTGGGACCCTGCTCTCAAGCCTTTGGGGTACACATCCAGAAGGCAGATTAGTGTATTATATAACTATTTTAAAACTTTTGAGGAGTTTCTATAGTGTTTTCCACTCTTGCTGCATCATTTTACCTTCCCACCAACAGCTCAAAAGGTCTCAATTTTTCCACATTCTTGCCAACACCTGCTAGTTTGGTGGGGGGGGGGCGGGCATGGTTCTTTTGGGTTTTTGTTTTTGATAAGTGAAAGTCGTTCAGTTATGTCCAACTCTTTGCGACCCCATGGACTATACAATCCATGGAATTCTCCAGGCCAGAATACTAGAGTGGGTAGCCTTTCCCTTCTCCAGGGGATCTTCCCAACCCAGGGATTGAACCCAGGTCTCCCGCATTGCCAGTGGATTTTTTTTTTACCAGCTGAGCCACAAGGGAAGCCCACAAGGGAAGCCCACTCTTGTTTTTGATAAGAGTCATTCTAACAGGTGTGAAGTGGTATCTAATTGTGGTTTTGTTTTGCATTTCTCTAATGATTAGGGATATTGAACATCTTTTCACATGCTTATTGGTTATTCATATATCTTTTTTGGTTAAATGTATATTCAAGTCCTTTGTTCATTTTTGAGTTGTGTTGCTTGCTTTTTGTTGTTGAGTTTCATTAAGTTCTCTATATGTTTTGGATATTAATCCATTATTAGACATATGATTTGCAAATCTTTTCTCATACCATGTAAGTTGCCTTCTCACTCTCTTGAATGTGTTCTTTGATGCATAAAAGTTTCAAATTTTCATGAAGTCCAATTTATCTTTTCTTTTGTTGCCTATACCTTTGGTGTTATAAAAATTCATTGCCAAATCTAAAGTCCTCTTTAGAGACTTCTGCTTTATGTTCTAAGAACTCATATATTTAGATCTTTGATCCATTTGGAGTTAATTTTTGAATATGGTATTAGGTAAGGCTCAATTCCATTCTTTTACATGAGGATATTCAGTTTTCTAGGATCATCTGTCTAAAAGACTATCTTGTTCCCATTGGATGGACTTGGTAACCTTGTAAAAAATCATTTGATCACACATACAAGGGTTTATATCAGGGCTCTCTTTTACTCCATTGGTTTTTATGTCTGTCTGCATGCCATTGCCACACACTTGATCACTGCAGCTTTGTAGTAAATTTTAAATCAAAGTGTGAGCTCCACAAATTTGTTCTTTTTCAGGATGGTTCTGGCTAATCACTGTCCTTTGAGCTTCCACATGAATTCTAGGATGGATTCTTCTATTTTTGCACACATAAAAAATCTCTAGGATTTTAAAATGGAGATTTGCATTGAATATGCAGATAAACTTGGGTGGTACAACATCTGATAAATATGAGTTGCCTTTCCATTGTTTTATGCTATCTTTAATTGCTTTTATCATGGTTTTCTACCTTTCAATGTACACATCTTTTACTTCCTTGGTTAATTTTTTTTTTTTAGTATTTTAGTCTTTTTGATTCTATTTTAAACAGAACTGTTTCCCTAATTTCCTTTTCAGGTTTTGTTTAGTGATAGAAATGCAGCTGATTTTGTGTATTGAGTTGTATCTTTTCCTGAACTTAATAGTTCTGTTTATTTATTTATTTATTAATTTTTGGAGGAAACTTTAGGGTTTTCTATTTGCAAGATCATATACATATGATAATTTTATTTCTTCTATTCCAGTCTGAATGGCTTTTCTTTTTCTTAATTGATTTAGTTTGGACTTCCAGTACAATGCTGAATAGACTTGGTGAGAGTAGGCATCTTTGCTTTGTTCCTGATCTTAAAAGCTTTTCATCTTTCATAACTGAGTATGGCTGTGGGTTTTTCACATGTGGCTTTTATTATATTGAGATAGTTTCTGTTTATTGCTGCCTTGTTGAGTGCTTTTATCATGATAGAGTGTTGAATTTTGTCAAAAGCTTTTTCTGTATCTATTGGAATGATCATCTAATTAATTCCAGGAATAAAGCCCACTTCATCATGATGTGTAATTCTTTTAAAATGCACTAAAATTCAGTATGCTAAAATGCCATTGAAGATTTGTGCATAAATGTTTATAAGGGATATTGCACTATAGTCTTCTTGCAGTGTCTTTGTCTGGCTCTGGTATCAGGGCATTGCTAGCATTATAGAATTAGATAGGAAGTGCTCCCTTATCCTGGATTTTTTGGAAAACTTTGAGGATGATTTTGATTTTTCTTTTCTTTTTTTTTTTCCCTTTCTTTCTTTCTTTAAACGTTTGGTAGAATTTTCCAGTGAAGCTACAGATCCAGGGCTTATCTTTGTTGGGAAATTTTTGATGACTGATTCAATGTCTTTATAAGTTTACAGGTCTCAGATTTTTTGTTTCATTATGATTCAGTCTTGGAAAGTTTTGAAAGTGTTTCCAAAATTTGTCCAATTCATCTAAGTCATCCAATTTGTTAGTGTACAGCTGCTCATCAGTTCAGTTCACTCGCTGAGTCGTGTCTGACTCTGCGACCCCATGGACTGCAGCACACCAAGCTTCCCTGTCCATCACAAACTCTTGGAGCTTGCTCAAACTCATGTCCGTGGAGTCAGTGATGCCATCCAATCACCTCATCCTCTGTTGTCCCCTTCTCCTCCTGCCTTCATCTTTCCCAGCATCAGGGTCTTTTCCAATGAGTCAGTACTTCATATCAGGTGGCCAAAGTATCGGAGTTTCAGCTTTAGCTTCAGTCCTACCAGTGAACACACAGGACTGATCTCCTTTAGGATGGACTGGTTGAATCTCCTTGCAGTCCAAGGGACTTCTCCAACACCACACTTCAAAAGCATCAATTCTTCGGCACTCAGCTTTCTTTATAGTCCAACTCTCACATCCATACACGACTACTGGAAAAACCATAGCTTTTACTAGAAGGACCTTTGTTAGCAAAGTAATGTCTCTGCTTCTTAATATGCTGTCTCGGTTTGTCATAGCTTTTCTTCTAAGGAGCAAGTGTCTTTTAATTTCATGGCTCCAGTCACCATCTGCAGTGATTTTGGAGCCCCCCAAAATTAAGTCTGTCACTGTTTCCATTGTTTCCCCACTTATTTGTCATGAAGCGATGGGACCGGATGCCATAATCTTAGTTTTCTGAATGTTGAGTTTTAAGCCAACTTTTTCACTCGCTTCTTTCACCTTCATCAAGAGGCTGTTTAGTTCTTTTTTGATGATCCAATGAATGTTGGCAATTTGATCTCTGGTTCCTTTGCCTTTGCTAAATCCAGCTTGAACATCTGGAAGTTCATGGTTCATGTACTGCTAAAGCCTGGCTTGGAGAATTTTGAGCATTACTTTGCAAGTGCGTAAGATTAGTGCAATTGTGCGGTAGTTTGAACATTATTTGGCATTGCCTTTCTTTGGGATTGGAATGAAAACTGACCTTTTCCAGTCCTGTGGCCACTGCTGAGTTTTTCCAAATTTGCTGGCATACTGAATACAGCTATTCATAGTACTTTATTAAATATCCTTTTCATTTCTGTAGAACTTGTAGTAATGTCCTCACACTTATTTCTGATTTTATAGTTGTCTTTTTTTCTTAGTCCTCCTAGTTAAAGATTTGTCAATTTTTTTGATTAAAAAAAAACCTAATTTTGGGTTTCAATGATTGTTTCTATCTTCTTTTTCTAAGAGTTAATTTTCTCAGAGGAATTTTAGGTTCTCCTAAAAATTTAAGAGTTAAAGGTAGAGATTTCCCACATACCCCTGCCTCCCCACATGCATAGCCTCTCCCATTACCAACATTATCTAACGTAACAGTATATTTGTTACCAAGGATGAACCTATACTAACCATCATAGTCACCCAAAGTCCACAGAGTACCTTAGGGGTTCACTACTGGCATTCCACATTCAATCAGTTTGGACAAGTTTACAAAGCCTATCCATCATTATAATACCATACAGAGTATTCCACTCCTCTGTGCTCTGCCTATTCATCCTTGTCTCCAGTCCTGCTCCGGACACTGATCTTATTGTCTTCTTATTTTGGCTTTTTCCAGAATTTATATAGATGAAATCATGCAGTATGGAACCTTTTCTAAGACTTTTTTATACAAAGTATTTATTTACTTGGCTGTGCCAGGTCTTAGTTGAGGTGTGTTGGATCTCTGTCGCTGCATGTAAGCTCTTTATTGCTGTATGCACAATCTTCTTTCAGAGACTGTGGCTTAGATACAACATTGGTGTTGTATCTAAAACTTCAAAACCCAGTGTGCATTTGGCACTTACAACACATCTCAACTCGGACAGGTGCTAAATGGCCACATGTATCCGAAGGCTACTATATAAGACAGTTAAAGATGTCTTTTGACTGTTTATGTTATTCTGGTAATAAATTTTTTATTATTCAAGGTATACAATGTGATGTTTTGATATACATACATATTCTGAAATTATTACTACAACCAAGCAAATGAATATATCCAAATTTCATGTTTTTATCATTTTTGGTGTGTGGTGACACTTAAGATCTATTCCTTAGAAAATTTTAAGCATATAATACAGTGTTAACTATTATCACCACGCTGTACATTAGATCATTAGAACTCATACATCATATACCACCCTTGCCACATGCACTTGCTGGTAACAACCAATCTATGCTTCTATAAATTCTACTTTATTTAGACTTCACATATAAGTGAAATCATACAGTATTTTTTCTTTCTGAGCTTGATTTATTTCATTAGCATAATGTCTCCAGGTTCATCCATGTTGTTATGAAAGACAGCATTTCCTCTTTTGAAGGGCTGAATAATATTTCATTGTAAATATATACCACAATTTCCTTATCCCTTCATCTCCTAACAGGCACTTAGGTTGTTTCCATATCTTGGCTATTGTAAACAGTAAAGCAATGAACATCAGAGTGAGCTATCTCTTCAAGATACTGATTTCAGAAGTGGGTTTGCCAGATCAAATGGTAGTTCTATTTATAATTTTCTGAGAAACAACCATACTTTTGCCATATGATTTTCAATTTTAATTCTCACCAGCAGTGTATGAGAGTTCCCTTTTTTCTAAATCTTTATCAACACTTGTTATTTCTTTAATAGTCATCCTAGCACGTGTTAGGTGGTATCTCACTGTGGTTCTGATTTACATTTTTTGATGATCAATGACGTTGAGCACCTTTTCATAAACCTATTGGCCATTTGTACATCTTTTTTGGAAAAATGTATTCAGGTCTTCTGCCTATTTTTTAATCAGGTTGCTTGTTTGTTGTTTTTGCTCAAATATTTTAGATGTTAACCTCTTATCAGATATACAGTTTGGAAATATTTTCTCCCAATCCACAGGCTGCCTTTTCATGTTCTGATTGAGCTTTTCAGTTTGATGTAGTCTCACTCATTTAGTTTTGCTGCCTGTGCTTGGTATGGATCTATTTGAAAGTGAAAGTGAAGTCGTTCAGTCATATCTGACTCTTTGTAACTCCATGAAATGTAACCCACCAGGCTTCTCCGTCCGTGGAGTTTTCCAGGCATGAATCCTGGAGTGGGTTGCCATTTCCTTCTCTAGGGGATCTTCCCCACCCAGAGATCGAATCCAGGTCTCCAGCATTGCAGGCAGACGCTTTACCCTCTGAGTCACCAGGGAAGTCCTTTGTTGCCTGTGCTTCGTATGATCTATTTGAGTTCTTCTATTTGGGGTTAATCTTCTTGGATGTTTATATTCATACCTTTCAACAAATTTGGTAAGTTTTCAGTTATTATTTTTCCAAATAATCTCTCTGTCCCTTTCTTTTAGAACCCTCAAAACGTGTATTGGTTCCCTTGAAGGGGTCCCATGGGTCCTTTAGTCTCCGATCACACTTCTTTTTCTATTCCTTAAGACTCTATAGTTTCAATTGTTCTTGGTTCGGTCACTGATTCTTCTGCCTGCTCACAATCTACCTATGAAACCCTCCCGTGAATTTTTCATTTCCATTACTGTAATACATATATCTAGAATTTGAAGAATAGCTACCCACTCAAGTATTCTGGCCTAGAAAATCCCGTGGACTATAGTCCATGGGGTTGCAAAGAATTGGACACGACTGAGTGACTTTTACTCACTTTCTTTTTCCGTTTTCTCCTTATTGATATTTCCATTTTGTTCATACATCTTGTTGACTTTCCTTATATTTTCCTTTAATTCTCTGAGCATCTTTAAGACAACTGTTTTAAAGTCTTTGTCTAATAGGTGTACCATCTGTTCTTTTTCAAGGACAATTCTGTTGGTTAATTTTTTCCTTTGAATAGGTCATACTTTCCCATTTTTTTCCTATGTTTTGTGATTACTTTTTTCAAAACTGGATATCTGAATAAATAATGTGGTAACCCTGGTTATCAGACTCACCTCCTTCTTCAGGGTTTCCTTTTTTTTTTTTTTTTTTGGTTTTTTAGTATATATGCTTGTTCAATTGTTGTAGGTTATCTCCTTTTTGTAGAGTAGCCTGAGGCACAAACTGAAGGCCCTCTCAAGTGTTTTCTGAGCCTGTGATTTTCTCTGGTCATGAATGGTGATTTCCTAATTTCTCCTACATGAACAGTGGCTTTCCAGTGTCCTCATCTTTAATGTTTGGCTCCACAGAGAGAGAAAAAAAAAGAGACCAAAATGAAAAGGGGAAAAAAGGACATCACCCTTTAAAATCTCTGAAAGTTGCATCAGCCTAAGTGTGAATGGCTTACAACAATGTCTGACCACCCCACCATCTGTATCACTGTGATCAGAGTAGCAATCAGCTATCAGAACATAGATCTCTGATGCAAGACAAGGTCCTTATTACTCATCCCGACTCCCTCAAGGTGTGTGCAAGCTGCCCCATTAACACATATATGTCTGCCTGCCAAGGGGATTGGGAGGTGGGAGATTGGTAGCCACTGTTAAGCTGAGAGCTAAAACTGATCACAAATACTTGCCTGAAAGTTGAAAGCCTTCAACAGACTCCAGAGTTTCTAGATAGTTAGATCACACAGTCCTGCTAGTATAATTGTTGTTTAAGCTAGGAAGACAGATTTCTAGTTTCCTACTCTACAATCGTCCCAGAATCCTCTTTTTTCTTTTTTTAAATTTTATAACTTTTAGGAGTATAAAGGGGTTCTGAGACAAAAACTTTTGAGAACCACTGTTGTAGACAATGCAGAAACTTAGGTCAGAGAGTTGCTATATTTTTAAATAACCAAAGTAACCAACTTTAGCTTTGAGTATATCAAAGAAAGCAATACAAAGAATAATTGGTAGCTTAAGTTTAAATTCTAGATCCTAAACTAAAGCACTAGCTTCAGAAATATTCTCCTTGTTATATCATTAACAAAGAGCAAAAAGGTTGAAGACATGGGGAACACTGAGCAACAGAGGAGTGCTTGCAGGGTGTATTTATATATATGTTGTCTCCTTATGGGGCTTTGCCTAGTCATTAATGAAATTAAAAACATAAAAGTTTGCTATAAATAAAAAGGAAAACTATATGATTCCATGCCTGTAAAAGACAAATAGAAAATGAAAAAGTCCATTCTAAATCAGAGTATTTGGGATATATAAATGTCCCACTTGGAGGAGTAGCCCTTACTACAATTAATTCTTTAAAACTTACTATGCCAAAGCTGTTGACTATGTGGATCACAATAAATTGTGGAAAATTCTGAAAGAGATGGGAATACCAGACCACCTCACCTGCCTCTTGAGAAAATCTGAATGCAGCTAAGGAAGCAACAGTTACAACTGGGCATGGAACAACAGACAGGTTCCAAATTGGTAAGGGAATACATCAAGGCTGTATATTATCAACCTGCTTATTTAACTTATATGCAGAGTACCTCATGAGAAATGCTGGGCTGGAGGAAGAACAAGCTGGAATCAAGATTGCCAGGAGAAATATCAATAACTTCAGATATGCAGATGACACCANTGCTATATATTAAATGTTAGTAAAGCTTAATTTCTTTCTTAATTTTAGATTATAACATGCAGATACAAGTTTGAATATACTCTTTCCATACCCTGAACACTGTTCTGAGCATCCTGGGGGTCACCCTGGAAGCCACCACTTTAAATAACACAAAGGGGTAGACATGTCCAATAAAAATACTTTCAACAATCCTCTGACTTGTTATTATCCATATTTTAGAGAAAAGCTTCAGACAGACTAAGGGACCTGACGAAAATCAAAGAGTGCATGAAGAGTTTGATTATAAATGGTTTTTAACATCATAAATATCAAAATTGGACAATGTTTTTAAGAAATAAAAGTGTTTTTATTCCATTTGCCAAGCTGTATCAAATACAAATACAATTAAACTACACTAAAATCCTCAAGTTAATTATTTAAAGAAGTAACAATTAAATAGCCACATTTTTATATGAAAACGTCCATGAATTAACAATGCTGCAAATTTACATGGTTTACATGGTGTGCTTTCATTTAATGAATCTGATATACAGCAATCTCAGAAAGACCTATTTTAATTCCTATTGTAAATTAAAAAAAAATCAATGAGACTGTAGTTTGACACAGATTCTAATAGGATAGTAAGTCATCAACAAACTTTTCTAACATTCAATGCATTCTTTCTACTAAAAATACCAACGATGTAAAAGTAAGAAATGACCCTTGGCACTGAAGAATTCGTAACTGAGTAGGATGGCACAATTAACATACTGTGATGAGAGTGATAAAATAGTTCCTACACACTGCTATGGTGGCTCAGAGGTTAAAGCATCTGCCTGCAAAGCGGGAGACCTGGGTTTGATTTCTGGGTCGGGAAGATCTCCTGGAGAAGGAAATGGCAACCCACTCCAGTATTCTTGCCTGGAGAATCCTATGGATGGAGAAGCCTGGTGGGCTACAGTCCACGGGGTCGCAAAGAGTAGGACACAACTGAGTGACTTCACTTTCACACACTGCTATGGGATCACAGCATAGAAAGTGATGTCAACACATGCCTTACGTCTGACAACTGAGCTAGACTTCTGAAGGGAAAGCTCGTCCTCCTCAAAGCCCTGCAAAAATACAGAAAAGCTGAAACTTCTAATCTTCACCCTAATGGGTGTTTGGTTGAATGTGAACTATTTCAAGGCAAAACCAGAAACAAAGACAGGTCTGAAGCTCCTAAAAGTCTCAGGCCTGGGACTAAAATCAGAGGCCAAGGATAGAGGAGAGATACAGAAGTGGCAAAGAGTACCAATTCTTAAAATTCTAGGTTTCAGGACTTCTTTATGATTTTAAAAGTTATTGAAGACTCCCCAAGAACTTCTGTTTATGTGGACCTATCTATTGGTATTTACTATATTAGAAATTAAAATAGGAAATTAAAAATATTTTAAAATTCTTTTTAAAGCAACAATAAATCTTACATGTTAATATATATCCTGTGATCATGTATGGATGTGAGAGTTGGACTGTGAAGAAGGCAGAGTGCCGAAGAATTGATGCTTTTGAAGTGTGGTGTTGGAGAAGACTCTTGAGAGTTCCTTGGACTGCAAGGAGATCCAACCAGTCCATTCTGAAGATCGGCCCTGGGATTTCTTTGGAAGGAATGATGCTAAAGCTGAAGCTCCAGTACTTTGGCCACCTCATGCGAAGAGTTGACTCATCGGAAAAGACTCTGACGCTAGCAGGGATTGGGGGCAGGAGGAGAAGGGGACGACAGAGGATGAGATGGCTGGATGGCATCACTGACTTGATAGATGTGAGTCTGAGTGAACTCCGGGAGTTGGTGATGGACAGGGAAGCATGGCGTGCTGCGATTCATGGGGTCACAAAGAGTCTGACACGACTGAGTGACTGAACTGAATCGATGGAGACTATATTTCCCAAAGGAAAAAAAATTGAGAATATTGATATTGTTTCATATTTCTCTAAATCTCCTTGCTGTCTAGCTTAATTGAAAATAAGTTAGATTCTCATATTTACTCCTGTTTTTAATCTGTTGTTTCAGAAAACTAAGATCATGGTATCCAGTCCCATCACTTCATGGAAAACAGATGGGGAAACAGTGGAAACAGTGGCTGATTTTATTTTTCTGGGCTCCAAAATCACTGCAGATGGAGACTGGAGCCATGAAATTAAGATGCTTACTCCTTGGAAGGAAAGTTATGACCAACCTAGACAGCATATTAAAAAGCAGAGACATTACTTTGGCAACAAAGGTCTATCTAGTCAAGGCTATAGTTTTTCCAGTAGTCATGTATGGACGTGAGAGCTGGACTATAAAGAAAGCTGAGTGCTGAAGAATTGATGCTTTTGAACTGTGGTGTTGGAGAAGAGTTTTGAGAGTCCCTTGAACTGCAAGGTAATCCAACCAGTCCATCCTAAAGGACATCAGTCCTGGGTGTTCATTGGAAGGACTGATGTTGAAGCTAAAACGCCAATACTTTGGCCATCTGATGTGAAGAGCTGACTCACTGGAAAAGACCCCAATGCTGGGAAAGATTGAGGGCAGGATGATAAGGGGACGACAGAGGATGAGATGGTTGGCTGGCACCACCAACTCAATGAACATGGGTTTGGGTGGACTCCAGGGAGTTGGTGATGGACAGGGAGGCTGGTGTGCTGTGGTTCATGGGGTCGCAAAGAGTTGGACACGACTGAGCAACTGAACTGAAATCTTGTTTTAATTGAATGAAGAAAACCCAGCACACAGATACATGGTGGAAAAGGGAATTTTAAAAGTCTTTTCAGACAGTTGTGGATATTCTTCTTTGATACTAAATCAAAACTCACAAAAGGTGGTTTCTTAAAGGTTAGTTGCTATGTAGAATTTGAAACCACATCAATGAACGTTTTAAATTCTACTAAAACCTACTGATCTATCTTGCACTGTTAAATTATCTATGCATAACTTTAAAACATTATCCACTGGTCATTTGGCAAATATTAATTCCATAATTATGTAGATATTTCACATTGACACATTTTATTATATAATGTTAAAATAAGATTTAATATTACAAATCTGTTTAGAAAAGTCTTCTAAGTACTGGGAAGATCTCAGACTTAAAGGGGCAGATATGAATTTTCCCAAATTCTAACTTCTGCTTGAAAACTCTAATTTTATCACTGGCAACAAACATCGTCAGTTGTTCCCCTTGAAGTGATAGAATCATTTTGCTCCTTTTCAAGGAAATAACTACTAAATTGCAACGACTAAACAAGCACAATTTGTCAGTCATTCTTTCAAGTAAAAATGGTGTTCCCTGATACAGGCACCTAGCGACGTTTACGACTCAAGCAGTAGTGCAAGTGCTTCCCCTCAAGAAGACAACACTAACGAAGTGTTCTATGCACACTGCCCATTTTGTCACACAGAATAGTGGAAGTTTGTGTACCTTAAGGATCAAGATTTTAAAAATTAATTTTTTACTGTTTTATAAAGACATTCTTAGGTGAAACATGGTTTTTTTTAAACTGAGAGTTCATGATCATGGAAAATACAATGACGACGACTAACAATTTGGTACTACTGCCTTGATTCATGTGCTGGTACCAGTGGTTTTTACCTATCATTGCTTCTGTGAAAATGTCAACAGAATGAAGAAAGCAAATAATGTCGTAGTCTTATTATGAAAAAGTCCTTTAATTCACAAAGCCATGAAACCATCTCATGTTCCTCCACAGACCACAGTTTGAGAACAGCTAGCAAAAAAAAAAAAAAAACTAGCATCAAGAAAGATGTTTTCCCTACATTCTACTATGCTAAGGACTAAATCATGGGCTGGGAACTGGATTCATCCTGGTGATGAAACACTCTCTGCCCTCTAGTAGAGGTGGACCCAGTACTTCAATTAATAATTAAGAATGTGAATTACTCATCATACATATTTTTTACATATTCAAACTAGAAGTTGGGATAGTTGTGGTTTTACAGTAGTATATGATAAACACAACCAGAATGCAGTGGCAATTTGATAACTACTTGTTACTTTTTAACAGTTTTTTCTGTAAATCTGTAGAACTTTAATTTAGGTATTAAAGTTAAATCTTGATGATATAACAAGTAGATGATGTGTACCTGATTAACAGGTGTTGCACAGTACTGAAAAAACATTACTGGCTCCTTTCCTACTTAATTGGTTACAAGTCAGTGAGCAAGCAGGGTTGGGAGTACCAAGGAAGCTGTGTGCTTGGCCTACAGTGGGGAAGACGTTCCCGTTGTTACCCAGCAATCTTCCTTCCTTCACAAATATTATGGGTAAGTACTGGAAAGAATGAACACTCCCCTTAATTGTTATGTATTCCATTCATGAAAAATTTGTGGCCAGCTTCCTCAGCAACAAATAAAATAACTGCTCTGCCCAGATAAGGAGGAAAGCTTAAAAAAAAAACACAAGATTTAATGGGATCCTCTAAAGACTAAGTATCTCTAAAAGTTAATTTAACACCATACAACTCAGGAGGTAAAGATGGTTTCTTGGTCCTTTTAATGTATATAGTCTATATCAGTGGTTTAAAACTATTCACGGTTTTGATATCATCAAGTATATTATTAAAGAATCTAGGTGCCATGAAAAATAAAATAATTTTTGAAAATCCTATATTTTTCCAAAAAGTACAATTATATATATTTCATGGATGATAGTTTTAAGAAAGTTAAAAAAATATGCTTTTGCTAAGAAGTCTTCTTAAGTTTCAGGAGATTGTTACCTTTCTTCCCCAATAGGTATACATGATAGATGCCTCGGTTCAAAAATACTTTAGAAACAAAGACAATCTATCAATGACAAAAATCATGAACTTTTCTTTTTTTTATAATCTCACTAAGCCTACACACCTCCACCCCAAGGGCTTGAAAGTCACTCAGGAAGGAAGGAAAAGTTAAAAACAAACTCTAAGAAAACAGCCTAATGCTTTTTTTTGGGGGGTCAGATTTTAGGACAAATGCATTAACAACAACAATATCAATGCTGTAGTACTAGCAGTTAGCACTTACAGAATTTACTATGTACTGGGCAATATTCTGAGTACTTGACACATACTAACACACAAATTTAATCCTCAAACAGCTTTGTGAGATAATCACGATTATCCCTTTTTTTACAGGTGAGCACACTGAAGGATAGAGATGTTGAATAACTTGCTCTTCTTATGAAAAGGCATAGTCTCTGGTCTCAAAAGGCACACACTCTCTGGTCTCTCAGCATAATTTTAGGTGGAATATAGAACTTACTCTGTGGCACGATCTTGGTATTAAGGATCTTATGGAGCACCATGTACCTCATTCTCCAATCATTCTCTGTATACCTGACTCAGATTTGAAATAATACCTAGAAAGAAAACTGTGCTAGAGCCAGGACCTTGAACTCCAGTTCTGGCCCTGCAGTTTACATAGCTGTGTGATGTTAGCCTTAATAACATTCATTCTGGGTTTTGGTTTTATCACTTGTAAGATAAACACAAGAAATATGAATTAAAATTCATTTTTCAATTAAAATGCACTAAGCACCTACTAGTACTAGCCAATATGCATTACTGAGAACCTGTAAAGTCTGTTCTCCCAGTTAATATCTCACAAGAGGATCCTGCAGCTATTTTAGCTTACATCTTAAAACTTGGTATGCTTTTTAAGGATGAAAGAGATGAAACCAAGCCAAAGAAGTTTAATGACTTGTCCAATAAAGAAATTTAAGGTAATATTGGGCGAAATCCCTGTTATTCTAATTTTACCAAAGTTGCCACAAGCAACAATGTAGTGCATTTTTTTTTCATTCAAAAAAAATGTACTGAACATCCATTACATGTTAGGATAGGCAATACAATGGGAGGCAAAACAAGTCCTTTTCTTAAGGGTTTATAACACTTACCATAAAAGAAGAACTTAATAAGTGGTTGAAGAGTTTATTTTAAAATATGACCTGATGGCTGCAGTCACAAAAAAATCTTTAAAACAGATTTTTTTTCCTAGCCAGATTTACACAGTAGCTTTATCCAACATTCTAAAGCTACTTTTGTGAGATAGTTCTTTACAATCAAACTCAACTGGGGTTAAAATTTAAGTACATTAATTGGTTTTACTATAGAATGGTACCAAATGTGTAAACTGAGTTACATGTACAAAATAACATTTTACTCATTAACTTGGTACACATTTAAGGTATTCATCTTAAGTCTTCCACCAGGTGAATGTTTTAACAGTTGTATGTCCATACCATGGAGGATTATCAATAGATATAACAACTTGGATGAATCACCAGAGAATTACAGTAAAAAGAATAAGATTGATTCTATTTATATAATATCATTGAAATGACAAAATTAAGGAAATGGAGAACACAGTGGTTGTGGCTATAAAAGGCAAATTCTGGGTATTTTCGTAATGATAGAAATATTTTATGTCTTAACTGTATAAATGTCAATATCCTGGTTGTGATATATACTATATATAGCTTTGCAAGATACTACTACTGGGGATAACTAGATAAAAGTATGGGCTTGTTTTTGTATTATTTCTTAAACCACATGTGAATCCATAATTAATTCAAAGTAAAAAAAATTAACTTTAAAAATAACCATTTGCAATAGTTTTAAAAATATGAAACACCATGGCATATACTGGACTAAAAACGTGGAATACTTGTACACTGAGAACTATAAAACACTACTGCAAGAAATTAAAGACCTAAATGAATGGAGAGAGAAGCTTTATTCATGGATTCATCAATTATCTCTAAACTGAACTACAGACTCAATGCAACCCCAATCAGAAATTGACAAGCTGATTCTAAAGTTTGTATATGTGGAAATGCAAAGGGCCTAGAACACAATTTTGAAACAGACCCAACTCTGAAATAGAACAAACTTAGTGGGCCTATACGTCCTGAATTTAAAAACTTGGGTTAAAGAGACAGTAATCAACATAGTTTTGTATGGTATAAAGATAGATAAATGGATCACTGGAACAGAACACAATACAGAAATTGACCCAAACCTACATAGTCAATGAATTTTCAACAAAAGTGAAAAGACAGTTCAGAGGAGAAAGGATAACCTTTTCAACAGGAGCTGAGATGACTGGACCGTCATATGCTAAGAAAGAAAAGGCAACAAAAAACAAAGACAAAAATCCTTCAATCCATACCTTATATAAAACTATAAAACTTCTAACGAAAACATAGGAGAAAACTTTTGAAAACCTGGGTTAGACAAAGATTTCTTGAATACAATACCCAAAGCAAAAATCTTGTGAATTAAATAGAACTTGTATTTTATCTAGTTTTCTCCTTCTCTGTTGTCACCACTTTAGTCTCAACCACCAGCGTATTTAGCCCAGACTATTTCTGTTTCCATTTCCTTCTAATTCTACCCCTGACCATTTTCACAAAGGTGAGAACGATGTTTTAAAATATATATGTGTGTATATACATATATATACTATATGTATATACACACATATACACAGAATCATAAGACTTCTCTGGTTATGACTCCTGAACAGATTTTCATGTCCCTTGAGGTAACACGGCCTTCAAAGGCCTGGCATGATTTAACCCTCTCTAGTTCTCAGTTTCATCTTGCTCTATGTATCCCCCTTATTTATTCTGTATCCTCCTTATTTATTCTGCTTTGGCCACACTTGCCCATCAATTCTTTTAATATGTTGAACTCCTTTAATAAGACAACTATGGCTGTTCTTTCAGCATAAATTACCACTCTTCTCTCCTTCACTATTCATACTCATCTTTCAAATTTCAACATATACATTAGTTCTTGGTGTTGCTGTTCAGTCATTAAGTCACGTCCAACTTTTTGCGACCACCATGGACTGCAGCATGTCAGGCTTCCTTGTCCTTCACCATCTCCTAGAGTTTGCGCAGATTCATGTCCATTGAGTTGGTGATGATATCTAACCATCTCATCCTCTGTCACCCTCTGCTCCTTTTGTTCTTTCAGTTCAGTTCAGTCGCTCAGTATGTCTGACTCTTTATGATGCCATGGATGGCAGCATGCCAGGCTTCCCTGCTCATCACCAACTCCCGGAGCTTGCTCAAACTCATGTCCATGGAGTCAGTGATGCCATCCAACCATCTCATCCTCTGTCATTCCCTTGTCCTCCTGCCTTCAATCTTTTCCAGGGTCAGGGTCTTTTCCAATGAGTCAGTTCTTCACATCGGATGGCCAAAATATTGGAGCTTTAGCTTCAGCATCAGTCCTTCCAAAGAATATTCAGACTGATTTCCTTTAGGATTGACTGGTCAAATCTCCTTTCAGTCCAAGGGACTCTCATAAGTCTTCTCCAACACCATAGCTCAAAAGCATCAATTCTTCTGCACTCAACTTTCTTTATTGTCCAACTCTCACATCCATACATGACTACTGGAAAAAACACAGCTTTGACTAGGCAGACCTTTGTCAGCAAAGTAATATCTCTGCTTTTTAATATGCTGTCTAGGTTGGTCATAACTTTTGTTCTTAGAGAGGTTTCATATGACCCCCAATCTAAGTTTATACCCCAAGGTATTCTGCTGTTTCCTCTGCCAGGGAAGATCTTAGCCTATATTGTTATACATCTCTCACTCCTTGATATCATTAAGGAATCTACTCAAACATCACCTTCTCAGAAAGACGTTTCAGGACCACTTTTTAAAATGCCATTCTGCCGCTATTCACTTTACCATCTTACCTGGCTTTATTTTCTTATCAAATGTGAAATTATATTCTTTAGTTGTTTGTTTACTTATTTGTAATCTTTCTAACTCTTTAGAATGTGAGTATGCCATGGGCAAGGCTGTGTCCTGTTCTCTAATCTATTCTTACTGTTTTGGCATTCAGTAGGACTCCAAGAATCTGTTATACAAATTTAGAAGCTCAGTCTTACTAGGGAGGAAAGACACAAAAGTTAACAACTGTAACATAGAGAAGTATGAGTAATAAATTAGCAGCATAAAGGTAGGCGTATGTTCTCTGATTTAATGATCCAGGAGAGATCTTTACACAGACGGAGGCACTTAAGTTAGATCTTAAAAAATGCATGAGAGTGTATCCACTGAAAACTGAGGTACAGGGCCTACATATTGTCATAGAGGAATGGAAGAAAAAGCATGTAAAGGTAACTGTAAACAGTGGATAAAGACCATGAATTAGGGTTCATGTGATTGCAGCCATGAAATTAAAAGATGCTTACTCCTTGGAAGAAAAGTTATGACCAACCTAGACAGCATATTCAAAAGCAGAGACATTACTTTGCCAACTAAGGTCCATCTAGTCAAGGCTATGATTTTTCCAGTAGTCACGTATGGATGTGAGAGTTGGACTGTGAAGAAGGCTGAGCGCCAAAGAACTGATGCTTTTGAAGTGTGGTGTTGGAGAAGACTCTTGAGAATCCCTTGGACTGCAAGGAGATCCAACCAGTCCATTCTGAAGGAGGTCAGTCCTGGGATTTCTCTGGAAGGAATGATGCTAAAGCGGAACCTCCAGTACTTTGGCCACCTCATGCGAAGAGTTGACTCATTGGAAAAGACTCTGATGCTGGGAGGGATTGGGGGCAGGAGGAGAAGGGGATGANTTTCCACTGTTTCCCCATCTATTTGCCATGAAGTGATGGGGCCATATGCCATGATCTTAGTTTTCTGGATGTTGAGTTTTAAGCCAACTTTTTCACTTTCTTGTTTCACTTTCTTTAAGAGGCTCTTTAGTTCTTCTTCGCTTTCTGCCATAAGGGTGGTATCATTTGCATATCTGAGGTTATTGATATTTCTCCCGGAAATCTTGATTCCAGCTTGTGCTTCATCCAGTCTGGCATTTTGCATGATGTACTCCACAAATAAGTTAAATAAGCAGAGTGATAATATATAGCCTTGAAGTACTCCTTTCCTGATTTGGAACGAGTCTGTTGTTTCATGTCCAGTTCTAATTGTTGCTTCTTGTCGTGCATACAAATTTCTCAGGAGGCAGGTAAGGTAAGGTGAGGCAGGTATCTTTGCCTCAGTTCTCTTATTTTTTTAAATAGGGAAAACAGCTCCCACTCTACTTACTTCATGGTTAGAGAGTAAAACAAACCATACACATTTTAATGTTTTGGAGGTTATAAACCACTTCATAAACCAAAGGAATTGTTATTATGCAAAGAGAATTGTGTCAGTAGTTAATATTTCTGGTCAGTAGTTAATATTTCTTTGAAGCAACGTTTGGTTCGTATGGAAATATTATAGATACAAATAAACCAAGGCAAAATATTCTGTGTCAAAGTCTTTCAAACTTTTCATTCCATAATTTTCTTCAGAACTTTTATAATCCTAGCAGTCAGGCACCACCATCATCTTCAAGATTATTCTAGATGGTCTCAGCACAGAACTCCAGTATGTATGAATATAAAATATTTGTGACAGAACAAGTGGCAAGTGTTCTTTCTCCAATTCTAATGTTATCTGTTACCATTTAATTCAGACCCAGTTTCCAAATCCACACCCAAAAAGCTTTCAGCAAGGCTGTGTACTTTCATATCCTGCCTGAAGTATATTTCAGATGGCGTGAAAAACAAACACAAAGGTCCCGAGGCTGGAATGAACTAATCATACTTGAGAACGAGAAGACCAGCATGGCTCTAATCGAACAAAAAAAGGTAGGCGATGAGAGGAAATAAGGTTGGAAAAAAAGGCAAAGACTAGATCACAGAGGGCCTTGAAGGTTATGGTGATTTTATTCTGCAATGGGAAACCAAGTTTTGAATGAAGTAGTGACATGATGTGATGACTGATTCTTTTTATAAAATTTTTAATTGGAGGATAACTGCTTTATAACACTGTTGGTTTTTGCCATACAACAATGCAAATCAGTCATAATTTTATATACATATGTATATATAAATTTCCCCTCCCTCTTGAGGCTCCCTCTCCCCTCCCATTCCACCCTTGTGATGAATGATTTTACAAGATCATTCCTGTGAAATTTTCAGTTCCAAAAGATACTCTGGACACCTTTACACTTGAAAAGAACCAGATCCTTCATAAACTACAAATTTTTATTGAATTGCTGAGCACATAATTTTTTTTTTCATGTAAAGGAAAATCCAAGGAGTGAACAGTGAGATAAGAATTTTCCAAAGCAGAAAAATGTTTTTGCTTTGAGTATATTTCTGTGCATATATTATCTTTCACAGGAAGTAAGCAAATATTCTTAAAAATCAGTATACACCTAACAACCAAGAAATCAATTCTGGATAAACATTAAAATCATCTGGATGATAAAAAAAACAAACCTGATGTCAAACTTCCAATTTCAAAGATTCTAATTTACTGACTTGGTGTAAAGTCCAAGCACTGCTTCTTTTTAAGCACTGGTATTCTTGTAAAGGCTCATTGCTAAAGTTGAGAACCATTACCTCAAGAAAGCCATGAGACATGTAGGACTTTATTGATCAATAAAAAATCAACAACCTCAGATAAGCAGATGATACTACTCTAATGGCAGAAAGTGAAGAGGAACTTAAGAGCCTCTTCATAAAGGTGAAAGAGAAGAGTGAAAAAGCTGGCTTAAAACTCAACATTCAGAAAACTAAGATCATGGCATCTGGTCCCATCACTTCATGGCAAACAGATGGGGAAAAAGTGGAAACAGTGACAGACTTTATTACCTTGGGCTCCAAAATCATTGCGGACAGTGACTACAGCCAGGAAATTAAAAGATGCTTGCTCCTTGGAAGGAAAGCTATGACCAACCTAGACAGCATATTAAAAAGCAGAGATCATTTTGCCTACAAAGGTCTGTATAGTCAAAGCTATGGTTTTTCCCAGTGTCATTATTGATGTGAGAGCTGGATCATAAAGAAAGCTGAGCACCAAAGAATTGCTGCTTTTCAACGGTGGTGTTGGAGAAGACTCTTGAGAGTCCTGTGGATAGCAAGGAGATCAAATCAGTCAATCTTAAAGGAAATCAATCCTGCATNTTTTTCCCAGTGTCATTATTGATGTGAGAGCTGGATCATAAAGAAAGCTGAGCACCAAAGAATTGCTGCTTTTCAACGGTGGTGTTGGAGAAGACTCTTGAGAGTCCTGTGGATAGCAAGGAGATCAAATCAGTCAATCTTAAAGGAAATCAATCCTGCATGTTCATTTGAAGAACTGTTGCTGAAGCTGAAGTTCCAATAATTTGTCTCTTGATGCGAAGAGCATACTCACTGGAAAAGACCCTGCTGCTAGGAAAGATTGAGGGCAGGAGGAGAAGTGGGTGACAGAGAATGAGGTGGTTGAATGGCATCACTGACTCAATGCACATGAATCTGAGCAAAATCCAGGAGAGAGTGAAGAATGGAAGCCTGGTGTACCGCAGTCCATGGGGTCACATAGAGTTGGACATGACTCAGTGACAACAACAAACAAACAACAACAAGAAGTCTGCACTGTTCAAAATGGTAGCCACTAGTCATATGAGTAGCAAAATTAATTAAAATTAAATTAAACTTTAAAAAATCAGCTTATTAGTCATACCAGCCACATTGTAAGTACACATGTGGCTACCATACTAGCACAGATGCAGAATATTTCCATCACCACAAAAGTTCCACTAAACAGAGTGTAGGAAATGAAGGAGGAAAGCTGGTTCCTAAATTTTCTACTTGAGCAACTAGGTGAATGACAGTGTCATTTACTGAGAGATGGGGAAAACCAGGAGACTAGCAAATTTAGATGGAGAAGGAAATGGCAACCTACTCCAGTATTCTTGCCTGGAGAATCCTGTGGACAGAGGAGCCTGGTGGGCTGCTGTCTACAGGGTCGCACAGAGTCAGACGTGACTGAAGTGACTTAGCATGCATGCATGCATTGGAGAAGGAAATGGCAACCCACTCCAGTATTCTTAGATTTGCTTGTATTGGTGTAAAAACCACTGGGAGAAGATACAAAAACTAGTAAGAGTGAAATTATCTTTAGGAAGCTGGGGTGGAGAGGAGTGTAGTAGTATGATGATCTCCTTGGTGGCAGCAAGACTTCCTGATGTGTCTCTTGTTATGTCATTTTGATTTCTGAACCATGTTAATATATTACCTGACTATAAGACAATTCTACTAACATTTTCTAAAAGGAAATAATAATCAGCTATATTAAGGGATCAATGAGATAAGGACTAAAATTGACCACTGAATTTGGCAAGTTGGAAATGATCTTACCAGGGAGGTTTCAAATGTTAAAAGTAGGAAGAAAAGCCTGTTTGGAGTGGATTGAAAAAAAACAGAAATTATCAGTATAGAAAACTTTTCAGAAGGCAGCAGAGAAATTGGGAAGTTATTTAGGAACTTATGATGTTTAGCAAGCTTGGGTTTTTTTAAGATGGACTATACAATATTTTATTTGTAAACTAACTGAAGTGGTCAGGTACAGAGTAAGAAACTGATGAAGGAAGAAGTGTTATAAAACCAAAACTCTTGAACAGACCAACTCTTGACCATGTTGGTGGTTGGGTGGCCCTTGGATAAAGGCAAGGACAGTTCATTTGTTAAAACCTAAGGCAGGATGTGAGGTTACAAATCATGTTGCCTTTTTCTTAACATACACATAACATACACATACTTCAACTTCAATGGCCTTCCACCACACATGCATTTAATCAAACACTTACTACAGTCCATGAGATTCTCCATGACCTGGGCAGAACCCACCTCTCCAAACTTATACAACATCACTTGCTCCTTGCTCATTACACTCCACTTACATAGACCTTCTTTCAGTTCTTGAAACATGAGAAGTTATTTTTTGCTTTGGGGCCTCCATTTCAGCCTGGACTACTATAAAACTTTTTGTCTCTCTATCCATGTCTTTAGGTTCATCACTCTCTATTCTTCACTTATGGTCTTCCAAGGTTTCATTCTACTGAAATCTGATCATGTCTTTTCCTTTATCAAATAGAAACCAAGGCTGTACAAGGTTCAACCTGGAAATCAACAGAATAAGCAGAGGTTCTGTTTTATAATCTTGGAATTAGGATCTATGAAAGGAGGTCACTGATGCCAAAAGTCAGTGAAGAGCAGAAGCTGACAACAGGGAAAGCAGTGGGGATAAGGCAATGGACAAGAAATGTTAAGAGAAGCTGCTCTGCTCTGCTTCCATGGCCATTACTATTTTTATTATGATATTACCTTAAGATAGAATTTACATACCATAAACTTACTGTTTAGTGGGCAGTTGTCTTAGTTTAACAATTGCATAGTTTTACAACCTCTACCATTCCATCACCCTTTCCTCAAATTCCCACGTATCCCTTCTGCCCACTGATATTCTTTGGTGCATTTCTGTCCCTATGGTTTTGCCTTTTGTAAATGCCACCTAAATGAAATCATATAGAATGTAGCCTATTGAGTCTGATGTCTTCCATTAAACATAATGCATTTGAGATTTATCAATGCAGTTGAGTGTAAAATCTACTGCAGCCTTTCAATAATGCATTTTGTACATGATTTAAATAGATTGTTACTATTCCTACTGTCTACACAATAAAGCCCACATTTTGAGCGATCATACACACACAAAAACAAATATTTGGAATCAGACGCCACTTTTAAGTCCAGGTATTCCATCCCACCAATGGTGCTCAGTCTCTTGAACTAGGCATTTTTGTACCTCAATGCTCTTGCTCATCTATTCCTTTTGAAATGTCCTTCCCCTCCTTTCTTTGCTCATCTAATGAATTCTAATTGTCCTTCAATAGCTCAGATAAATTGTGATCTCTACTGCCTCTCTCACCACCACTACACTATACTTTACACTACACGTGTGTATGTGTGCGCACACACACACACACACACACACACACACACACACACTTCCCCTGTTCCTAATCTCTAATGCAGTGTGCTTGGAGAGGAGGTAATGTGGTATAAGTAACACTCTCATTATTGATCTTATAGTACTCTAGCATATGTCTATTGTAGCCCAGTATAGT
Organism: Neotragus moschatus; assembly: GCA_006410615.1. NCBI lineage: Eukaryota > Metazoa > Chordata > Mammalia > Artiodactyla > Bovidae > Neotragus > Neotragus moschatus. The sequence goes on along the minus strand of SJYA01001797.1, from coordinate 1,992 downwards.
CTTTCCCATTGAGAAGACTGTTGTAGACAAAAGACTTTGTATAAGCGATGTTTTTCTCTTAGTTCATAGTACAGTTCCCTGTACTGAAAAGGACTAAAAAAAAAAAAAAAAAAAAAAAGGATGTGTGAAGTAGCACATGAGAGCAGACATGTTCCCAAATGTTTTTTAAGATGTTTTGTGTTTCATGGACTCCCTATAAATCCCACCCTCTCCTTTCAAAAGGGGGGGGGGGAAACCTTTGAAAGTCACTCCTATAGAACATTTCTTAGAAAAATAAATATAATTGTCCTTTTTGTTTTCTGTTTCATCCATTTTTGAATTGGTTTCTTTCCCACCTAAGCAAAATCAATCATCATTAACAAATATTTATTGGAAATACACTGCCATTTGTCTTGGAAGTTTTAAGATAAACAATATGATTTTAGTAGAATAAATAATTTATTTTTATTTCATGTTCAGATTGTGGTAAGAGTAGCAATGAATACTGTTGAACTGCTTATGGTAGCATTCCACATAACTGCTGTCTTTAACCCAGTATAAAAAGAGGTTAACTCTTGTTCATTTCCAAGGAAAACCATTCAATATCACAGTAATCCAAGTCTATGCCCCAATCCGTAATGCTGAAGAAGCTGAAGTTGAACAGTTCTATGAAGACCTACAAGACCTTCTAGAACTAACACCCCCCAAAAGATGTCCTTTTCATTATAGGGGACTGGAATGCAAAAGTAGGGAGGCAAGAAACACCTGAAGTAACAGGCAAATTTGGCCTTGGAGTACAGAATGAAGCAGGGCAAAGGCTAACAGAGTTTTGCCAAGAGAACATACTGGTCATAGCAAACACCTTCTTATAACAAAGAGTGAAAACTCTATACATGGACATCGCCAGATGGTCAATACTGACATGAGATTGATTATATTCTCAGCAGCCAAAGATGGGGAAGCTCTATACAGTTAGCAAAAACAAGACTGGGAGCTGACTGTGACACAGACCATGAACTCCTTATTGCCAAATTCAGACTTAAATTGAAGAAAGTAGGGAAAACCACTAGATCATTCAGGTATGACCTAAATCAAATCCCTTATGATTATACAGTGGAAGTGAGAAATAGATTCAAAGGATTAGATCTGATAGAGTGCCTGAAGAACTATGGATGGAGGTTCATGACACTGACAGGAGACAGGGATCAAGACCATCCCCAAGGAAAAGAAATACAGAAAGGCAAAATGGTTGTCTGAGGAGGCCCTACAAATAGCTGTGAATAGAAGAGAAGTGAAAGGCAAAGAAGAAAAGAAAAGATATACCCACTGAATGCAGAGTTCCAAAGAATAGCAAGGAGAGATAAGAAAGCCTTCCTCAGCGATCAGTGCAAAGAAATAGAGGGAAAAAAATAGAATGGGAAAGACTAGATATCTCTTCACAATACCAAGGGAGCATTTCATGCAAAGATGGGCTCAATAAAGGACAGAAATGGTATGGACCTAACAGAAGCAGAAGATATTAAGAAGAGGTGGCAAGAATACACAGAGGAACTGTNAAGAAATAGAGGGAAAAAAATAGAATGGGAAAGACTAGATATCTCTTCACAATACCAAGGGAGCATTTCATGCAAAGATGGGCTCAATAAAGGACAGAAATGGTATGGACCTAACAGAAGCAGAAGATATTAAGAAGAGATGGCAAGAATATCCAGAAGAACTATACAAGAAAGATCTTCATGACCCAGATAATCACTACAGTGTGATCTCCAACCTAGAGCCAGACATCCTGGAATTTCAGTTAAGTGGGCCTTAGAAAGCATCACATGAACAAAGTTAGTGGAGGTGATGGAATTCTAGTTGAGCTATTCCAAATCCTAAAAGATGATGCTGTGAAAGCACTGTACTCAATATGCCAGCAAGTCTGAAAAACTCAGCAGTGGCCACAGGACTGGAAAAGGTCAGTTTTCATTCCAATCCCAAAGAAAGGCAATGCCAAAGAATGCTCAAACTACC
>SJYA01001795.1:603029-641600 GCA_006410615.1 Neotragus moschatus | reverse complement strand
AACACGTGTACACCCATGGCGGATTCATGTTGATGTATGGCAAAACCAATACAGTATTGTAAAGTAAAAATTTAAAAAAAATTAAAAAAATATTACATAATTAAAATATAATGGAAATGAAAGATGTAGAAGCCAAACTCTATAGCTAAGCAAGAAAATCAAAGCTAAATATATAAACACTTACAAACAGGATGGTATTCCAAAATTTCAAAATGAACTTAAGATACAAAAGGTGAATGTCAACAGTGGTAAATGCATAACCAAATAAATTTTGAAAACTTGAGACCTCTAGAGGTGATGATCTTATATGTGCTGAAAATACTAGGCAGGTTATTATTGAAAATGTTAGTATGACAGGATCAGATATTTTGTTGAAAATCAAGGTCATTAGTTCAATGTCCCTAAAATATTAGCAATTATCTACTTATGCTTATGAGCATGATCAGTTCTTCTAACAAAACATTCAAATAATAGGCCATGTTTATCTTGGGTAGAAGTCAAAAGATTGGCAAACTTTTGCCACTTCTTTGACAAAGTTTTGAAAGGTTAAGATAAAATAATAAAAAGAAAAATAAAACACTGTGACTAATTTTATTGTTTTATTGTCAATAGATACACATTAATAGCGAAATAATCACATATTAAGAATGAAAGTAAAAATCATATTTCTATACTTTCATGTGTATCAATAAATGAAATATAAATAATAAAAAGAAAAAGATTAATAACATTGAAATTGTAGAATTGTACAAGCATATTTGGNTCAATAGATACAAATTAATAGAGAAATAATCACATATTAAGAATGAAAGTAAAAATCATATTTCTATACTTTCATGTGTATCAATAAATGAAATATAAATAATAAAAAGAAAAAGATTAATAACATTGAAATTGTAGAATTGTACAAGCATATTTGGAAATAGAGGCTAAATTATAATTTTGAAAAGCAGTATTTTGACAAACTTATGATGTGGAAATAAAATTTAAATGTCAATGTATCACATTAAATAGTTATTTCGTAGTTAAAATGCTTAAACTTTTATTAAATTTTACATATATTTACTGTATTTATGAATATTGTCTTATAGAAAGTATTAATATGAACCAGTTTAAGTATTTTTAAATAAAATTTTTTTCTTAAGTTAGTTATACATTTTTTTGTCTAAAAAAGACATTGATATTATATACCTGAAAACTAAGCAGGGAAACAGCAATAACAAAATCCTTAATAGATGTAATTTCATGCTGTTTATATTTCCTTAGACCATCTTCTCTTCTCTTTTTTGATTTGTGGAATCACTTTTTACTTCTGCATTAATCACAACTACTTGTCTTCTCTCTCTAACATACAACAGTTTCCTGAATGGTTACTTCTTCACTGTTAGCTGAAAATAGAAAAATACTAGAAATTAACATATTGTGTCTAAATGTCATACTTTGATATAATCCAAAAAGCAGAATACCCTAGTTGTTATATGATTATATTAATATAAGCAGAAGAGGCACTTGACAATTAACCAACATCCATTGATGATAAAACTTCTAGAAAAAATGAAAACAAGAGGAATTTCCTTAGCTGGATGAATTCCATCTATAAAATATCTACAGTTAACAGCATACTTATTGCTGAGAAACTCGATGCTTTCACTCCAGTACCAGGAATGAGATAACGATATCCCTCTTACCAAATTAATTTAATGTAGACGTAAAAACGGATGCAATAAGACAGAAAAGAAAATGAAAAGCATAAAGATTAGGAAGAAAGATATACAACTATATTTATTCACAGATGATATGATTGTTATCTAGAAAATGACAAATAAGGAAAAGCCAACCAAACAAAAACTTCTGGAAGTAGTAAGTGGTAATAGAAAGCTGAAGGACATAAAGTTAAGACAACAAAAGTCATTTTCTTTATGGAAAAGTGGGATTTGAAAGAAAAAAAAAAATACTGTTTACATGAGCACTTGACCCCCTCTCAAAGTAGCTTACATACTTTTTGCGAAATACATTGTATAATTGCAAGGAAAATAAACAATATCAGGTGAATGGGTTGGGACAAATAGACAGGCAGCAGAAAGAAAACTGAAGTTTGTATGGTGTGCAGGAGAAACATGGAAGCCTGTTTGAGTGGTCCAGGAAAGTAACAGTGAAAGAGAAAGAGCTGAAGAAAAAGTATTTCCTCAGGAGCAAGATTTCCATACCTAACAAATAAAAATACAAAATATCAATTTGAATTTTAGACAAATTGCAATTTGGCAGGGGTTGGGGGGCAGGGGCAGATATAAGTGTATATACAATTTTGGGGATACATTTATATTAAAATGTATGCATTATTTAACTGAAATTCAAGTCAAACGGAATTTATCTGGCATTCATACTCAGGAGGCAAGCCCCTTATTTTCACTATTTACATGTTTTTTGTTTGTTTGTTTTTAAATCTGGTAATGTCTTTAGAAGCTCAGAGAGTATAAAGGCCTCAAAAACTGGTCACTAAATCTAGAAAATTGCTCCATCTACAAAGTAAGACTGCATCTACATAGTACAGACTACAAACTGACAAAGGTGTGAGGTATCTAACTTGCTTCACTGGTCTCGATTCCGATCTGTGACTGCTGTGTGTGTGTGTGTTAAGTCACTTCAGTCATGTCTGACTCTTTGCAACCCCTTGGACTGTAGCCCATCAGGCTCTTCTGTCCATGGGATTCTCCAGACAAAAATACTGAAGTGGGTTGCCATGACCTCTTCCAGGGAATCTTTGTGACCAAGGGATTGAACCTGCATCTTCTGTGAGTCCTGCAATGCAGGCAGTTCTTTAAGGTGGATTCTTTACTGCTGAGCCACCGCGGAAGCCCTCTGTGAAGTCAGCCCTTTCCAACTCTTTGCAACCCCATGAATTATACAGACCATGGAATTCTCCAGGCCAGAATACTGGAGAGGGTAGCCTTTCCCTTCTCCAGGGAATCTTCCCAACCCAGGGGTTGAACCCAGGTCTCCCTCATTGCAGGCAGATTCTTTACCAACTGAGCTATCATATGACTACTATAGCTCTTCAGTACTGGGACAAGAGAGAAGGTACAGGCAATTCTCACTTCCTCAATTTTTAAATAACTACAAATAGGTCTGCCAGTATCAAGAGCAGGAAGCCATTTTTAAATATGGATGAAAATAGTTTTGATAAAATAAACTGCAATATTACAGTTATTAATAAACAAAAATAAATTAGTTTGTTCTGAGAGACCCTGTCATTCAATCATATTGAATGTTATGAATCACAGTACTGAAAGTATCCAAATGTGGTACTGCATTCCCCTCCTATGTGAAAACAAATCAAGAGATATGCTGTATGTGATAATGTTTAACATTATGAAAACAAAATGAAAAGACTGTGAGATGTATGTTAGAAGATAGATTGGCTAACTAAGAGAGAAAAGGATAATGACAGTATGGATTTATTAACTGCCTTTTTACATATTTTTGCCTCGTTTAATTTTTAATTATGCTCACATATTCCTTTTTGGAGAAGAAAATGGCAACATACTCCAGTATTCTTGTCTGGAGAATTCCATGGAGAGAGGAGCCTGGTAGACTACAGTCCATGGGATTGGAAGAGTCGGAAACCACTTAGAGACTAAACCACCACCATTACATATTGCTTTTATGGACTGCCCAGGTGGTGCTAGCAGTGAAGCACTCATCTGCCAATGCAGGAAGATACACAGGTTCAATCCTATGTCAGGAAGATCCCCTGCAGAAAGAAATGACAACACAGTCCAGTATTTTTACATGGAAAACCCCGTGGACAGAGGAGCCTGGTGGGCTACAATCCATGGGGTCATAAGGAGTCAGACATGACTGAAATGACTTAGAATGCACATTCCTTTTATAATTTAAGAAAAAAAATGAAATTCCTTCTGAAAATCCAGTTCAAAATTAAGTGCTGTATATATGTGTGCATGAAATAAAAATGGTTTATAAGTTTGCATTTCCATACAGTGTTATAATGTGAAAGAGTATTTTAAACTCCAAATTGACTGTGTCCATTTTCATAAGATGTCAAACAAATCTGGGAATAATAAAAATTACATAATGTCCAAGCATAGTGTTACTATAAGAGAAGGAAATTACCAAATACCGTAATTCTATTTTCGAATGGGGAACACTGTTCTCAATGTTCTTCCATTAGAATAATATCAAGATACAGGGGTAGATTAAAAGTTAATTAGATAAGGGAATCAGACAGCCTTGCAACAATTAACTCAAATCTCAGTATATATAGTCTAAAGAAAATAAAGAAATTAAACTTTTAAAATACTCCACATTTAAATAAAATTATTCTTGGCTTTTATTTTTTCTTTATTTCACACCTATCATTTTATAACTCAGTCGTCTAATTCTACCAATTAATAATTAAACCTCAGAATTATGATGCCCATGTGAAGAAGTGTGGCAATGAAAGTATCTTTGAGTTGGCTTTTAGATAATGGAAGGAAAGAGATAAAGAAAGAAAGAAGGAGGAAAGGAAAATAAGATAATACAGAATAAAAATAGAAATTTTACTAGGCATAAAGGAAAAGAATGTTTCCTGGTCATTGTATCTTATTTTGCAAAAAGACTATACTGGATGGTCAAATGACATTCAGAAATGTTTCATTAGCAAGTAACAAGTCATGAAGAATAATTATTCTGAACTTTTAATATAATTAGTTACTTTTTTCTCCCAAAGAATTAGAATCCTAACCATTTTGTCAGACTATGCTGTTTCTTAGAAAGTGCTATAGATACACTGACAAATCCTAATTCTTTAAAATCTTCTTTGCAACTCCTATTGAAAAGTATCATCCTTCCATTAATCTAGCATTGCTTCAGAAGGCAAGGTTACAACAAAATCTATTAGGCAAGCACTTTCTTTAGTTACATTGCAGATGATAAAATCAGGTCGCCCTAATTGGATTCAGGTTTTCAAAAGACTCCACAGGAAACATATACAAACCGTTTCTTAAAGTGATTTTCTATACATTACCATTGCCACTCACTATGTGCTAAGTGTTATTATTTTCAACATTAAAGAGTGACTTTCCACTGACATTGTCCCCAGTTTTTCACTTGAAATGTCTTTCTGTAGTCCTTGTTCAAGAATAGATACTCCAATAAGTGATGAGTAATATGCCCATTCTTGTATTTCAATGACAACTTCTTAATATTTAGCAATAAAAATTGGCATAGATTCATTGACTCATACACTTTTGATTTCTGCAAACTTCCGAATGTGCATTTTGTTCCACAAGAGATAAACTGAAAATTTTAAATAAATGAACTGGAAGACTATGTTCTTTATCATTGTTTTTCTCACAACTGTTTCACACATGTGTCACATATGAGCTCTTTCCACATTGCTGAGCTTATATGACAATGATGGCATCCATCTGTTTACATCTAAATATAAGGTCAAGGTATTTGCTTTTACTGAATTGAAAACAGTGGCTTATTCTTTAATTTCTACTGAAGTAACTGAGACTAGTCAATACGTAGCTGAAATAATCTCCCAAGAACTTTACCTGAATATTATCATTGGTTGGACATGGTCGTAGCATAAAGTCATCTTAAATCTCACAAGCTTTTGGTATTAAATTTTGCAATGCATTCAGCAAAAAGTAAGGAAGTGTCTGTTTAATCAGCTGACTTAGATACGTATCTTCATAAAAGTTTATAAATGTACACCAAGATTGAACAATGGACCAACATCAGTTGCTCCAGGTGGACTTGTTGGGGATAAATCTAAATTTCATATATGAGTCTTAATTCAGACTGAGCAGTTACAACATGCAAGAGGCTCATGAGTCAGAGTAAGATAGAAATGTTCTTCAATAGTTCAAAGAATTGTAACCAAATGCATATTCAACATATTAATGATTTGTTTCCAAGTTTAACTTTCCCTGCAACTGTAATTAATTCTACTAGTTTTTCCAATCTCCCATTGATGTACTTGCCATCTGGAGATGCCACATCCAGTGAAGGTGTTAGTTCTGAGCATAATAAGTGAGTATAAATTGTGCCGAACTTTGTTTCCTTATTTATTATATAAATGTCATTTAAAATAAAGAAATGGGCTTCAGTATCCAAGTCTTGGTGCTTCCCTGACAGCTCTGTTGGTAAGGAATCCACCTGCAATGCAGGAGACCCTGATTCAATTCCTTGGGTGGGAAGATCAGCTGGATAAAGGATAGGTTACCCACTACAGTATTCTTGGGCTTCCCCTGTGGCTCAGCTGGTAAAGAATCCATCTGCAATGTGGGAGACCTGGGTTCGATCCTTAGATTGGGAAGATTCAACTCATATATTCAACTGCCATATGACCCAGCAATCACATGGCTGGGTTTACACACTGAGGAAACCAGAATTGGAAGAGGCATGTGTACCCCAATGTTCATCGCAGCACTGTTTATAATAGCCAGGACATGGAAGCAACCTAGATGTCCATAAGCAGATGAATGGATAAGAAAACCGTAGTACATATACACAATGCAGTATTACTCAGTCATTAGAAAGGATATATTTGAATCAGTTCTAATGAGGTGGATGAAATTGGAGCCTATTATACAGAGTGAAGAAAGCCAGGAAGAAAAACACCAATACAGTATGAATCAGTTCACTTCAGTTGCTCAATTGTGTCTGACTCTTTGAGACCCCATGAATCACAGAACACCAGGCCTCCCTGTCCATTACCAACTCCCAGAGTTCACTCAGATTCGGGTCCATCGAGTCAGTGATGTCATCCACTCATCCACTGTTGTCCCCTTCTTCTCCCACCTCCAATCCCTGCCAGCATCAGAGTATTTTCCAATGAGTCAACTCTTCTCATGAAGTGTCCAAAGTACTGGAGTTTCAGCTTCAGCATCATTCCCTCCAAAGAAATCCCAGGACTGATCTCCTTCAGAATGGACTGGTTGGATCTCCTTGCAGTCCAAGGGACTCTCAAGAGTCTTCTCCAACACCACAGTCCAAAAGGATCAATTCTTTGGCACTTAGCTTTCTTCACAGTCCAACACTCACATACATACATGACCACTGGATAAACCATAGCCTGGACTAGACAGACCTTTGTTGGCAAAGTAATGTCTCTGCTTTTGAATATGCTATCTAGGTTGGTCATAACTTTTCTTCCAAGGAATAAGTGTCTTTTAATTTCATGGCTGCAATCACNCTCACATACATACATGACCACTGGATAAACCATAGCCTGGACTAGACAGACCTTTGTTGGCAAAGTAATGTCTCTGCTTTTGAATATGCTATCTAGGTTGGTCATAACTTTTCTTCCAAGGAATAAGTGTCTTTTAATCTCATGGCTGCAATCACCATCTGCAGTGGTTTTGGAGCCCAGAAAAATAAAGTCTTCCACTGTTTCCCTAACTATTTGCCATGAAGTGATGGGACTAGATAACATGATCTTAGTTTTCTGAATGTTGAGCTTTAGGCCAACATTCACTCTCCTCTTTCAGTTTCATCAAGAGGCTCTTTAGTTCTTTTTCAATTTATGCTATATGGGTGATGTCATCGACATATCTAAGGTTATTGATATTTCTCCCAGCAATCTTGATTTCAGCTTGTGCTTCATCCAGCCCAGAATTTCTCATGATGTACTCTGCATACAAGTTAAATAAGCAGGGTGACAATATACAGCCTTAACGTGCTCCTTTTCCTCTTTGGAACCAGTCTGTTGTTACCTGTTCAGTTCTAACTGTTGCTTCTTGACCTGCATGCAAATTTCTCAAGAGGCAGTTCAGATGGTCTGGTATTCCCATCTCTCTCAGAATCTTCCACAGTTTATTGTGATCCACATAGTCAAAGGCTTTGGCATAGTCAATGAAGCAGAAATAGATGTTTTTCTGAAATTCTCTTACTTTTTCTATGATCCAGCAGATGTTGGCAATTTGATCTCTGGTTCCTCTGACTTTTCTAAAACCAGCTTGAGCATCTGGAAGTTCACAGTTCATGTATTGCTGAAGCCTGGCTTGGAGAATTTTGAGCATTACTTTGCCAGCATATGAGATGAATGCAATTGTGCGGTAGTTTGAGCACTCTTTGGCATTGCCTTTCTTAGCAATTGGAATGAAAACTAACCTTTTCCAGTCCCATGACCACTGCTGAGTTTTCCAAATTTGCTGGCATATTGAGTGGAGCACTTTCACAGCATAATCTTTTAGGATTTGAAATAGCTCAACTGGAATTTCATCACCTCCACTAGCTGTGTTTGTAGTGATACCATAGCAAAGCAGTTAAAAATGCAGTTGATATTTCCTTTAGAATACATTTGATTACTGGTAAACCTAAACCAGCCTTCATTATTACTACTACAGTCTATTATCTCTTGCCTGATACAATTACTTTCTAACTGCTCTCTCCAGTACCACCATTGCTTCCTTGCCATTGATTCCCACAAGTCTAATCTTTTTAAATGTAGGTCATCTCATGACCTTTCTTTCCTCATTACCCTCTTAACCCTCTCATGTGTTAATGGTCTAGAATATACTTTTATTAATATTCTCATTGTTCATTTTCAACTTCTACCACAGGAAAGTTATTCANCTTCCTTGCCATTGATTCCCACAAGTCTAATCTTTTTAAATGTAGGTCATCTCATGACCTTTCTTTCCTCATTACCCTCTTAACCCTCTCATGTGTTAATGGTCTAGAATATACTTTTATTAATATTCTCATTGTTCTTTTTCAACTTCTACCACAGGAAAGTTATTCAACTAAGTTCTCTATCTCCTTTCTAGTCTCAGTGGCCTCCTTACTAACGTGGATCCCCTAGATAGCCATTCTGATGTTGCACTGCTGTATTCCTCTGCCTGAAGTGATATACTTTGCAATTCAGTACTATTTTAACTTTCTTAAACTATTGTTCAAGTGCCATCTTCTCAGTGAAGCCTGCTTGACCTCAGTATAACTGCAACATCCCACCTATAGACTTTCCCAGGGTCCTTTTCTGCCATATTATTTGTGACGTTACAACATAACATATAATCACATGTTTAAAATATCTGCTGTCTTTCAACTTAAACATAAAATATGTGCAATCATACCCTTTGTGTTCACATCTAAGTCAAAAATTTATTCAATGATTTTTCTTTGTCTGTGGATACACAATGTGAGGGTCTTGGAACAAATTTTTTTAACATGTTTTTAAATAATTTGGGGTATACAGAAAAATTGTTCAGGTATTTTTCAAACACTCACTCTACCTGTTTTGTATTTTACCACATTTAATTTTTCTGTTTCCCTTTCTACTTTTCTCTTCTCCACATAAGTACACAGAGATATTCTGATCTGAGAGAGTAAGAGGCAAACATGGTATAACTTTATATCTAAATTCTTGTTTGTTTGTTTGTTTGTTTCTAAAATCAAGGACATGCTCTCATGTAACCACATTAAAATTGTCAAAATTGCAAAATTAACATTGAGACCATGCTTATATCAAAGATACATATTAAAGGCATTAAAATTTCATGTTATACCAGTAATGCTGTCTATAAAAACAACAACAACAACAACAACAAAGAAAAGATCACCACCTCCATGCCATTCCAATCTGGTACCCTAAATTGGAAACCTTCATCTACTTTCATTGTCTTTCTTGACTTAGCATTATCCTCAACATTTTGGGGAGAACCAACGAGTTATTTAATTGGAAAATCTACAATGTGTGTTTTTCTGATGCTATCTCTTGTTTCTATTCTGTTTTTTCCCATTTTACAGGAAAGTCACAGGTACTATCATTGCATTGTCTTAGAAATTATCTTTCATTTTTAAAATTTATTGCTTTATATTGGAGTACTGTTTATTAACAATGTTTTGTCAGTTTCAAATGTATAGCAAAGTGCTTAAATTATACATATGTATTTCTTTTTCAAATTCTTTTCCCAGTTGGGTTATTACAGAATATTGAGCACAGTTCCCTGTGCTGTTGTACTTGCTAACAAGTACAATAGGTTCTTGTTGGTTATCTATTTAAATATAACAGTGTGTATATGTCAAGCCCCAAATCTCTAACTATCTATCCCCCTCACTCTTCACCACTGACAACCATAAGTTCATTATCTAAGTCTGTAAGTCTGCTTCCTGTCTCTTATACACATCTTCTTNTGTGCTGTTGTACTTGCTAACAAGTACAATAGGTTCTTGTTGGTTATCTATTTAAATATAACAGTGTGTATATGTCAAGCCCCAAATCTCTAACTATCTATCCCCCTCACTCTTCACCACTGACAACCATAAGTTCATTATCTAAGTCTGTAAGTCTGTTTCTGTTTGGTAAAACAAAGTTTATTTGAGTCAATTTTTTTTTATTTCAATATACAATGGAACACAATATAAGAAAGATTGTATGACACTTCTCTTTGTCTGACTTACTTCACTCACTATGACAGGCTGTAGATGCCCCCATGTTGCTGTAAATGACATTATTTCATTTTTTTTAAGGCTGAGTAATATTCCATTGTGGTGCTATATATGTAAATACTACATCTTCTTTATCCATTCTTCTGTTGATGGACATTTAGGTTGCTTTCATATCTTGGCTACTGTAAAAAAAAATAGTGCAATGAACATCAGGATGTATATATCACTTTGGACCATGTTTTTCTCCAAGTACATATTTAGGAATGTGATGGTAGCTCCATTTTTAGTACCTTAAGAAGCCTCCATATTGTCCTCCACACTGGCTGCACAAATATACATTTTCACCAACAGTGTAGGAGGGTCCCCTTCTCTTCACACCCATTCTGATATTTATTTTTTGCAGATTTTTTGATGATGGTCATTCTGACTGGTACCATATTATAGCTAAATGATACCATATTATAGCTTTGATTTACATTTCACTGATAATAAGTGATTTTGAACATTATTCAATGTGCATCTTGGTTATCTGTATGTCTTCTTTGGAGAAATGTATGCCCATTTTTTTTACTAGGTTTTTGTTTTGATGTTATTAAGTCACATGAACTGTTTCTTAAGTTTGGAGGTAGTCCCTTGTCAGTCACATCATTTTCAAATATTTCCTGTTCCATTCTGTGGATGTCTTTTCATTTTGTTTATGGCTTCATTTGCTGTGAAAAAGCATCTGAGTTTGATTAGGTCCCATTTGATTACTTTGGTTTTTATTTTCAGTACTCTAGGAGGTAGGATCATGGCCTCTTGTATGTCCACCTCAGTATTCTTGCCTTGAGAACCCCATGAATAGTACAAAAAGGCAAAAAGATATGACACTAAAAGATGAAATCGCCAGGTTGGTAGGTGCCCAATATACTACTGGAGATCAGTGGAGAAATAACTCCAGAAAAAAATGAAGCCAAAGCAAAAACAATACANGTATGTCCACCTCAGTATTCTTGCCTTGAGAACCCCATGAATAGTACAAAAAGGCAAAAAGATATGACACTAAAAGATGAAATCACCAGGTTGGTAGGTGCCCAATATACTACTGGAGATCAGTGGAGAAATAACTCCAGAAAAAAATGAAGCCAAAGCAAAAACAATACACAGTTGTGGAGGTGACTGGTGATAGAAGTAAAGTGCTATGCTGTAAAGAGCAATACTGCATAGGAACCTGGAATGTTAGGTAAATGAATCAAGGCAAATTGGAAGTGGTCAAACAGGAGATCACAAGAATGAACATTGACATTTTAGGAATCAGTGGAATGAAATGGGAGAATTTAATTCAAATAACCATTATATCTACTACTCTGGACAAGAATCCCTTAGAAGAAATGGAGTAGCCCTCATAGTCAACAAAAGAGTTATAAATGCAGTACTCGGGTGCATTCTCAAAAAAGAAAGAATGATCCCTGTTCATTTCCAAGACAAACCACTCAATATCACAGTAATCCAAGTCTATGTCACAACCAGTAACTGAAGAAGCTGAAGCTTAATGTTTCTATGAAGAAGAACAAGACCTTCAAGAACTAACACACCTAAAGATGTCTTTTTCATCATAGGGGGCTGGAATGCAAAAGTAGGAAGTCAAGAGATGCCTGCAGTAAAAGGCAAGTTTGGCCTTGGAATACAGAAGGAAGCACAGCAAAGGCTAATAGAGTTTTGCAAGAGAGTGCTCTGGTCATAGCAGACATTCTCAACAACAGAGAAAAAGACTCTACACATGGACATCACCAGATGGTCAGTATAGAATTCAGATTGATTATATTCTTAGCACCCCAAAATGGAGAAGCTCTATATAGTCAGCAAAAATCTGAGCACGAACTCCTTATTGTCAAATTCAGACTTAAATTGAAGGAACTAGGGAAAACCACTAGACCATTCAGTTATGACCTAAATCAAAACCTTATGATTATACATTGGAAGTTGCAAATAGAATCAAGGGATTACATTTGATAGACAAAGTCCCTGAAGATATACAGACAGAGGTTCATGAAATTGTACAAGAGGCAGTGATCAAGACCACCCTCAAGAAAATGAAATGCAAAAAGGCAAAATGATTGCCTGAAGAGGCCTTACAGATAGCTAAGAAACGAAGAGAAGTTAAAGGCAAAGGAGAAAAGGAAAGATATACCCATTTGAATGCAGAGTTCCAAAGAATAGCAAGGAGAGACAAGAGAGCTTTCTTCAGGAATCAATGCAAAGAAATAGAGGAAAACAATAAGAATGGGAAACTCTAGAGATATCCTCAAGAAAATCAGAAATATCAAGGGAATATCTTATGCAAAGATGAGTACAATAAAGTACAGAAATGATATGCGCCTAACAGAAGCAGAAGATATTAAGAACAGGTGTCAAGAATTCACAAAAGAACTATACAAAAAAGTTCTTCATGACCGAGATAACCATGATGGTATGATCATTCTCCCAGAGCCAGACATCCTGAAATGAAAAGTCAAGTGGATCTTAGCAAGCATCATTGTGAATAAATGTAATGGAGGTGATGGAAATCCAGTTGAGCAATATCAAATCCTAAAAGATGATGCTATTAAAGTGCTGCATTCAATATGTCAGCAAATTTGGAAAAATCAGCAATGGCTACAGGAGTGGAAAAAATTCAGTTTTCATTCCAATCCCAAAAAAGGCATTGCCAAAAAACGTTCCAACTACCACACAATTGCACTCATGTCACATGCTAGCAAAGTAATTCTCAAAATTTTCCAAGCCAGACTTCAAATGTTGGTGAACCATGAAGTTCGAGATGTTCAAACTAGAGTTAGAAAAGGGAGAGGAATCAGAGATCAAATAGCCAACATCCATTGGATCATCCAAAAAACAAGGTAAAACTAGAAAAACATCTACTGCTTTACTGATTATGTTAAAGCCTTTGCCTCTGTAATTACTATAAATTGTAGAAAATTTTTCAAGAGATAAGAATACCAGACTACCCTGATGCCTCCTGAGAAATCTGTATGCAGGTCAAGAAGCAACAGTTAGAACTAGACATGGAGACTATTTCCAAATTGGGAATGGAGTACATCAAGACTGTATGCTGTCACACTGCTTATTTAAATTATATGCAGAGTACATCATGCCAGATGCTGGGCTGGATCAAGCACAAGCTGGAATCAAGACTTCTGGGAGAAATACCAATAACCTCAGATATGCAGATGACACCACCCTTATGGCAAAAAGCAAAGAATTAAATAGCCTCTTGATCATGGCATCCGGTCTGATCACTTCATGGCAAATAGATGCAGAAACAATGGAAACAGTGACACTTTATTTTGGGGGGCTCCAAAATCACTGAATGTTGGTGACTGCAGCCATGAGATTAAAGGACACTTGCTCCTTGGAAGAAAAGCTATGACCAACCTAGCTGCTGCTAAGGCTAAGTCACTGACTTGCTGCTAAGTCACATCAGTCGTGTCTGACTGTGCGACCCCATAGATGGCAGACCACCAGGCTCTCCTGTCCCTGGGATTCTCCAGGCAAAAACACTGGAGTGGGTTGCCATTTCCTTCTCCAATGCATGAAAGTGAAAAGTGAAAGTGAAGTCCCTCAGTCGTGTCCGACTCTTAGCGACCCCATGGACTGTCCTACCAGGCTCCTTCGTCCATGGGATTTTCCAGGCAAGAGTACTGGAGTGGGGTGCCATTGCCTTCTCCATGACCAACTTAGACAACATATTAAAAAGCAGAGACATTATTTGCCAACAAAGATCCATCTAGTCAAAGCTATGGTTTTTCCAGTAGTCATATATGGAAGTGAGAACTGGNGGCAAGAGTACTGGAGTGGGGTGCCATTGCCTTCTCCATGACCAACTTAGACAACATATTAAAAAGCAGAGACATTATTTGCCAACAAAGATCCATCTAGTCAAAGCTATGGTTTTTCCAGTAGTCATATATGGAAGTGAGAACTGGATTATAGACAAAGCTGAGCACTGAAGAATTGTGGCTTTGAGCTGTAGTGTTGGAGATGACTCTTGAGAGTCCCTTGAGCTGCAAGGAGATCAAATCAGTCAATCCTGAAGGAAATCAGTCCCAGGTATTCATTGGAAGGACGTAGGCTGAAGCTGAAACTCCAATACTTTGGGCACTTGATGCAAAGATCTGACTCACTGGAAAAGACTCTGATGCTGGGAAAGATTGAAGGCAGGAGGAGAAGAGGACGACAGAAGATGAGATGGTTGCATGGTATCAATGAATCAATGTACAAGAACTTGAGTAAGCTCTGAGAGTGGTGTTGGTCAGGGAAGCTTGGTGTGCTGCAGTCCATGGGGTCACAAAGAAAAGAGTCGGACATGAGCAAGTGAACTGAACTGAACTGAAGAAGGTAGGAGGTGGGTAAAAAAGATCTTACTGTGATTTTTGTCAGAGAGTGTTCTGAATATATCTTTCTCTAAACTTTTATAGTATCTACTCTTTCATTTAAGTCTTTAATCCACTTTGAGTTTATTTTTGTGTATGGTGTTAAAGAGTTTTCAACTCTTACTCTTTTTAATTGTTGTCCAATTTCCCCAGAATCATTTATTGAAGATACTGCCTTTGTTGCACTGTATAGTCTTGCCACCTTTATTGTAGATTAATTGACCATAGGTTTATGGATTTACCTCTGGTCTTTCTATCCTGTTCCATTGATCTATATTTCCATATTTGTGCAAGTAGCTTACTGTCTTAATTACTGTAGTACTATACTAAAGTCTGAGGTCAGGGAGCTTGACTCATCCAGCTCCATTTTTCTTTCTCCAAGATTGTTCTGGCCATTAGAGATATTATCTGTATTCATAGGACTTTTAAGATTTTTTTGTTCTTGTTAAGTGGGGAATATAAATGATATTTAAATAACAGTTGAATTGAATCTGAAGATCTCTTTCAGTAATATTTTCATTTTCACAATATTGATTCTTCTAATGCAAGAACATAGTGTATCTTTTCATGTTCATGTCATCTTCAGTTTCTTTCATCGTTGTATTATAGTTTTTGGAGTACAGATTATTCCAAGTCCTTTATTCTTTTTGATGTGAGGTTAAACTGGATTGCTTCTTGAATTTCTCTTTCTATTCTTTCATTGTTAGTGTATAGAAATGCAATAAATTTCTCTACATTAATTTGAAACCTGAAACTTTATCAAATTGATTGATGAGCTCTAGTAGCTTTATAGTGGTGTCTTTCGGATTTTCTATGTATATAGTTTTATGTTATCTGCAAACAGTGGGAGTTTATTATCTTATTTTCCTATTTGGAACCTGTGTATGGCTTTTTCTTCTCTCATTGTTGTAGTTAGGACTTGCAAGCTATGTTGAATGGAAGTGGTAAGAGTGGACATCCTTATCTTGTTGGTAATTTTAAAGGAATGCTTTTAGTTTTTCACCATTGAATATGATGTTAGCTGTAGGTTTGTTGTATATGACCTTTATTATTTTGAGTATGTTTTCCCTATGCTCACTTTGGTTTTGTCATAAATGGATATGAATTTTCTTAAAAGCTTTTTCTGTAAGTATTGATATAATCATTTTTTTAAAAATTCTATTTGATGATGTAGTGTATCACATTGACTGATTTACAGATATTGAAAAATCCTTGCATCCCTGCCTGGGATACATCCTACTTGATCATGATGTATGAGCCTTTTAAATGTATTTTTTAATTTGGATTGCTAGCATTTTATTGAGTGTTTTTATATATGTTAATCAGTGATATTGGTCTATAATTTTCCTTTTTATGTGGTGTCTTTGCATGATATTGGTATCAGGGTGATGATGGACTAATATATGAAGTTTGGGGGTATTACCTCCTCTACAGGTTTTTGGAAGAGTTTCAGAAGGCTAGGTTAAGCTCTTCTCTAAATGTTTGATGGAATTCAAGTGTGAAGTCATCTAGTCCTGGACTTTAGTTTGTTAGAAGCTTTTTAATCAGTTTCAATTTCAATATTTGTGATTGGTAAGTTCATATTTTCAATTTCTTTCTGGGTCAGACTTGGCATATAATTGTTTGTAGTAGTCTCATGATTTTTTCTATTTATGCGATGTAATTTATAACTTCTCCTTTTACATTTCTAATTTTATTGATTTGAGTCCTCTTGCTATTTTTCTTGCTAGGTCTGGCTAAATGTTTATCAATTTTGTTTGTATTTACAAAGAACCAGCTTTTAGTTTCGTTGATCCTTGTTATCATGTACTTTGTGTCTATTTCATTTACTTCTGCTCTAGTCTTTGTTTTCCTTCTGCTGATTTTAGGTTTTGTTTGTTTTTCTTTCTGTATTTGTTTTAGGTGTAATATTAGGTTATTTAAGTGTTTTCTTATTTCTCGAGGTAAAATTGTACTGCTATAAGCATCCTTTTTAGAACTGTTTTGATGTATCTCATCAGTTTTGGATTGTGTTTTCATTTTCATTTTTATGTGGGAATTTTTAAATTTCCTCTTTGTTCTCTTCAGTGATCCACTGGGTGTTTAGTAGCATATTGTTTATCCTCAGGGGTCTTTTTTTTTTTTTAATAGTTTTTATTTTTTTCCCCCTTGGAGTTTATTTCGAATCTCATTGTTGTGGTCAAAAATGATGTTTGACATGATTCCAATTTTCTTAAATTTCCTGAGGCTACTTTGTGGCCCAGCATTTGGTCAGTCCTGGAGAATATTCCATGTGCACATGAGAAGAATATGTATTCTACTGCTATTGCTTGCTCTCTATATATGCCTCAGTTAAGGCCAACCATGATAAATGTGTCATTTAAGACTTGTGTTTCTTTTTTGATTGTCTGATGAAAGTGGGGTATTAAGTTCCCCTATTATTATTGTGTACTGTTGTGTGTGCTCAGTCACTTCGGTCATGGCTGACTCTTTGCAACCCTATGGACTGTAGCCTGCCAGACTCCTCAGTCCATGGGTTTCTCTAGGCAAGAATACTGGAATATGTTGCCATGCTCACTTCCAAGGGATCTTCCCCACCCAGGGCTTGAACCTACATCTTCCATATTGAAGTCTGGTTTTTTACCACTGAGCCACCAGGGAAGACCAATTTGTCTCTTTATGGGTAGTAGTTTGTCTTATATACTGAGATGTTCCTATGTTGGGTTAATATATATTTATAGTTGTTATAACTATTTCTTAGATTGATCCCATGATGATTATATAGTGTCCTTCTTTGTATCTTATAGCAATTGTTATTTTAAAGTCCTTTTTCCTGATAGGAATACTGCTATTCCACATTTCTTTTGATATCCATTTATGTGGAATAGCTTTTTCCATTCTCTCACTTTCAGTTTATATGTTTCCCTAAGCCTGATATGTGTCTCTTGTGGGCAGTGTATATATATATGGATCTGTTTTTTGTATTCAGCCAGTCTATGTCTTTTTGTTGGGACATTTAATCTATTTACATTTAAGGTAACTATCAATATGTAAGTTCCTATTACCATTTTCTTGTTTGGGGTTTGTTTTCATAGGTCTCTTTTCTTCATTTCCTTTCTTGTTCTCCTGTGGTTTGATAATCATTTTTAGACTTGTTTTGGGGTTACTTTGTGTGTGTGTGTGTGTGTGTGTGTGTGTGTGTGTGTGTGTGTGTTGTATTTTGTGGGTTTGTTGTTCCTATGAGGTTTTGATATACCAGTGTATACATGTAGGAGCTTGAGTTGGTGGTCTCACCCTCTTAGAGAAATTCCTTTATCATTTATTGCAAAACAAATCCAGTGGTGCTGAATTCTCTCAACTTCTGTTGAGAAAAACAAAACCTTTGTTTTTGTATAAAGGCTTTTGTATAAAGCCTTTGTTTTCTTCATCAAATCTGAATGAAAGCCTTGCTGGCTAGAGTATTTTGTTGTAGGTTCTTCACTTTCATCATGTTCAATATATCACGCCACTAGCTTCTGGCCAGCATAATTTTGCTGAGAAATGAGCTAATAAACTGATGAGAGTTCTCTTGCATCCTATTCATCAGTTTTCCATTGTTACTTTAAGTATTTTTTTCCTTTGTCTTTAGCTTTTGTCAATTTGATTACTATGTGCTACATCATGTTCCTCCTTCAGTTCCTCCCATCTTCCCTGGGAGTCTCTGCCCTACCTAGTCTTGGGTATCTTTTCTCATGTTAGCCAAGTTTTCAGCAGTTATCTCTCTCCCTTATTTTCCTGGCATCTCTATAATGTGAATGTTGGTTTTTTAGTGTTGTCCCAGAGATCTGTTAAACTGTGTTCAGTTCTTTTTGTTCTTTTTTCTTCATTCTGTTCCATGGTACTGGTTTCCACCATTATGTCTTTCAGGTCACTTATCCATGCTTCTACTCCAAATATTCTGCTATTGATTCCTTCCAGTGTATTTTTCATTTCAGTTACTATATTGTTTATCTTTGCTTGTTTTTCAGTTGTTCTGGGTTGTTGTTAAATCCTTCTTGCACCTTCTCAATTCTTGGTGCTCAGATGCTCAGTTGTGTCTAACTCTTTGTGACTACATGGACTGTAGCCACCCAAGCACCTACATCCATGGTGCTTTCCCGGCAAGAATACTGGAGTGAGTTGCTATTTCCTCCTTCTCTCAACTCTTGCCTCCGTTCTCCGCCCTCTCCCCCCCCAAAAAAAACCTCAATCATCTTCACTCTCACTACTCTGAATTCTTTTTCTGAACGGTTTCTTATCTTAAATACACTTAATTTGTTTTCTGGAGTTTTATCTTGTTCCTTCATCTGAGACATACCATTGCCATTCTATTTTGTTTAATTTTCTGTAATTGTGGATTCTGTTCTGTGGGCTGCAGCATAATAGTTCTTTCTTCTTACACTCTGGTGGATGGGCTTTCTAAGCAGCTTGTGCAAGCCTCCTGATGGAGTGGGTAAGGGTGGGTCTTGTCCATCTTGTGGGCAGGGCTATAAGTTTAATCCTCTTGTCTGATGATGAGGTTGTATCCCCATTCTGTTGGTTGTTTGGCCTGAGGTGACCCAACACTGGACCCTAACAGCTGTTTGCTTGAACTAATGTCACCCTCAAGGAAGGCTCCCTGAACTGTTGCTGCCAGTGTCTTTGAATCCTCAGTGAGCCATAGTTTCCTCACTCTCTTGAACGAGGCCTTTCAATGCTAGCACATAGGTCTGGCACAGTATCCTATGGGCTCACTACTTTTTCCCCATGGATCCTAGTGCTCATGAGACTTTGTGTGCATCCTCCAACAGTGGAATCTTCATTTCCCTCTACACTGTGGAAGTCCCACTAGCCTATAGATCTAGCTTCTCTGGCAACGCCTCGTCATGTTGCCAGGCCCCCAGGCTAAGAAGCCTGATATGGAGCTCAGAACTTTCATTGCTATGTGGTAACCTCTGTGGCATAATTGTTTTCCAGTTTGTGAGTTGCCCATCCAGCAAGTATGGGATTTAACTTCATTGCAATTATGCCTCTTCTACCATCTCACTATAATCTTTTCTTTATATTGAATGTAGGGTATTTCTTTTTGGTAAGCTCCGGCATTTTTTGTTGCTGTTGTTGTTGATTTTTTTTTTTTTCAGCAGTTAATTGTGATTTTGGTGTTTTTGTAAGAAGGAGGCAAATTGATGTCCTTCTACTGCATCATATTGATATGATCANTTTTCTTTATATTGAATGTAGGGTATTTCTTTTTGGTAAGCTCCAGCATTTTTTGTTGCTGTTGTTGTTGTTTTTTTTTTTTCAGCAGTTAATTGTGATTTTGGTGTTTTTGTAAGAAGGAGGCAAATTGATGTCCTTCTACTGCATCATGTTGATATGATCAGAATCATCTTCTGAGCATCAGTGAGAAGATTCTTAACAAAGTCTCTGGTCGAGACAAGTCTTAATGAGTAAATAGTTGAAAGAAAAATTGAACCACTGAGCAAAAATTTTCAGACTGAGTCTAACCTATCAATAAGGCAACCTACTTTTTGATAAGAGGGCTAGCTCAGCCAACTGTTTTTTAGATAAATGAATTTAGAAGTTTCTGAGGCAAATACTGAAGCCATTTCCTGGTTTCCAATCAACATTTTCTGAGAATGGTCTAGATTTTCTACTTTCTTTTTAAAAATTTATTTATTTTAAATAAAGAAAACATAAATATTTCTCATGATGAAAGGTATAACTCACAAAGAAAATATACATCATAAACCATTAGACACCTTACCCACAAGAAACAAAGATATATAAAGCAAAAATTAGAAGGAATATAATGGAAAAGAAAAACTATATAATCATAATAACATATTAACATTTCTCTGAGAATATTTTATCAAGTGCAGAAAAAATAAGAATGGGCACATTTTGAATGATTTCATTAATAATTTAAATATAATAGATTTATATTTAACTAATCTATATTAATCATATCTTACAAAAATGTATTTAAAATTTTGTATCTCATAAATTGTTATTAGATGTCCATCAGACATTTAGAAAAACTGTCAAAAAGATAAATATTATGCAATTTCAAAGAGTAGTATTATTTATATGTGTGGGATTCAGTTATGCATAAACACCTATAATATTTGAAATTATTTACCATTAGAGGAGAAGGCAATGGCACCCCACTCTAGTACTCTTGCCTGGAAAATCCCATGGCTGGAGGAGCCTGGTAGGCTGCAGTCCATGGGGTCGCTAAGAGTCAGACATGGCTGACCGACTTCATTTTGACTTTTCACTTCCATGCATGGGAGAAGGAAATGGCAACCCACTCCAGTATTCTTGCCTAGAGAATCCCAGGGACAGGGGAGCCTGGTGGGCTGCCGTCTATGGGGTTGCACAGAGTCAGACACGACTGAAGCGGCTCAGCAGCAGCAGCAGCAGAGGTTATTAGAAGACACTGATTATAGTTCCCTTTGCTACACGATAAACCTTTCTAGATTGTTGAAAATCTCTTTTTTTTTAATTAGATATCTGTCATTCTATGCATACTAAGTCAAACAAGTGGATTCCAAATTTCATAAAATGTTAGTTAGGCAAAAATTCATAAGCTTTCTAATATATATATATATATATATATATATATATATATATAATCAGTTTAGCTGCTCAGTTGTGTCTGATTCTTTGTGACAACAATGATTGCATCATGCTAGACTTCCCAAGCCATCACAAGAAACAAAAGAAATGTAAGAATTGACATGTAGGGCAAAAATTAAAAACTAGTACAAATAAGGTAATAAAAGATTTAGTTTTATCATTTATTTTGTCCATATAAATCTACTTTTAGTGAATGCCAGTGAAGTGTCAGCTGACCTCCCTGTTTCCATACTTTCCCTCAATCTCAATTCCATCTCTGGAATTGTTAGTCTGGCACAATCATTTTAATTGGTCACATACAAATTTTATTATTTATTTTTTCTTCATTATGTTTTTATTTTATAATTCAATTTTTAATTCCTAAAGGCAGAAAAAAATGTTCTGCAGCATGTTTTGCCTCCAGATCCACAGTAACAGTCATGCTGACTTCTCGATCAGAGAAAAAATAAAAGAAATAAAACATGCTTTGAAAACAAAGCATTAAACAATGTTTAGGTACTGTGAGTTGATGAATAATATGGCTGCAGAGTGATATTTCTAAGTTCATTGGTGGCTGTAAAGACTATAATATATCTGAAAAAGCATGAAGGAAATGTATAAAATTTACATATGCATATATAGAAAATTATACAAGGTTCAGTTCAGTTCAATTCAGTCACTTAGTCGTGTCCAACTCTTTGCGATCCCATGAATCGCAGCATGCCAGGCCTCCCTGTCCATCACCAACTCCNATTTGTAAGGCCTCCTTGGACAGCCATTTTGCCTTTTTGCATTTCTTTTCAATGGGGATGATCTTGATCCCTGTGTCCTATACAATGTCATGAACCTCATTCCATAGTTCATCAGGCACTCTATCTATCAGATCTAGGCCCTTAAATCTATCTCTCACTTCCACTGTATTATCACAAGGATTTGATTTAGGTAATACCTGAATGGTCTAGTGGTTTTCCTAATAACATACTTTAAAAATCCTTTATCCATAAATTAAGTAAACATTTTATTTTATTTTAAAATCCTACCTTGCCAAACATCTTACTTATATTTTACCCTTTCTTTTTATAAGTATTAGAAATTGTTAACAGAGATAGAGCATTGTTTACACTTTTCAGTCCTTTTTTGAAAGAATACTGTAGTATATTAAAATTTCTAATGCTTTACTTCCAGCGAAGTTAGCTTGTCCTTAAAAAAGCTAATAGATCAATCGGAGATATGTGTATTTTATTTAATACAAAATTTTATTTCAGTTATTATTTTGTCCTTTACAATTGAGCTTGAGGAGATGAAAAGACAGCAGAACACAGAATAACATCTGTTTTGTTGGTGGTTTACAGAAACATTATGACCAGACCTACATGGACAACTGCAAGAACAAATGATAAACACAACCACTCTGGAGTCTGGCTAGAATCAGGAAGTTTGCAACAACCAATCACACTCCCACCCTAGTTTTCATATAAAAGATAACATGAATTCTAACTCAGGTAGGATACTATTTTCAAGACTCTAGGTCACCATATTCTTGGTCTACTGACTTTCTTAATAAAGTGTCTATTTCTTGCCTCAACATCTTGTCTCTTGATTTATTGGCCTGTGGTACAGCAAGCTGCATGAGCTTAAACTCACAAACAGTAGCATNCCTTTATCCATAAATTAAGTAAACATTTTATTTTATTTTAAAATCCTACCTTGCCAAACATCTTACTTATATTTTACCCTTTCTTTTTATAAGTATTAGAAATTGTTAACAGAGATAGAGCATTGTTTACACTTTTCAGTCCTTTTTTGAAAGAATACTGTAGTATATTAAAATTTCTAATGCTTTACTTCCAGCGAAGTTAGCTTGTCCTTAAAAAAGCTAATAGATCAATCGGAGATATGTGTATTTTATTTAATACAAAATTTTATTTCAGTTATTATTTTGTCCTTTACAATTGAGCTTGAGGAGATGAAAAGACAGCAGAACACAGAATAACATCTGTTTTGTTGGTGGTTTACAGAAACATTATGACCAGACCTACATGGACAACTGCAAGAACAAATGATAAACACAACCACTCTGGAGTCTGGCTAGAATCAGGAAGTTTGCAACAACCAATCACACTCCCACCCTAGTTTTCATATAAAAGATAACATGAATTCTAACTCAGGTAGGATACTATTTTCAAGACTCTAGGTCACCATATTCTTGGTCTACTGACTTTCTTAATAAAGTGTCTATTTCTTGCCTCAACATCTTGTCTCTTGATTTATTGGCCTGTGGTACAGCAAGCTGCATGAGCTTAAACTCACAAACAGTAGCATGTGACTGGAGGAAGTAGAATTTGTCTAAATGAAATAATTCAAAGATAGTTTATCTAAAATAGGTTCATTGATTTATCTTTTGCCATCTAAAAGAGGTATAGATGATGAGAAAAAGTCAGCAAGAATATATTCAAAAGATAAGAATGGTCTTGCTTCTGGGTAGAACTATGATAGTTAAAAGGTGCAATTTGACGATCTACACACATACCTATACACATGTACATATATATGTAAATTAATTGAGTCAAGAAATTTAGAAGAAAAAAAAGACATGTTACAATCACAGAGAAAGGCTGGGTTTGAACTGTATAAGCTGATTGAATTAGTCATTTACTTATTTGTTTCTTTGTTATTGCATATCATATTACTTGTGTTGTACCTTAAAAAGCTAACAAGCCAAAATTATACTTCATAGATCTGAAAATTAAAACCATGGCACATCTCTGGCCACTAAAGGTCACAAAATTACCACATGGAAAAACTAAGAAGCTTATGGCAGAAAGTGAAGAGGAACTAAAAAGCCTCTTGATGAAAGTGAAAGAGGAGAGTGAAAAAGTTGGCTTAAAGCTCAACATTCAGAAAATGAAGATCATGGCATCCAGTCCCATCACTCCATGGGAAATAGATAGGGAAATAGTAGAAACAGTGTCATACTTTATGTTTTTGGGGCTCCAAAATCACTGCAGATGGTGATTGCAGCCATGAAATTAAAAGACACTTACTCCTTGGAAGAAAAGTTATGACCAACATAGACAGCATATTCAAAAGCAGAGATATTACTTTGCCGACTAAGGTCCATCTAGTCAAGGCTATGGTTTTTCCAGTAGTCATGTGTGGATGTGAGAGTTGGACTGTGAAGAAGGCTGAGCACCGAAGAATTGATGCTTTTGAGCTGTGGTGTTGGGAAAGAGTCTTGAGAGTCCCTTTGATTGCAAGGAGATCCAACCAGTCCATTCTGAAGGAAATCAACCCTGGGATTTCTTTGGAAGGAATGATGCTAAAGCTGAAGCTCCAGTACTTTGGCCACGTCATGGGAAGAGTTGACTCATTGGAAAAAACTTTGATGTTGGGAGGGATTGGGAGCAGGAGAAGAAGGGGACGACAGAGGATGAGATGGCTGGATGGCATCACTGACTCGATGGATGCGGGAGCCATCCGGTGTGAACTCTGGAAGTTGGTGATGAACAGGGAGGCCTGGCGTGCTGCAATTCATGAGGTCTCAAAGAGTTGGACACGACTGAGCAACGAACTGAACTGAACTGAAGCTTCCCTGATGGCTTAGAACTCGTCTGCATTTGTATGTGACTTAAGGGCTAAATAACAAAATCACATTTGTGAGACATATAGAGTCTCCTCCATTATCAACATCCCCCACCAGAATGGTACATTTGTTACAACTGATGAACCTACATGGACATATCATTGTCACCCAAAGTCCATAATTTTACATTAGGATCCATTCTTAGTGTTACACACTCTATAAAATTGAACAAATGTTTAAATGGCATGTATCTACCATTATATAGTAATATACAATATTTTCACTACCCTAAATATCCTCTGTGTTCTGCCTACTTATCCTTCCACAACCCGCCCATCCCCAAACTCTGGTAGTCATTGATCTTTTTACTTTTTCCATAGTTTTCCTTTTCCATAACATGGGAATCATACGGTGGGTAGCTTTTTCAGATTAACTTCTTTATTTAATAACATACATTTAAGTTTCTTTCATGTCTTGTTGTTGCCTGGTAGCTCATTTCCTCTCATCACTGAAAAATGTTTCATTGTGTTGATGCTTCACAATTTACTTATCACTTCACTTATTGAAGGATATCCTGGTTGCTTCCAAATTTTTACAATAATGAATAAAACTGTCATAAGTGTCTGTGTGTAAGTTTTTGTGTGGACATATGTTAAGAACTTTTGTGGGAAAATACCAAGCAGCATGATTGCTTATTTGCATGCTAAGAGTATGCTTAGTGGTGCAAAAAAAAAAAAAAAGCTAAAGTGTCTTTCAAAGTGGCAATATCATTTTTTTCATTCACATCATAAATAAATAAAGGCTCCTGTTGCTCCACATGCTCTGAAGATATTTAAAGTTTTTTCACAGAATCACAAAAGACCCTGAATAGCCAAACTAATATTTAGAGAAACAAAAGCTGAAAGTATTATGCTCTTTGATTCCAGACAATACTAAAAAGTTATAAACATCAAAACAGTATGGTACAAACACAAAAACAGACACATAGATCAATGAGACAGAATAGAGAGCCCAGAAGTAAACACATGCCCGTGTAGTTAATTAATTTACAGAAAGAAAGAAAAATTATGCAATTCATAAAAGATAGGCTTTTCAGTAGATGGGCTTCCATAAAGTTCAGTTGGTAAAGAATCTGCCTGGAATGCAGGAGACCCAAGTTCGATTCAATAGGTAGTCATAGTATGGAAGTAAACTAAGTGTCCACTAAAAAAGAAATGATAAAAGAAGATGTGAGATATAGGCACACATATACACACAACAGAATACAGTTCAGCTATAAAAAAGAATAAAATTCTGTCATTTGCAGCCACATGGATGACCTGAAGGGTATTATTGTTAGCAAAATGAGAAATAGAAAGACAAATAGTATGTTTTCACTTAAATGAGGAACCTAAAAAAATACAACAAACAATATAATAAACAAAATTGATTCATAGATATAGAGACGAAGCTAGTGAATACTGCTGCGGGGAATAGTAAGAGGTGCGGCAAGACAGGGAAAGAGGATTAAGAGACACAAACTACTGATAGCTTAGGCGAACAATGTTGGGTCTGTGATCTCTGAAGAAGATTTAACTTTGGGACTGAGGACAAGGTTTGATCACTCAAGAGCTTTTGTGTAGCAGAGTTTTATTAAAGTATGAAATAGGGACAGAGAAACCTTCTGAAATAGACATCAAAAGGGGAACAGAGAGTGCCCCCCTTGCTAATTTTGGCAAGAGAGTTATATACATTTTTAAAACTTGCTATTACAATTTATCGAAAAAATGTCTCAAAGTTGTAAAAATTTTACCAGACCCACTCCCATAATTTACATTTTAGGATAACAGGATTCAGTTCAATTCAGTTGCTCAGTCATGTCTGACTCTTTGTGACCCCATGAACCGCAGCATGCCAGGCCTCCCTCTCCATCACCATCTCCAGGAGTTTATCCAAACTCATGTCCATTGAGTCGGTGATGCCATCCAACCGTCTCATCCTCTATCGTCCTCTTCTCCTGCCTTTAATCTTTCCCAACATATGAGTCAGCTCTTCACATCAGGTGGCCAAAGTATTGGAGTTTCAGCTTCAACATCAATCCTTTCAATGAACACCCAGGACTGATCTCCTTTTGGATGGACTGGATCTACTCGCTGTCCAAGGAACCCTCAAGAGTCTTCTCCAACACCACAATTCAAAAGCATCAATTCTTCATCACTCAGCTTTCTTTATAGTTCAACACTCACATCCATACAGGACTACTGGAAAAACCATAGTCTTAACTAGACCGAGCTTTGTTGACAAAGTAATGTCTTTGCTTTTTAATATGCTGTCTAGGGTGGTCCTAAATTTCCGTCTAAGGAGTAAGCATCTTTTAATTCATGGCTGCAATCAGTGATTTTGGAGCCCAGAAAAATAAAGTCAACCACTATTTCCACTGTTTCCCCAACTGTTTGTCATGAAATGATGGGACCGGATGCCATGATCCTAGTTTTCTGAATGTTGTACTTTAAACCAATTTTTTCACTCCCCTCTTTCACTTTCATCAAGAGATTCTTTAGTTCTTCACTTTCTGCCATAGAGTTGGTGTCATCTGCATATCTGAGGTTATTGATATTTCTCCCAGCAATCTTGATTCCACCTTGTGCTTCCTCCTGCCCAGCGTTTTTCATGACGTACTCTGCATATAAGTTAAATAAGCCTGGTGACAATATACAGCCTTGACATACTCCTTTTTTTTTTATTTGGGACCAGTCTATTGTTCCATGTCCAGTTCTAACTGTTGTTTCCTGAGCAGTATATAGGTTTCTCAAGAGGCAGGTCAGGAAGTCTGGTATTCCCATCTCTTTTAGAATTTTCCACAGTTTATTGTGATCCATACAGTCAAAGGCTTTGGCATAGTCAATAAAGCAGAAATAGATGTGTTTTTTGTTTATTTGTTTGTTTTTTCCCGGAACTCTCTTGCTTTTTTGATGCTCCAGCAAACGTTGGCAATTTGATTTCTGGTTCCTCTGCCTTTTCTAAAACCAGCTTGAACATCTGGAATTTCATGATTCTTGTATTGCTGAAGCCTGGCTTGGAGAATTTACAGGATTAGAATTTAACAATAGAAACATCCTACCAGACCCACTCCCAAAATATGCATTCTAAAATATTTGGATTAGTCAGAAGGTTTTCAGAAAGGAGAGCTTGTCCTCAAGCAGGATGCATTGTTGCTATATAATACCTAGTACAAAGTTTAAACTGAGTAGTTTGTATAAACATCAGTTCAGGGCTTAAAGAATAAAACCGTTTTATGTGACTAAGGCTGAGTAATGTAGAGAAAAAAAAAAAAAAATGCTTGGCCTTTCCTCCTCCTCGAGAACCACAGACCCTTTTCTCCTCTAGGACCTCCGATTTCTGACCAACCTGCAAAGGAAGGAATTGACTCTCTCACTACTAAGTAGGAAATAAATATGATACAAAAATATAATGTACAGCAAAGAGAATTCAGCAAATATTTTATAACTTTAAAAGGAATATAGCATATAAAAATATTGAATGACTATATTTTACACCTGAAACCAATAAACGCTAGTGCTCAGTTGTGTCTGACTCCACCCACCCCCTCCCCCCATGAACTGTAAAAGTCCACCAGACTCTTCTGTCCATGAAATTTTTCATTCAAGAATACTGGAATGGGTTGCTATTTTCTACTCCAAGGAATCTTCCTCACCCAGGGATAAACCCACATTTCTTCTGTCTCCTGCATTGGCAGGTGGATTCTTTACCACTGTGGCACCTGGTGAAACCGACACATACTGTAAATCAACTATATTTCAATAAAAAAAGGAAAAGAGCTTTCAGTCATAGTTAATTCCCTTGATCCTTTCCATTTATAGCAAAAGCAAAAAAAAAAAAAAAACCTCTAATGAGATATAATTTAACTACAATGAAATGGATATTTTAAAGTGCAAAATTTGGTGAATTTTGATGAATATATAACCCTATGTAATCCACACCACAAATAAGATAGGGAATATTTTCAACTCAAAATAGTCATTTGTTCCTTTTTATAGTGCAACCTAGTTAATATCTGACCTTCTTTATATTACCATAAATTAGACATCATATGTTGAGAATTTCATGAAACTGAATTAAAAACTATGTACTCTTTTAAATCAGACTTCTTCCATTTAACATTTTTGAGTTTGAGATATTTGTATGTATACCATAATATAACTTTTTATTACTGAGTACTATGACAAATACACTACAATTTTTCTATCCATCTACCTACTTATCCTCCAGTGTTCTTGCCTGAAAAACACTATGAACAGTGTAGCCTTGTGAGTTATCCTCGAAAGGATTGAAATGGGTCTGGCATACACATACACATACACATACAACACTTGGGGCTTTTCTGGTGACTCATATGGTAAAGAATCTACCTGTAATGCAGGAGACCCACATTCAATCCCTGGGTCTAGAAGATATCCTGGAGAAGGGAATGTTCTTGCCTGGAGAATTCCATGGACAGAGGAGCCTGACAAGCTATAGTCCATGGGGTAACAAAGGGTCAGACATGACTGAGAGAATAACATTTTCACTACCTACTGATAGACATTTGGGTTGTTTCCAGATCAAAGCTATCAGAATAGCAATACTACTATAAATACTTGTATACAAATATTTTATAGATGTTTTCAAGTTTTGGTAGGAGGGGTGGCCTATAAAAATGAGTGAATGATTGAATCCTTCTCTTTACTTTTAGAAAACTTTAATCTTGGATACGTTTTTAAAGTAAAATTGGATCACATAATTCAAACAATAATTTACAAAACAACTTTACTTTTCACTTAAAAATCCAAGCTTTCATTCAATCTTTAAATTCTTACATTTTTTGTTTACAATTACATGTACAATTTTAGTCCCATCATTCTTCCCCCAATGCACTTGATTTAATGTCATTACCCCAATCTTTTTTTTTTATTTATTTTGTTTTAATACAGTTATTTCTTATTTATGTCTTTGTGCCAAATGGTTCACTCACAGGAATACACTGCTTGTTACCTTATGATTCCACGACTGGCATCTTTTTTTTTTTTTCCCTTGCTTTCAAGTCTCACCATAAGTACCCTCTCAGCAAAGGGAATTTTTTCCATTTAATTTCTTTTATTGTGCTTTTTATTTTCTGATACATTTGTTGTTTGATTTTATATTATGTACAGTATGTTTTACCTACTAGAAGTAAATGGCTCCATGAAATAAAAGATTACATGAATTATTTATTGTACTGTCTTTAGTGCTCATAACATCCCTTAGTCTATATTTACTCTTCAATGAAGTATTAAGAGAGCAGTTGAAGAACATAAGCTGACTCAGTTTATGATTATCATTCTCTAAAGGACCCCCTATATGACTTTATATTTTTAACGTTTTCCTTAATAAGTTTTCTTTCTGATGTACTTTTTGACATAAAAAACTAACTCTCTTTGTATGAATCCTTGTCGTCTTCCTAGAGTATACTTCCTAAAGTATTAAAAGTCCCTTTCCTAAAATTTTAAGTGATGACATAACTTCTTAGATTATGTTTTGAGGGCATTCTTTGCTGGAGACAGTCACATGTCAATTTTAAACAGTGAAATGTGATGAAGTAAACTTTAGTCTTTTATTTTATGTCTTCTGGCAGCCTGGAAAGTAATAGCAGTAGAAATAATAGTGGAAGCTATTGTTGATGGTGGTGGACCTGTACTTCTAGCTCAGGTTCTGAATGTCTACAAGGACAAGAGTCCCCTTACCTGCCAGGAAAATTACAGAGTTTAAAAAAAGAAGAACAACCCACACAAGTTTTTAATCTGTTTTGTGCAAGTCACCGGATTGTAGGATCTTTGGTACGGCACCTTACCAAAACCTTCAGTAATATCTTCCAATAGGACTATTTAATACGTTCTTCTCTCAAAGCTCTAGGCCCTCGCCACTTTCACCTAATGATCTTTTTTTGTTAAAAGGAACTCCCTTCATCTTCAGATCAATTCTGTCCATTTGTCTCTAGCAAGTAAAGAAGAATTCTGGCTGGAATTAAAGAAATTAAAGCATTTCTTATATTTTAGATGCTATTCTTTCATAAATTCTTGAGGGTATCATATCCATAACTATCTTGCTTTATCACATCAGTTTCTTCTATCTACTGCATCATCCCAGTTAGTGTTTGTTGCTGCTGCTTCTAAGTCGCTTCAGTCGTGTCCGACTCTGTGCGACCCCATAGACACCAGCGCACCAGGCTCTGCCACCCCTGGGATTCTCCAGGCAAGAGCACTGGAGTGGGTTGCCATTTCCTTCTCCCAATTAGTGTTTATACGTATCAAATATTTATCTTCTTAAAAACAAATCTTCATTTAGGTTGCAGCTCCATTTGCTCCTCTTTACAGCAAATTTTCATGAGATAGAAATGTATATGCATTAACTGTATTTATTTACTCCTCTCCATAACTCACACTAATTACACTTCTTTACACCCAAGTTTAGGCATTAGGGTTGATCTAATGAACAACATCCTTGAGATAAATCCAATGACCTGTTCTCTGTCCTCATCTCTCTTAATGCCAAAGATGAGCACTATTTTTGAAATAGTGGGCATATACACACATACACACACACACACACACACGAACAAAGAAATTTAAATGTACATGTGTATGTATATACTTAAGCTTACTCTTGTGTGCATGCACACGCACACACACACACACACACACACACACAGCTTTAGTTTTGTGACAGCACACACACTAAGTTGCCTCAGTCATGTCCAACTTTTTGTAACCCCATGGATTGTAGCCCACCAGGCTCCTCCATCCATGGGATTCTCCAGGAAATAATATTGGAGTGGGTTGCCATGCCCTCCTCCAGAGAATCTTCCCTACACAGAGATCAAATCCACCTCTCTCATGTTTCATGCTTTGACAGGTGGGTAATTTAACAGTAGTATACTGAAAAGCATTTATTACAATAAACATCTCTAATTCTCCAAACTCACTAATTTTTCTTAATATTCTTGTTTTAATTTTTATGAGGTATGTAAGAATTTTGAGAGTGATTGAATTTTCACCCAGGACTTATTTTTTTATGTAATATCCTTTTTATCTAAGATCTAAAGAAATTTAACCAAGGAACTGAAAGAAAGCTACATGATTTTGATAAAAAATTTCATATGACAAATTAAATTGAAGATGTCCTATGTTCATTAATCAAAAGAATTTATATTGTTAAAATGTCCTTTCTACACAAAGCAGCTTGCAATTCAATGCAAGTCCTTGAAAACTTCAATGACATTTTCCACAGAAATAGAACAAAAACATTCTAAAGTTTTTCAGTTCAGTTCAGTCACTCAGTTGTGTCCGACTCTTTGCAACCCCATGAATTGCAGCATGCCAGGGCTCCCTGTCCATCGCCAGCTCCCGGAGTTCACTCAGACTCACGCCCATCGAATCAGTGATGTCATCCAGCCGTCTTGTCCTCTGTCGGCCCCTTCTCCTCCTGCCTCCAATCCCTCCCAGCATCAGAGTCTTTTCCAATGAGTCAATTCATCACATGAGGTGGCCAAAGTATTGGAGTTTCAGCTTTAGCATCATTTCTTCCAAAGAAACCCCAGGGCTGATCTCCTTCAGAATGGACTGGTCGGATCTCCTTGCAGTCCAAGGGACTATCAAGAGTCCTCTCTAACACCACAGTTCCAAAGCATCAATTCTTTGGCACTCAACTTTCTTCACAGTCCAACTCTCACGTCCATCCGTGACCACTGGAAAAACCATAGTCTTGACTAGATGGATCTTTGTTGGAAAAGTAATGTCTCTGCTTTTCAATATGCTACCTAGTTTGGTCATAATTTTTCTTCCAAGGAGTAAATGTCTTTTAATTTCATGGCTGCAATCACCATCTGCAGTGATTTTGGAGCCCAAAAAAATAAAGTCTGACACTATTTCCAGCATTTCCCCATCTATTTCCCATGAAGTGATGGGACAAGATGCCATGATCATTTTCTGAATGTTGAGCTTTAAGCCAACTTTTTCACTCTCCACTTTCACTTTCATCAAGAAGCTTTTTAGTTCCTCTTCACTTTCTGCCATAAGGGTGGTGTCATCTGCATATCTGAGGTTATTGATATTTCTCCCGGCAATCTTGATTCCAACTTGTGTTCTTCCAATCCAGCGTTTCTCATGATGTATTCTGCATGTAAGTTAAATAAACAGAGTGACAATATACAGCCTTGATGTACTCCTTTTAATATTTGGAACCAATCTGTTGTTCCATGCCCAGTTCTAACTGTTGCTTCCTGATCTGCATATAGGTTTCTCAAGAGGCAGGTCAGGTGGTCTGGTAGTCCCATCTCTCTCAGAATTTTCCACAATTGGTTATGATCCACACAGTCAAAGGCTTGGCCGTAGTCAATAAAGCAAAAATAGATGTTTTTTTCTAGAACTTTCTTCCTTTTTTGATGATCCAGCGGATGTTGGCAATTTGATCTCTGGTTCCTCTGCCTTTTCTAAAACCAGCTTGAACNACCATCTGCAGTGATTTTGGAGCCCAAAAAAATAAAGTCTGACACTATTTCCAGCATTTCCCCATCTATTTCCCATGAAGTGATGGGACAAGATGCCATGATCATTTTCTGAATGTTGAGCTTTAAGCCAACTTTTTCACTCTCCACTTTCACTTTCATCAAGAAGCTTTTTAGTTCCTCTTCACTTTCTGCCATAAGGGTGGTGTCATCTGCATATCTGAGGTTATTGATATTTCTCCCGGCAATCTTGATTCCAACTTGTGTTCTTCCAATCCAGCGTTTCTCATGATGTATTCTGCATGTAAGTTAAATAAACAGAGTGACAATATACAGCCTTGATGTACTCCTTTTAATATTTGGAACCAATCTGTTGTTCCATGCCCAGTTCTAACTGTTGCTTCCTGATCTGCATATAGGTTTCTCAAGAGGCAGGTCAGGTGGTCTGGTAGTCCCATCTCTCTCAGAATTTTCCACAATTGGTTATGATCCACACAGTCAAAGGCTTGGCCGTAGTCAATAAAGCAAAAATAGATGTTTTTTTCTAGAACTTTCTTCCTTTTTTGATGATCCAGTGGATGTTGGCAATTTGATCTCTGGTTCCTCTGCCTTTTCTAAAACCAGCTTGAACGTCTGGAAGTTCATGGTTCACATATTGCTGAAGCCTGGCTTGGAGAATTTTGAGCATTACTTTACTAGCATGTGAGATGAGTGCAATTGTGTGGTAGGTGTTTGTAGGGATTGACAAAAGACTTTGAATAGTTAAAGCAATCTTGAGAGAAAAATGCAACACTGGAGATATCACACTTCTTGATTTCAAACTATAGCACAAATCTACCACAATCAAAAGAGAATGGTAATGGCATAAAAACAAGAGACATGGATTAATGGAATAGAATAGAGTGCCCAGAAATAAATCCACGCATATTTTACAAAGGAATCTACAATACTCAATTGGGGACAGGATAATCTTTCCAATAAAATTGTGGGGAAAATGGTATCCGTATGAAAGAAAGGATGTTGAACCCTATAACAGTCATGAAAATTAACTTGATATTGGTTAAAAACTTAAACATAAGTCCTGAAATCATAAATTTCCTAGAAGAAAATATGCAGAAAAAGCTCCTTGGCCCTGATATCAGCTATGATTTTTTATATACAACTAAAGCGCAAGCAACAAAAGCAAAACAAGCAATGAAAACTACAACAAGCCAAAATGGTTCTACATAGCAAAAGAAATAATAAAAATAAAATGACACACACATATACACATATATATATATATAATATAATATAATATAATATAATGGAGGAAAATATTTACAAACCATGTGTCTGTTAAGGTGTTAATACCCAAAATATATAACCCCCACAACTCAATTAGAGAAAAAAAATCTCATTATAAATGGGTAGAGAACATGAGCAGACATTCTTCTGAAAAAGGTAGTCAAATGGACAATGGTGCTTCACTAATCATCCTGAAATTGCAAATCAAACCGCACCCATTTGAATGACTATTATCAATGCGAAAATGTGCAAAAAGAAACACGTTGCACCCCTGAGGGGAAAGTAAATTGGTGCAGTCATTTTGAAAAACAGTATGGAAGTTCTTCAAAAAATTAAAACTAGAACTACCATGTGATCCAGCAAACCCACTTCTGGATATATATCAAAAAGAAATGAAATCAGTATCTCAAAACTATATCTGCAGTCTTATATTCATTGTGTCACTATTCAGAATAGCTAAGATATGGAAACAACCTAAGTGTCCATCTATGAATGAGCTGATAAAGAAAATGTTATACACAAACACACACAATAGCAGAAAAAGAAGGTAATCCTGACACTTGTGACAAAAATGGATACTTTGAGAATAATAGTAGTGAAGTAAGTCAGATAGAGAAAGATAAATACCATATGATGTCACTGTGTATGAACTCTAAAAAAAGGCAAACTCCAGAAACAGAAAGCGTAATAGTGGCTGCCAGTGGGTGAGGTGGAGTAATTGGGAGATGTTGGTCAAAGAGATTAACTTCTTATTTTAAGGTTAAGAAGTTGTTAGAATACAAGACACAGCATGGTGAATATAGTTAACTGTGTTGTATATACATTTGAAAAATGCTAATAAGGTAGATATTAAATGTTCCCACTACAACAAACATTGTAATTATGTCAAGCAATAGATGCATTAACTAAACATATGGTGGTAAACATTTTGCAATACATACATGCATCAAGTCATCATTTTTAAACTTTAAACTTACAAAATGTTATATGTCATTTATATCTCAGTAAAGATGGAGAAAAAAAATGACATTATTTAGAAGACTCCTTAGTTTGTAGAAGCTAAATCCCAGATGCATTAACAGAGAAAATGTAATTGCAGTTTAGTTACAGTGTGGTATTTTCACTTATTTTATAATTGATTTCCCCAAATTTTTATTCATCAAAGTTTCTTTACACACTGCTTATAATATTTTCTTGGCCATGTTGGATACCTCATTTTACAAATTCAATTTTAAATAAATAAATTAAAATCTATACATTTAAAAATCATTGAGACTCATTGTTTTAAAAATGGCTTTAGTGGAAATTTAAAAAAAAAAAAAAGAGGAAGTTGTGATCAAACATTTAGTAAAACATTTAGTAGATATACAGAAAAAAAAAAAAAACCGTATGCTTCAAGAAGTGAGCAGGGATTAGTGGGCTGCAGTGAGGACAGTTCTTTAAAAAAAGGACATCAATGAGCTAGTGGTGGTGGTGGTTTAGTCGTTAAGTCATGTCTGACTCTTGTGACCCCATGGACTATAGACTGCCAGGCTCCTCTGGCCATGGGATTCTCCAGGCAAGAATACTTGAGTGAGTTGCCATTTCCTTCACCATCAAGGAGCTGCTACTGCTGCTGCTAAGTCCACCAGGCTCCGCAGTCCCTGGGATTCTCCAGGCAAGAACACTGGAGTGGGTTGCCATTTCCTCCTCCAATGCATGAAAGTGAAAAGTGAAAGTGAAGTCGCTCATTCCTAGACTTCAATGAAACAATGAAACATGATGTTTTAAAGGAAGCCACTCCTGAGCGTATATCTGGAAAAAGCCATAATTCAAAAGGTCACATGTACCCCCATGTTCACTGAAGCACTGTTTATTTATAATAGCCAGGACGTGGAAGCAACCTAAGTGTCCATCCACAGAGAAATGGATAAAGAAGATGTGATATATATATATACTGGAATATTACTCAACTATAAAAATAAAGGAAACAATACCATTTGCAGCAACATTGTTGAACCTAGAGACTGTCACACTGAATGAAGTAAATCAGACAGAGAAAGACAATATCATATGATATAGCTTATATGTGTAATCTAAATTTTAAAAAAT
This sequence comes from Neotragus moschatus, assembly GCA_006410615.1. Lineage (NCBI taxonomy): Eukaryota > Metazoa > Chordata > Mammalia > Artiodactyla > Bovidae > Neotragus > Neotragus moschatus. Next base: position 604,708 of record SJYA01001795.1, on the reverse strand, counting down.
GGTGCAAATGATCTTATTTACAAAGCAGAAATAGAGTCACAGATGTAGAAAACAAACTTACTCTTACCATGAGGGAAAAGGAGATGGAAAAGAAAATGGGGAGATTCAGATTGATATAAACATGTTATTAATACTGTACATATACTAAACAAAGGCACACTGTATACCACAGGGAACTCTACTCAATATACTATAATGACCCATATGGGAAAAGAATCTAAAAAAGTGAAAAAAATGTATATATACATATATACATATAAATGATTCACCTTTCTATGTAGCAGAAACTAACACAACATTGTAAATCAATACTTTCATGAAAATTAACTTTATTTAAAAAAAAGGAAATTTGAAGCAAGTGTGAAAGGGATATGGGAAGGATCTCAAAGGAGGTTAGCATGAAGTTTAAGCTTGATTTCAGTTAAGACAGAAAGACAGGCACTGGGACTTTGTTTAGAGCTCAGGGATGTGGGAAACTTAACTATGTTATAATAGTTCCCAGGGACAAAACCAGTGAATTTAAGTTTAGAAAAGAAAGAGAAGATTGGATCAATTCTAAGAAAGCACGTGTGTGTGTGGTGAGGTCAGGTATGAGTGTGAGATAGAAGAGTTGGGGTTCACATTTCAGCAGTCACTGATAATAATAGGTTTGAGGAGAACAAAAGATTTAGTCTCAACAGTTGTTCTCAGTTGTTATATCAAGGTAGTGCCTGAATATTGTTTGAATTGACTAGGCAGTATTAGATCCTGAAACCAATAAGTAAACTGATAATTGACCCAGAAATTGCAGATGTTATTTCCTGCATGGGCTAGATGGTATCGAATAAAAGGATAAAATTAAAACAACAACAACAACATTTAATTCATACACACAAAAGTCTCATACAAATAGGGAACAAAGANATTGACTAGGCAGTATCAGATCCTGAAACCAATAAGTAAACTGATAATTGACCCAGAAATTGCAGATGTTATTTCCTGCATGGGCTAGATGGTATCGAATAAAAGGATAAAATTAAAACAACAACAACAACATTTAATTCATACACACAAAAGTCTCATACAAATAGGGAACAAAGAGGGGCCAAAGCAGGCAGATTCTCAACTTTTTTAAACAAAGAAGCAATAAATTTGTGAGCAACTGACAGAACAAAGTAACTTTGGTTTTAGATGTTTAATTAGTGAAGAATCTAAACAGTGTCAGATTTTATTTTGGGGGGCCTCCAAAATCACTGCAGATAGTGATTGCAGCCATGAAATTAAAAGACGCTTACTCCTTTGAAGGATAGTTATGACCAACCTAGATAGCATATTAAAAAACAAAGACATTACTTTGCCAACAAAGGTCCATCTAGTCAGGGCTATTGTTTTTCCAGTGGTCATGAATGGATGTAAGAGTTGGACTGTGAAGAAAGCTGAGTGCCAAATAATTGATGTTTTTCTTTTCTTTTTTTAAATGTATTATTATTATTATACTTTACAATACTGTATTGGTTTTGCCACACATCAACATGAATCCGCCACGGGTGTACATGTGTTCACATTCCGAACTCCCCTCCCTCCTCCCCCACCTCCCATTACTTGTCTCTTATACACATCTAGATGTGTATAAGAGACAGCAAGAGACATTCCCAGAATGGAAAGCTAGCTGTTGAGCTGAAAGCTGGATAATCTGCAAA
>SJYA01001795.1:543191-602666 GCA_006410615.1 Neotragus moschatus | reverse complement strand
CTAAAGCTGAAACTCCAATACTTTGGCCACCTCATGTGAAGAGTTGACTCATTGGAAAAGACCCTGATGCTAGGAGGGATTGGGGACAGGAGGGGACGGTGATGACAGAGGATGAGATGGCTGGATGGCATCACCAACTCGATGGACATGAGTTCGAGTAAACTCTGGGAGTTGGTGATGAACAGGGAGGCCTGGTGTGCTGCGATTCATGGGGTCACAAAGAGTTGGACACTACTGAGCGAATGAACTGAAGTGAACTGAACTGAAACCTTTTGGACTTGATAAGAAAATTAGTAAAGAAATAATAAAGTTTATTCAGACTTCTGAGCCCTCAATTACCTATCTCTGGAGACAAAGGTGTCCTCTACCTCCAGATGCAAGAAGGACACCTTTAAAAGAAGAGATGTATTTCCTGCTGTCAGGGAGACAGTGTCCATCTTAAATATTGTTTCTTAAGTTACTTTAATTCTAAATAATCAATATGCCACTTCAGAGTATTTTGGAGTGGCCTACCTCTGGGCCCCCACAAAACCAAATCTCCATCATTAACAAGTCCTCTCATTTATGATAATATTTTGAATGACAGTTAATACTAAGGAAAAAATACTTGTCATACCATAGTTTTTCACATATGTCTAATTCAATTATTAGTTTACTTTAACTTTGTTTAATTTTGAAGACAACATTTTACTTTTAAATCTAAAATTGAATTTTCTTATACCTAAAATTAAACAGACAAAACTCTAACCATAAATGAACAGAAACATAGACTTGATTTTGCTAGCTTGATTTTGGGCTTCCCTGGTGGCTCAGATGATAAAGAATCCGCCTCCAGTGCAGGAGACCCAGGTTCAATCCCTGGGTCCAGGAGATTCCCTGGAGAAGCAAATGGCAACCCACTCCAGTATTCTTACCTGGAGAATTCCATGAACAGAGGAATCTGGTGGACTATAGTCCATAAGGTTGAAAAGAGTTGGACATGACAAGTGACTAACACATTCACTTTCAACTTGATTTTAAGTTGTAGTTTATTTTAAACAAATAATGAGAAAGAGTAGTGACCTGTGGTTTCCAGTCTAAAACTTTTTTTATGTTCACATATCAGCTAAACTGCCATTGCCCTACATCTGTTATTTGGCAGCAGTTATTTATTATACTTCCTTGTTTGTTCAACCAAAAGGCTCTTTGAGTTTGCTTTTATTGCATATTTTAACAGATGAACTGTGTTATCTCTGCACAGAAGTTATTTATATGTTTTAACTTGTGAAACTTACCTGCATGCATGTGCAAAAGCAAACAAACTGTTGCTTTCTGCCTAGTGCCATACAAATCCTGGACTATCTGTAGCTCATCATTTTCTCCAGCAGTTATATATGAACAAAGTCTTAAAACACAAAATAGATAATTCATCCAATAGAACCAGAATCATAAGGGTTTCTTAAAGTGATTTTTCAATCAAGGTAGTAACTGCTATTGTTTGATCATGCTCCATGTTTTATTTCCTTGGGCATGAAATGGCACATGGAAAAGACATTAGTCTCCTGAGGGACTCAGTATGTTCATTTCAGTTTCTTAATTAGAGGAAGCTGAGAATTAACTTTTTTTTAAAAATACCATCTTATGTACAGCAAATATTTTATGATTTCTAGTGGAGTAACTTCAGTAGCTCTGATTTCACTTAAAGAAACCTCAACATTGAGAAATTAAATTTCATTGAACACTATTATAACTAAGTAAAACAAACTGACTTATAAACAAAGTTAGCTTTATAGTATTACTAATATCTGACCTTCCTATAAAGGAAAGCCTTTTTTTAAAATCATATTTTATGTATATTATACTTTAAAGTTATACAATATTATAGTTTTGCTGTTTTTTAATACAGAAAATAATGTGACTGTACAATGTCAAAGTTATAAAATGCATTTTGATGTGACATTAGGTTTTGANGTTAGCTTTATAGTATTACTAATATCTGACCTTCCTATAAAGGAAAGCCTTTTTTTAAAATCATATTTTATGTATATTATACTTTAAAGTTATACAATATTATAGTTTTGCTGTTTTTTAATACAGAAAATAATGTGACTGTACAATGTCAAAGTTATAAAATGCATTTTGATGTGACATTAGGTTTTGAAAATTTGTTTGCAATGGGTTTTTTGTAAATCAAATGCGATTGAGAATAAAGATGGTTTATAAAGTTTAAAAGATTCTATGGGCCCAAGACTTGCTTTATCAATGATAATTCCTGGGTAGTGTGGGCCTACAGACTCTCTCCAAGCTATTTTCACCAAACAGCCTAGTTTTCTAGTCTTCAAGCTCATTTTATTTATTTTTTTATTTACCTTTCCACTTTGCAATTTTCCCTCAGTCTGTAATTCTTTGCCCTAGAGAATTATCATTGTTGACTACCTACTGACAGTTAAGTCCAAACTCAAAACTAGTTCCTCTCATTACCACCAAATCAAAATCAGACTTTTAATCTCCTCTTGCCAACAGTTGTAAATCTTATTAACTTGGATTGGTAGCCTCTTTTTCTTTCTCCTTTCTTTCTTCTTTTCAGCATGTATCACTAATGAATTTTTTTGTTTCTTTTTTTTTTTATCTGCAGACCAATTCTCTCCCACCACACCCACCATAGACAATCTCTGCATTTTAAAAATCATTTTATTCTAGTACATAGAATATGATCTGGTAAATAAATATTGAATAAATTAAACAAATTAATTCAAGAAAAGTTCCTTATGCATCTTAAAGAGACAATACATATAAGATTTTCTCTAAGTCTTTTATATTTGAATCATTATGTGGATACAAATATAGAATATTCTCGCTGTCATATGGGGTACCACATCTTTTAATTTACATTTACTCATAGAATTTTATTGTTACTTTCTAGCTATTCAGGATTATCAGCTGTGATTTTTCTCTTTCACATTATGGCTTTTTAAAAGAATTTCTAACAATTATGTTTTCAATTTCCAGATCATTTTGATGTTTACTTATAACTGATTTCAATGTTTCTTGCTCATTTTTATTCACTATATCCACAAAATATTTTCTGCATTAAATTACCTTTTGAAATGTATGTAAACTTTGCTTTTGATAAAACACGTAGTCACATTTGGTAAATTTTCCTTTTATCTCTAAAAAGTATTACTCCTATATAAAATAGAGTTTAAAACTTCCCTGTTAGTTAAATAGCAAAATTATTATATTCAGATTTTTTATATTTTATTAACATCTTTTCTATTAAAACAATGTTTGAGAGGATAAACAAAAATATACACTAATAGTGAATGTCATTTAGCTTTTCTGTATAGTTTATGTAAATATTTCATGATATATTTTCATACTATGATATTTGGCTTATAAACATTCATGAGATCAAATTAACCCTGTGGATTATACTTTTTGTGTCTTCCTGTGTTTCATTTAACAGTTGTTACCTTGAATTTAAACTTATCTGATATTTATATGAGAAAATTTTAACTTAATTTTTTTAGTATTGTCCTGCTTTTCATCTGTTCTTGCAATTCAACTTTCCTAATCACTACATTACATCACTACATTACTTATAATACAAAGATATTTTTTATAGATCCAATAGAATCCAATAATTTATTTCACCTACATTTACATATAAATTTCTTTGTTGAAATTCTGGTTCTTTATGCAAATTCTTTCTTTTGATGATTTTGCATTAAATATTTTCCGATATTCTCTTTGGATTTTATTTCTACCCATGTATATTTTCTTTGATTTCTTTTTCAGTGTATTATCATTTAATCTCCTTTAGTAGTTACCTTTCTGCCTTTATAAAATATATCTATGAAATACACTTATTCACTTGTTGATTTTTAAGATTGTTATTCAAACCCTGTTATGAATTATGGGAGAATTAATTTATTTTCTTTTTCCACATGATCTCATTCTTCATACTTTCAATATTATTATAACTTTCCCAATTATTCTAAATTTAGGAATATACTCTTTAATTATGTTCTATAATAATAAATCCTATAATTAAATTTGTATGCATTAAATTATGTATGTAAAGCTATCAATGTTTTTGTTATCGTTCAGTCACAAAGTTGTGTCTGACTCTTTACGATCTTATGGATGGCAGCACACCAGTTCTCTGTCATTCACTAGCTCCCAGAATTTGTTAAATTCATGTTCATTAAGTCAGTGATGATATCTAACCATCCTCATCTCTTCCCAACTCCTTCTCCTTTTGCCTTCAACCTTCCCAGCATCACAGTCTTTTCCAGTGAGTTGGCTCTTTGCATCAGGTGACCAAACTATTGGAGTTTCAGTTTAAGCATCAGTCCTTCCAATGAATATTCAGGGTTGATTTCCTTTAGGGTTGACTTGTTTCATCTCCTTGCTGTCCATGGGAATCTCAAGAGTCTTCTTCAGGACCATAGTTCAAAAGCATCAATTCTTCTGTGCTTAGCCTTCTTTGTGGACCAAATCTCACATCTGTACATGACTACTGGTAAAACTACAGTTTTAATTATACAGACCTTTGTCGGCAAAGTGATGTCTTTAGTGTTTAATATGTTCTCTAGGTTTGTCATAGTTTTCTTTCCAAGGAGCAAGTGTCTTTAATTTCATGGCTGTAGTCACAGTCCACAGTGCTTTTGGAACCCAGGAAAATAAAATCTGTCACTGTTTCCACTTTTTCTCCTCTATTTGCCATGAAGCAATGGGAGTGAATGCCATGATCTTGGTTTTTTAAATGTTAAGATTCAAGCCAGCTTATTCACTTGCTCTTTCACCTTCATGAAGAGGCTCCTCTAGCTTCTCTTCTCTTTCTTTCACTAGAGTGATATGTCTATATTCTATCTTGTAATTCATCTAGCCTAGGATTTTTCATGATGTATTCTACATATAAGTTAAATAAGCAGGGTGACAGTACATAGTCTTTTCTTACTCTTCCAAATTTTAAACAAGTCCATTGTTCCATAGTTCTAACTGTTGTGTCTTGACCCTCATACAAATTTTTCAGGAGATAAGTAAAGCGGTCTAGTATCATCATCTATTTAAGAGTTTTTCACTATTGTGATCCATACAGTAAAAATCTTTAGCATAGTCAGTGAAGCAGAAGTGGATATTTTTCAGGAATTCCCATGCTTCCTCTATGATCCAACAAATGTTGGAAATTTGATCTCTGTTTCTTCTGCCTAGTCTAAATCCAGTTTGTACATCTGGAAGTTCTAAGTTTACCTATAGCTGAAGCCTAACTTGAAGGACTTTGAACATAATTTTAATAGCATATGAAATGAGCACAATTGTACGGTAGTTTGAACTTTCTTTAGCATTGCCTTTCTTTGGAATTGAAATGAACATTGACCTTTTCCAGTCCTATGGCCACTGCTGAGTTTTCCAAATTTGCTAGCATATTAAGTGCAGCACTTTAACAGAATCATATTTTAGGATCTGAAATAGCTCAGCTGGAATTCCTTCACTTCCTCTAGCTTTGTTGATAGTAATGCTTCCTAAGGCCCACTGGACTTCACACTCCAGGATGTCTGACTGTAGATGAGTGGCCACATCATTGTAGTTATCCAGGTCTTTAAGATTTTTTTTGTATAGTTTTTCTGTGTATTGTTGCCACCTCTTCTTAATCTCTTCTGCTTATTATAATATATATATATATATATATATATATATATATAAAATGCTGACATTTAGTGCCAATAATTTTTCTACAACATTATATGAATCCCTCAGAGAAAATCTCAAATTTAGCATCTGACATCATTAATAAGAGTATAAGAAAGAAAGAAGGTTGCTCAGTCGTGTCCAACTCTTTGTGACCCCATGGACTGTAGCCGACCAGGCTGTTCCATCCATGAGATTTTCCAGGCAAGAATACTGGAGTGGGTCACCATTTCCTTCTCCAGAGGGTCTTCCCGACCCAGGGATTGAACCTGGGTCTCCCACATTGTAGGCAGACGCTTTACCATCTAAGCCACCAGTGAAGCCCTAAGAAGAATATGATGATCTTTGTTAATTAAACAGATAAACCTAGTTTACTAGAATCATATTTTCAAGTTAGCCATGACAATGCAATTGAGAAATAATTTCTGGTGTAACCATGTTATCCAATTTTCCAGAGACTGTACTGGTTTTATCAATGAAGTCTCATTTCTGAGGAAACTCCCTAGTTTCAGGAAAAACTAGCTTAATTAGTCATGTTACTTTTTCTCTGTCCTGGGAAATATTGAAAGAAAAATGAGAAAGGGACAGCAGAGGTTGAAATGGTTAGATAGTATCACTGACTCAATGGACATGAATTAGAGCAAACTCCAGGAGATAGCGGAGGACAGAGGAGCCTGGCAGTCCATGGGCTCAGAGTCAGATATGACTTAGTGACCGAACAACAATATTATTGTTTTTTGGTGTTGAGTATGGCACAGCTGTGGATAATCAGGACCAGCAGTCAAAGTGGTGATAGAGTAAATGAGATAAAGTTCTTTTATAAGTTCACCAGCATATCTAATGTCACTGATCTTCTGTAAGTAAAGTCTTTTCACTTCTATTTTCCAAATTCCAAGCAACTTTTAGCTCACTTCAACTTTAACCCAGTACCATTTTGTTCAATTGCTCAGTTGTGTCCAACTCTTTGCGATCCCATGGACTAAACACACCAGGCTTCCCTGTCCTTCACCATCTCCCTGAGCTTACTCAAACTCATGTCCATTGAGTTGGTGATACCATACAACCATCTCATTCTCTGCCATCACCTTCTCCTACTGCTTTATCTTCCCCAGCATCAGGATCTTTTCTAATGAATTAGCTCTTCATATCAGTTAGCCAAAGTATTAGAGCCTCAGCTTCAGCATCAGTCCTTTCAATGAATATTCAGGATTTATTTGCTTTACGATTGACTGCTTTGGTCTCCTCCAAAGGACTCTCAAGAGTCTTCTCCAACATCACTGTTCAAAAGCATAAGTTCTTTGACACTCAGCCTTCTTTATGGTCCAACTCTCACACCTATACATGGTTACTGGAAAAGTCAGACAGAGAAGGAGTTTCTGGGTAATGTAGCTCCCCTTTTGACCATATTGATATTAGACAATACAGGATATGTAGGAAAAAAGATATAGGTAAATAAGAGTGAATGAGTATCAGAGATGCAGGGAAAGACATTTTATTTTCTAGAGTTTGCTGTTTCCTAATTTCAAAAGTACAATGATTCTGGATAATTTTAAAAATGTCAGTACATGATAGAAAAATTGGGAAGATAACATGTAGCTGAGCTACAGTGTTGAGGATTGAAAAATGTCAAGGCAAATGGCAGGAAGAATGATTACTAACTTCATCTTAAAAATATTATGAACAGTGAGTGAGGGCTAAATTGTATAATGGATTAAAAATGGTGATTAGGATGCATATCATGATGGGGAGATCATTGCCAATGAAGATGAAAAAGACCAGAAATTCCTTTTTCATAACTCTAAAAGAATAAACAACTTTCCCTCAAGAGGGTCAGTATTCTCAACATGGGTTTGCTTCTTAGTAAAAAGCTGAAAGAAATTGTTAGTGAGTTTGCATCTGTACATATAATTCTTAGTCATGCAACAGATGTTCTTGCACATGTAATAGGAGAAAATTGGATGAAAGCCTGACATTGAGATGTTAGATCAGGAGCAGAAGTGATTAAACACATGGACATCTAAGGTATGCAAATCCATGCAATTGAGGCGCTTTTGACTTGCTTAATGATAACTGAAGCCTTAGATATTTGTTACTTTTTGTTTTTTTTAAGAATACTAACAAATTAAAAGGGAATAACAACAATTTTCCTGGTAGATGGGAAGGCATTTGGAATACTAGGGACTTTTCTGTTGCATCTTGGGATTCTACACTGCAGATAGATCTTTTGTCTGCTGGTAGAACATCTTTATTCCTCTGATATGAGTCAGTGTTGGTTTGGGTTAGTTAAGTGGACTCCAGAAAGGGGCTTATAACTTACAGGAATGTCTGTACTTAAGAGAGAGACAGTATCCTTCTGACTGGTAAACTTGATGTTTGTATAGATCTATTAGCAAAAGCTAGAGATATAAAGCCTGTTGACTAATTGATATGGAAAGAAGAAAATCTACTATGGTTTTGAAAGCTTGTTGAATCACGAAAGACAAAAGATGCCAGGATTCTTGGTTTCCAGAAGAGAATTCAATCCAAGGCCAGAAATGAGGCTTCGTCNTTAGATGGACATTTGTTGGCAAAGTAATGTCTCTGCTTTTCAACATGCTATCTAGTTTGGTCATAACTTTTCTTCCAAGGAGTGAGCATCTTTTAGTTTCATGGCTGCAATCACCATCTGCAGTGATTTTGGAGCCCAAAAAAATAAAGTCCGACACTGTTTCCACTGTATCCCCATCTATCTCCCATGAAGTGATGGGACCAGATGTCATGATCGTCGTTTTGTGAATGTTGCACTTTAAGCCAAGTTTTTCAGTCTCCTCTTTCACTTTCATCAAGAGGCTTCCTAGTTCCTCTTCACTTTCTGTCATCTGGATGTTACTTATTCCTTGGAAGGAGTTATGAACAACCTAGATAGCATCTTAAAAAGCAGAGACATTACTTTGCCAACAAAGGTCCGTCTAGTTAAGGCTATGGTTTTTTCAGTAGTCATGTATGGATGTGAGAGTTGGACTGTGAAGAAGGCTGAGCACCGAAGAATCGATGCGCTTGGACTGTGGTGTTGGAGAATACTCTTGAGAGTCCCTTGGACTGCAAGGAGATTCAACCAGTCCATTCTAAAGGAGATCAGCCCTGGGTGTTCTTTGAAAGGATTGATGTTAAAGCTGAAACTCCAGTACTTTGGCCACCTGATACGAAGAGTTGACTCATTGGAAAAGTCTCTGATGCTGCGAGGGATTGGGGGTGGGTGGAGAAGGGGACAATCAAGGATGAGATGGCTGGATGGTATCACTGACTCGATGGACGTGAGTTTGGGTAAACTCCATATGTTGATGATGAACAGGGAGGCCTGGCATGCTGCAATTCATAGTGTTGCAAAAAGTCAGACACGACTGAGGGACTGAACTGAACTGATATAGCTACTAGCAGTCTGCTAATTCAAGAAAGTAAATGTCTCAAAACTCAGAGAATGGCACCAGGTACCTCACCCACAGCATGCATTTTGAGATAACGTTGGCACCAGGTGAGTCATCCGGGGCCATAAAATGACTGACATAAATCTTGAAGAAAGGCAGATTTTCATAATTGTTTCATTAACACAGATTAGGAGTACAATGTGTGAGTATAGCATACGGATTTGTTAAATTGGTTCTGAGCCTTTAGGCGAACCGACTTGAAGATAGTCTAGGGTAAATACTTATTATATTAACTTAAGACAAGCATTTCCATAAGAAAAATGAGTTGATTAACTCAAGGTTTGAGAAAAGTTAAGTTCAGGTGGAACCAGGTGTCATTATGACAACACAGAATTTTAAGATAAAACTCTTTTTAAATTTGTATAGAGAAGGGGAAAAAAAAATACAACACTAGTTTGTTTCTTCTTGCCACTTAAGAGAGAGATAAAAAATGTCTGATACTTGCAGCCTATTTCCTCTGCTTGGAGACCGCTGATCTTTCTATTACTCTCTCAGTTTATAAAATAGCCTTTTAAGTAGGAGCTTTCTAGATACACAAGGCATTGTGATGTTTGTTTAAAGAAACTGTAATGCAAGTCCTACACCTAGTAGCTTTGGCTCTAAAGGGCAGCAATGCTGTTGTCTTGGGTAGAGTGGGTTTTGAGGTTGTGCACTATCCTGGTGAAAATGAAAAGTTATTCCCCAAATGGATTACTTATATAAATATTTTTTTCCTCAATATATGTTGATGTATAACATAAGCAAAGTGCAAAAACTATAAGACTGTAGCTCCATGAAGAAATATATCTACCACCAAGATCAAGATATAAAACAGTACCAACACTTGAAAGGACTTATTTATGCCTTACCCTAGCCATTAATATTCAAAGGTAACGAATCTCCTAACTTCAAAACAGTATCCCTCATGAGCATAAGCACAAAATGTTCAATTAAAAAAATAGTAAATCCAATCCAGCAATATGTAACAATATAATACATCATGATCAAGCAAGTAGAATAAGCAGAAATGCAAATTTGGTTAAATATTTGACTATAAATTTTTATGTAATCATTAACATGTTAAAAAATATATGGTCGCGTCAGTGCATGCAGAATATTTTTAACATATTCAACATTGATCTATGACAACAGATTGTTAACAAATTAAGAATTAAAAGAAATTAACTTGCTAAAACTATTTATAAAGGCAATTCCACCTAATATATTTAAATGAGAAAAATCTAAAAGCATATTTAGTATATCAGGAATAAGGAAAGGATATTTTATTTCACTGTATTTAACAGTGTAGTGGAGTTCCTAACCAATGAAGTAAGCAAGAAAACACAAAAATATAAAGATTTGAAATAAAGAATTAAAATGCCTATATCCGTAGAACATAGGATTTTCTACATGTAAAAGCAAAGAATCTACACAAAATTAATGAGACTGATTGAGTGAGGAAGTTTAGAGGATACTAGATTAATACTCAATAATTAACTACATTTTTATATATGCTCAAGGAAACACAGGAAACTGATACATAAAATATTACTCATTATAATAATACCCATAAACCTAGAATATGCTTGCATGATAGCTTCTGTCATACCCAACTCTTTGCAACTCTATGGACTGTAACCCACCAGGTTCAGTCCAAAGGATTCTCCAGGCAAGAATACTGGATCAGGTTGTCATTTCCTCCTCCAGGGGATCTTCCAGATCCAGAGATGGAATCTACATCTCTTTACATCTCCTGCATTGGCAAAGGTTTTTAATCACTAGCTCCACCAAGGAAGCCACCCTGAAAATATTACTCATCAAAAAAGTACCCATAAACATAGAATACTTATGCATAAATATAACAAAAATGTTGCAAATTATATGTTGTCTTAATGCAAAATATTGTCAATCGCTTCTAAATACAGAAATAACTGAAGCCATATACCATATTCATGGATCAGAAATCAATGTACTCTAAATTGATCTATAAACTCATTTAAATCCCAAAGTCACAGCAGAATTTTTGTTGTTGTAGAAATCAATATGCTAATTTTAAAATGTGCATAGAAAGGGCAAGAATATGTGAAATTTTGTAAAAAAAAAAAGAAACCTAAAATTGGAAGACTCAAATTATTACTCAAAATATTACTATTTACACTCACTTAAAAAATCACAAACAAGGCAGTTTGAAATTCTTTTTAAAAAGACCCTAGAATATGGTTGGCAAACTTTTACTATAAATAGTCAGATTAAAAAAAGAAAAAATTTTGTAAGTCAAAAGCCTCTTTTACAACTCAACTCTGGCATAGCAGCATGGAAGCAATCATAGGTGTTATGTAAATAGATGATTTTGGCCTTGATCTAATCAGCTTTCCTGGCAAAAACAAGTTTTAGGTCATAATTGGTCCATGGGTCATAGTTTACTAAACCCTGAGATAGACAGTCCAAAAATATATCCACGTATATGTAGTCAATTGATTTCAAATGAAGATGAAATGTATTTCAATGGGCAGTGGATAGTCTTCAACAAACAGTACTTAAAAAGTTGGACAACTATTTATATAAAAAGTGTCCCATAATTATAACCATAATTATGTACACATTTGACGAGACTCCACGGGATAGGTAAGGAAAGGGAAGCCTGGCTTACTGCTGGCCATAGGGTTGCAAAGAGTTGGACGGAACAGCAAAAATGTATGCATACATTGACTCATACCTTGTATCATAAGCATGTGTGTGTGCATGTGTCTTTAGTTTCTAAGTCACCTCTGACTCTATTGTGATCCTATGAATTGTAGCCCACAAGACTGCTGTCCCTGGGATTTTCCAGACAAGAATGCTGAAGTGGGTTGCCATCTTCTCAACCCAGGGATTAAACCTGCATCCCTTTCAACTCCTACATTGACAGGTGAATTCTTTGCCACTGAGACAGCTGGGAAGCATTAACTCAAAATGGATCATTGTCATAAATTATTTCTCAAATAAGCTAATAAGAATTGTTTATAGATTTTAATGTAAAACTAAAGGTATAAAATTTCTNTCTTCTCAACCCAGGGATTAAACCTGCATCCCTTTCAACTCCTACATTGACAGGTGAATTCTTTGCCACTGAGACAGCTGGGAAGCATTAACTCAAAATGGATCATTGTCATAAATTATTTCTCAAATAAGCTAATAAGAATTGTTTATAGATTTTAATGTAAAACTAAAGGTATAAAATTTCTGGAAGAAAACATAAGAGAAAACTCTGTGATTTGAGTTAGCACATACTTCTTTGATAGACAGTGACACCATAAATAAGCTGTAGAGGGGACAGTCCAGAGATAGCATAGAAATAGAATGGGGAGACCACTTTTCCCTCACAAATACATCGAAAGATCATCTGCATGTGGAGCAACTTCTACCAAACAACTTTTGAACATTTGCAGAGGACCTCAATACCCAGAAAGGCAAATCAAACTCTTCAAAATGAGGTAGGACAAAATATAAAGATGAAAAGAGAGACAAAGGATTTAGGGATAGAGACCCATTCTGGGGAAGGAGTTGTAAAGGAAGAGAAGTTTCCACACAGTAGGAAACCCTCTCACAGGCTGGGTCAGTAGGAAACAATGGAGTCTCAGAGGACAGCATAATATAAAAAAAAAAAAAAAAAAGAAAGAAAAGAAAAAATGAAAAGAAAACAAAAGTATCTGCTGTCAGTAAATGGAGACTGAGGGAGAAGGTGCTGGTGGCTGCATCATCCTTCATTAGGGTAAGGACCCTGGTTGAATACTCTGAGGACATTCTGAGGATACTAATGTGATATACCCTCTCAAACAATGGAAATGCCTGAAAGAGAAACAAAGGACCTTTCCTGCAGGAAGGCTCTAGCAATGCACTCTGACCTTTGGCACTGTCACAGAACAAAGGGTTGTGCCTTAGTGAATACCAAAGGAGAGCAAGCTGGTTGCCATTTATGGTCCTCCCCAGAGGCAGTGAGACTTGTGTGTGACAGCAGAGGCAGAAGACAAGGGGTTACTGCAATCTCAGTCCCAGCGGATGCATCTCCTGCCAAAATGTAAGCAGAGTGTTAGTTGCTAACTATGTCTTTCTGGGATCTTGGATGGTTCACACCTTCCAGGAGTGTCACAGTCTGAGACCAGCTACCTTGAGGACATGCACAGCCCATTTGGACTGTGCCCCTGTGATCCAAGCAGGTGAATCTGGAAGATACATTATTATTATTATTGTTTTTAATGTTTAAAAATCTTATTTTTAAATTTATTTTAAATTTATTATTTTTTCTCTTTTATTCCTTTTTTTTCCTTCTTTTTTTCCTTTCCCATTCTCTTTTTCTTTTCCCCCTCATACAGTCCTAGTATGGTTCTTTATTATTCTTTTAATTTTTGTTTTTATAGCCTAGATAGCCTCAGAGACCTCTGGGACAATTTTAAACACCCTGGCATCTGAATGATAGGCATCCCAGAAGAAAACAAAAGGAAGATGACTGAGAAAATATTTGATGAGATAATAGTTGAAAACTTCTCTGAATGGGTAAGGAAATAGCTACTCAAGTCCAAGAAGCCCAGAGAGCCCCATATAGGATAAACCCAAGGCAAATCACACAAAGGCACATAGTAATCAAACTAACAAAAATTAAACATAACATGCAAATATTAAAAGCAGCAAGGGAAAAGGAACACATAATATACGAGGGGATCCCCATAAGGATAACAGTTGATCTTTCAACAGAAACCCTCCAGACCAGAAGGGAATGGCAGGATATAGTTAAAGTGATGAAAGGGAAAAACCTACAATCAAACTTACTCTACCCAGCAAGGACCTCATTCAGATTCAGAAATCAAAGCTTTACAGACAAGCAAAAGCTCAGAGAATTCAGCAACACCAAGCCACCTTTTCAACAAATGCTAAAGTATCTTCTTTAGACAGGAAACACAGAAAAGGTTTATAAAAGTGAACCCAAAGCAATAAAGTAAATGGTAATGGAACCATACTTATCAATAATTACCTTAAATATAAATGGATTAAATGTTCCAACCAAAAGACAGAGACTCACCTAATGGATTAAAAAACAAATAAACAAGACCCCAATATATTCGGTCTACAAGAGATCCACCTCAAACTTAGGGACACATACAGCCTTAAACTGAGAGGCTGGAATGAGATATTTCATGCCAATGGAGACCAAAAGAAAGTGGGAGTAGCAACACTCATCAGTAAAATAGACTTTAAAATAAAGACTATCATTAGAAACAAAGAAGGACACTACATAATGATCAAGGGACCAATACAAGAAGAAGATATAACAAATATAAATATATTTGTACCCAACAAAGGAACACTTCAATACATAAGGCAAATGCTAACAAAATTGAAGGGGATATTGACAGTATGCACAATAAGAGTGGGGGATTTAATACTTCACTCACACCAATGGACAGATCATTTAAACAGAAAATTAACACGGAAACCAAGCTTTAAATAATCCATTGGACAAGTTAGACTAATTGATATCTACAGGGCATTCCAACCAACAACAATGGATTTCACCTTTTTCTGAAATGCACATGGAACATTCTCCTGGATAGATCAAATCCTGGATCATGAATCTAGCTTTGGTAAATATAAAATTTTAATTTTAAATTCAATTAAAAAAATTGAAATTGTTTCAAGCATCTTTTCTGATCACAATTGTGTAAGATTAAATAGCAACCACAGGGGGAAAAAACACAATAAAGCACAAACATATGGAGGATAAACAACTTGCTTCTGAATAACAAATAGATCACTGAAGATATAAAAAATGAAAAAGAAAAAAAAGAAATAAAATCAAAAGAAATCAAAAAGAAAATCAAAATATGCATAGAAAGATATGATAATGAAAACACAAAAACCCCAAACCTATGAGGTTTAGTAAAATCAGTGCTAAGAGGGAGCTAAGAGCTAAGTGAAAATTTCTTAATCATGCCTCACTCTTTGCAAATCCATGAACTATGCAGTCCATGGAATTTTCCAGGCCAGAATATTGGAGTGAGTAGCTGTTCCCTTCTCCGTGGGATCTTCCCAACCAAGGGATTGAACTCAGGTCTCCTGCAGTGCAGATGAATTCTTTAGCAGTTGAGCCATCAGGGAAGCCCAAGAATACTGGAGCAGGTAGCCTGTCCCTTCTCCAGCAAAATTTACTGACCTGGGAATGAAACCAGGGTCTCCTGCACTGTAGATGGATTCCTTACTAGCTGAGATACCAAGGAAGCCATAACAATACAAGAGGGAAGTTCATAGCAAATCAAGCCTACCTCAAGAAAGAAGAGAAGCATCAAATAAATAATCTCAATTTACACCTAAAGCAACTAGGAAAAGAACAAAAAACCCAAAGTTAGTAGAAGAAAAGAAATGATAAAAAATCAGAGCAGAAATAAATGAGAAATAAATGAATGTGACAATAGCAAAAACCAGTAAAACTAAAAGCTGGTTCTTTGAGAATATCAACAAAGTAGATAAACCATTAACCAGAGTAATCAAGAAAACAAGGAAGAAGACTCAAATTAACAAAATTAGAAATGAAAATGGAAACATTACAACAGACAACACAGAAGTAGAACCATCATAAGACACTACTATGAGGAATTATATTCCAATAATACATACAATTGGAAAGAAATGGAAAAATTCTTAGAAAAGTATAACCTTCAAAAACTGAACCAGGAAGAAATAGAAAATTTGAATACACCAATCACAAGCATGGAAATTGAAACTGTAATAAAAATTCTTCCAACAAATAAAAGCCTAGAAGCAGATGGCTTCCCAGGTGAATTCTACCAAAAATTTACAGAAGAGTTAACATCTATCCTTCTCAAACTCTTCTAGACAATTGCAGAGGAAGGAACACTCCCAAACTCATTCTACAAGACTACTATCATCCTGATACCAAAACGAGATGAAAATGCTACAAAGCAAAGAAAACTATAGGCCAGTATCACTGATGAACTTAGATGCAAGAATCCTCAACAAAATTCTGGCAAACAGAATCCAACAGCATATTAAAAAGATCATACATCTTGATCAAGTGGGCTTTACTCCAGGGATGCAAGTATTCTTCAATATTCACAAATCAATCAATGTGATACATCATATTAACAAATTGAACAATGAAACTATATGACAGATGCAAAGAAAGTCTTTGACAAAATTCAACACTCATTTATGATAAAAACTGTCCAGAAAGTAGGCATAGAAGGAACATGCCTCAACATAATAAAAACCATATATGACAAACCCACAGTAAACTTTATCCTCAGTGGTGAAAATTGAAAGTATTTCCCCTAAAATTAGGAACAAGACAAGTGTGCCCATTCTCACCACTAACATTCAACATAGTTTTGAAAGTCATTACCACAACAGTCAGAGAAGAAAAAGAAATAATGGAATCCAGGTTGGAAAAGAAGTAGAATTCTCACTCTTTGCAGATGACAAGATGCTTTATATAGTAAACCCTAAAGATGCCACCAGAAAGTTACTAGAGCTAATCAATAAATACAGTAAATTTGCAGGATATAAAATCAAAATACAGAAATCCCTTGCATTCCTATATGCTAACAATAAAAATTAAGAAAGAGAAATTAAGGAAACAATCCCATTCACCATTGAAATGAAAAGTATAAAGTATTTAGGAATAAATTTACCTAAGAAACAAAAGACCTGTGCACAGAAAGCTATAAAATACTTATGAAAGAAATCAAAGATGATACAAATAGATGGAGAAATAGAAACCATGTTCATGGATTGGAAGAATCAGCACAGTGAAAATAAGTATACTACACAAAGCAATCTATAGATTCAACAAACTATCAAACTACCAATAATATATTTCACAGAACTAGAACAAATAATTTCACAATTTGCATGGAAACACAAAATACCCCAAATAGACTAAACAATATTGAGAAAGAAGAATGGAACTGAAGGAGTCAACCGTCCTGACTTCAGACTACAGTACAAATTTACAATCATCAAGACTGTTTGATACTGACAAAGACAGAAATATAGATAATAGCATAAAATAGATAGTTTAGAGGTAAATCGATGCACCTATGAAGAGCTTATGTTTAAAAAAGGAGGCAAAAATATGCAATTGAGAAAAGACTGTCTCTTCAACAAGTGGAACTGTGAACTGGTCAACTATGTGCGAAAGAATGAAAGTAGAACACTTTTTAACACAATACACAAAAATAACTCAAAGTGGATTAAAGACCTAAATGTAAGACCAGAAATGATAAAACTCTTAGGGAAAAACATAAGCAGAACACTCTCTGACATAATCACAGCAAGATCCTCTATGATTCGCCCCTCAGAGTTACGAACACAAAAATAAGAAAATGGGACCTAAGTAAACTTAAAAGCTTTTGCACAACGAAGGAAACTACAAAGAAGGTGAAAAGACAGAATGAGAAAAAATAATAGCAGTTGAAACAACTGACAAAGAATTAATCTCTAAAACATATACATATATGAATATATGTATAATCTAAAATATATAAGTTGTAGCTCAATGCCAGAAAAGCAGACACCCCAATCAGAAAATTGGAAAAAGATCTAAACAGCCGTTTCTCCAAAGAAGACATAGGTGGCTAATAAACACATGAAAATATGCCCACTCACTATTAAGTTCAGTTCAGTTGCTCATTTCAGTTCAGTTCAGTCGCTCAGTCGTGTCTGACTCTTTGCAACCCCATGAATTGCAGCACGTCAGGCCTCCCTGTCCATCACCAACTCCTGGAGTTCACTCATACTCACACGCATCGAGTCAGTGATGCCATCCAGCCATCTCATCCTCGGTCGTCCCCTTCTCCTCCTGTCCCCAATCCTTCCCAGCATCGGAGTCTTTTCCAATGAGTCAACTATTTGCATCACGTGGCCAAAGTACTGAAGTTTCAGTCAGCTTTAGCATCATTCCTTCCAAAGAAATTCCAGAGCTGATCTCCTTCAGAATGGACTGGTTGGATCTCCTTCCAGTCCAAGGAACTCTCAAGAGTCTTCTTCAACACCACAGTTCAAAAGCATCAATACTTCAGCACTCAGCTTTCTTCACAGTCCAACTCTCACATCCATACATGACCACTGGAAAAAACATAGTCTTGACTAGACAGACCTTTGTTGGCAAAGTAATGTCTCTGCTTTTCAACATGCTTTCTAGGTTGGTCATAACTTTTCTTCCAAGGAGTAAGCGTCTTTTAATTTCATGGCTGCCATCACCATCTGCAGTGATTTTGAAGGCCCTTGAAATAAAGGCTGACACTGCACTGTTTCCCCATCTATCTCCCATGAAGTGATGGGACCAGATGTCATGATCTTCGTTTTCTGAATGTTGAGCTTTAAACCAACTTTTTCACTCTCCGCTTTCACTTTCATCAAGAGGCATTTTGCTTCCTCTTCACTTTCTGCCATAAGGGTGGTGTCATTTGCATATCTGAGGTTATTGATATTTCTCCTGGCAATCTTGATTCCACCTTGTGCTTCTTCCAGCCAAGCGTTTCTCATGATGTACTCTGCATAGAAGTTAAATAAGCAGGGTGACAGTATACAGCCTTGACGTACTCCTTTTCCTATTTGGAACTAGTCAGTTGTTCCATGTCCAGTTCTGACTTTTGATTCCTAACCTGAAAATAGGTTTATCAAGTAGCAGGTCAGGTGGTCTGGTATTCCCATCTCTTTCAGAGTTTGCCACGGTTTATTGTGATCCACACGGTCAAAGACTTTGGCATAGTCAATAAAGCAGAAGTAGATGTTTTTTCTGGAACTCTCTANTTTGATTCCTAACCTGAAAATAGGTTTATCAAGTAGCAGGTCAGGTGGTCTGGTATTCCCATCTCTTTCAGAGTTTGCCACGGTTTATTGTGATCCACACGGTCAAAGACTTTGGCATAGTCAATAAAGCAGAAGTAGATGTTTTTTCTGGAACTCTCTAACTTTTTCCATGATCCAGCAGATGTTGGCAATTTGATCTCTGGTTCCTCTGCCTTTTCTAAAACCAACTTGAACATCTGGAATTTCATAGTTCATGTATTACTGAAGCCTGGCTTGGGTAATTTTGAGCATTACTTTACTAGCATGTGAGATGAGCTGCAGTTGTATGGTAGTTTGAGCATTCTTTGGCATTCCTTTTCTTTGGGATTGGAATGAAAATTGATATTTTCTAGTTCTGTGGCCATTGTTGGGTTTTCCAAGTTTGCTGGCATATTGAGTGCAGGACTTTCACAGCATCATCTTTCAGGATTTGAAATAGCTCAACTGGAATTCCATCATTAGAGAAATGCAAATCAAAACCAAAATGAGATATCATCTCATACCAGTCAGAATTATCATCACCAGAATGTCTACAAACAATAAGTGTTACAGAACTTATGGAGAAAACGGTACCCTCTTATACTACTGGTGGGCATGCACACTGGTACAGTCATTACCTAGAAACTATGTTTTTATTCCTTATAAACCTGTGATGAACTGTAATATGACCCAGAATTCCCACTGCATAGACCCCAAGGAAACCAGAATTTAAAGAGACACATTTACCCCAATATCTATTGTAACACTATTGACAATAGTTAGGACATGGAAGCCACCTAAATGTCCATTGGCAGATGAAAGGATAAAGAAGCTGTGGTACATATACACAATGGGATATTATCAGCTATAAAAAGGAACATATTTGAGTCAGTTCTAATGAAGTGGATGAACCTGGAGCCTATTATACACTGTAAAGTAAGTCAGAAAGAGAAGTCAAATAATGTATATTAACACTTATATATGGAATTTAGGAAGACGGTACCAACAATCCTACATGCAGGGCAGCAAAGGAAACACAGACTTTTGGGTTCAGTGGGAGAATACAGGGTAGGATGCTTTGAGAGAATAGCATTGAAACATGTACATTACCATATGTAAAATAGATGACCAGTGCAAATTCGATGCATGAAACAGGGTACCCAAAGCCACTCCTCTGGGATAGAGTGGGGAGGGAGACAGGGGCGTGTGTGGTTCAGGATGGGAAAACGTGTATATCTGTGGCTGATTCACACTGATATATGGAAAAAATCATCACAATATTGCAAAGTAATTATCCTCCAATTAAAATAATTAATTTAAAATATAAGCTGTAAAAGAAAATAATACATTAAGCTTTGTCAAGATAAAATATTTCCGTTCTTAAAACACATTGTTAATAAATTGTTTATAAGGTCAGAATTGAAAGAAAATGTTTGTCAACATATGTCTTATCAACGACTCTTATCAGGAATATATTCCTATAAAAATAAAACAAAATATATCTTGAAACCCAACATTAGGAAACAACCTAACACCCGTGGTGGATTCATGTCAATGTATGGCAAAACCAATACAGTAATGTAAAGTAAAATAAAGTAAAAATAAAAATATTAAAATAAAACCATTAAAAATATATTTGATCAAATAACTTGAATAGACATTTCAGTAAAGAGGACGTATGGATTGCAAACAAGCATGTAAAACAAGAACATCATCAGCATTCATCATTCAGTTCAGTTCACTCAGTCCTTTCCACCACTTTGTGATTAGGGAAACACAAATTTATTTCACTATGAAATACCTCTGCACAGCTATTACAGTGGCTAATAAAAAAAAATGAAAGAAGTTATAATATAAAGTATTGGCAAAGATGTGAAAGAACTGAAAATTCTACATTGCTCAGTTCAGTCACTCAATCATGTCCGATTCTTTGTGACCCCATGGACTGCAGCACGTTAGACTTCCCTGTCCATCACCAATTCTCGGAGCTTACTCCGAGGGGATGACAACCAACCATCTCATCTCCTGTTGTTTCCTTCTCCTGCCTTCAATCTTTCCCAGAATCAGAGTCATTTCCAATGAGTCAGTTCTTTGCATCAGGTGGACAAATTATTGAAGTCTCAGCTTCAGCATCAGTCCTTCCAATGAATATTATGACTGATTTCCTTTAGGATTGACAAGTTTGATCTCTTTGCACTCCAAGGGACTCTCAAGAGTCTTCTCCAACACCACAGTTCAAAAGCATCAATTCTTCAGCATTCAGCTTTCTTTATAGTTCAACTCTCACATCCATACATGGCTACTGGAAACAACATACATTTGACTAGATGGACATTTGTTGGCAAAGTAATGTCTCTGATTTTTAATATGTTGTCTAGTTTGGTCATAACTTTTCTTCCAAGGTGCAAGTATCTTTTAATTTCATGGCTGCATTCACCATCTACAGTGATTTTGGAATCCCAAAATATAAACTCTCTCACTGTTTCCATTAATTCCTCATCTGTTTGCTATGAGGTGATGGGACCAGATGCCATGATATTAGTTTTCTGAATGTTGAGTTTTAAGCCAGCTTTTTCACTCTTCTCTTTCACTTTCATCAAAAGACTCTTTAGTTCTTTGCTTTTTGCCATGAGGGCAATGTCATCTGCATATCTGAGCTGGTTGATATTTCTTCTGGAAATACTGATTCCAGCTTTTGTTTCATCCAGCCCAGCATTTTGCATGATGTATTCTGCATATAAGTTAAATAAGCAGGGTGACTATGTATAGCCTTGATGCACTCTTTTCCTGATTTGGAGTCAGTCTGTTTTTCCATGTCCAGTTCTAACTGTTGCTTCCCTGGTAGCTCAGCTGGTAAAAAATCTACTTGCTAATGAAAACATAAAAGTATACAGCTAATGTGGGAAGTAATGTGGTATATTCCCATACAGTTAAAGTGAAGGTCATTTAGTCATGCCTGACTCTTTGTGATCCCATGGACTGTAGCCCACTAGGCTCCTCTGTCCATGGAATTCTCTAGGCAAGAGTACTAAGCATGCAGTTAACACACATGTAAGTATAGAATGGTCTTACATCTAGATTAAGGTAGCTCTATGCTTAATCCACAAGAATATCTGCAATCTAGAACTGACCCTTAGCAAAAAGCTGAATATGGTTACCTAGTCCTTTTAGTACAGTCTTTACATCAAGTCTGCTAGAGGCACTTTGTACTATCTTGTCAACATTGTTTAGTGATAGACTGGTTTTCACTATGTGATCATTGGGATATGAAGTCCTTTTTGTGAAATTATGTCTTGGTGTTGTTCAAACAGTGACACATTGCTCATTACTTTGTGGTTCACAATCCAAAAATAAGGTGACACTGTGTGACCAATAAAGAACACTGAGACTCATGTAGTATTTGTCTGCACCTATAAAATACCTAGAATATTCAAGTTCATAGAGTCAGAAAGTACACTGATAGATGTCAGAGGTCCCAGGGGTGAGAAGGTGGATAGGAGGAATGAGAAGTTAATGTTTTATGGGGAAGAGTCTCAGTTTAGAAAAGTGAAAAATTCAGATGGATGAGAGAAAGAGAAAAGAAGTGGTTCAGAATTTTTGATTTGAGGCTGCTCAAGAACTGTGATTACTGATGGTAACATATTTGTGGTACTTATAGGTGGCAAATTCATGGTTGAGGAGATGGCTAAATCTATTAGAAAAAAATCAGACATATATAAGGTAAGCAAGTAATACAGTATGTCAGCTGCTTCTGTCTGCTTTGGTGAAAAGAAAGTAAAAGGAAAATAGCTCCAGGCTTCCAGAACCACCTTGTTATGGCTGATGGGTCAGTCTAAAAAGAAGAGAGATGTTACCTTAAAGGAGCATATACCTATTTTGATTGAGGTATGACCTGTATCATAATAAAAATATAGTATAGTGTCAGGTGCATGGAATCAAGAGACTTCTGAAATATAGGAATATTCAGTCAATAGTTAAATTATTTTGTGGGTCTCCCTAGGCAACCTCCTGTTGAAATACTTTTACTGAGTCTCTTTCGAAATAAGTTTTATAAATTAATGAAAAGGAAAATGTTGTTACCAAATTCAAGCTTGCTTTGTTTACTGCAGTACAGGCCAATGAACTTGAGAGATGAAGTGTTGAGACAAGGACTAAAACTTTATTTGGAAATGTGTCTGGTTGAGAAGATGACAGACTAGTGTCTCGGAGTAACCATCTTGTCAGAGTCTGGATGCCATTTTCTTTTTTAGAGTGAGAAAGAAGCAATAGAAACTAAAGTTAAAGCTAGAATAGAGAGGGAGAAGCAGTGAGGAAGTAAAGTGAAATAGAGGGAGAGAAACTGGAGAAGTAAAGTGAAAGGGTCTCAGTCTTGCTAAACATCTCCAGGAATGACCTGTCTTTGGAAGAAGTGTGTAATATCTACTTTTTGTTGCACCTGTTCACAGGTGGTGAGGGTTAAATTATTCCTCTATGAGCTGAACAGAGTAACTTTATTTTACAATCAAGCAGAAGGACAGGGTCCTCCGAGGCAGGGTATTTTATTTGATTATAATAGCAAATCTAGGGCTTCCCATGTGGTGATAGTGGTAATGAACCCACTTGCCAAAGCAAGAGTCATAAAAGAGGTGGGTTAGATCCCTGGGTTGGGAAAGGCCTGGAAACTCACTCCAGTATTCTTGTCTGGAGAATCCTACAGACAGAGGAGCCTGGTGGGCTACAGTCCATAGGGTTGCAAAGCATCAGACATGACTGAAGCGACTTAGCATACATTATAACAAAAGCAACAAAAAGAAAGGCAAAGAAACAGTTTCTAACATGGAATCAGAACTGATTTCTTCTCCACAACACTGCTTCTTTTGATTATTGAGCATGCTTGCTCAGTTGCAGCTTATTCTTTGTGACACAAAGGACAGCAACCTACCATGCTCCTCTGTCCATAGAATTTTCCAGGCAAGAATACTGATATATGTTGCTATTTCCTACTCCAGATGTTCTTCCCAACCCAGGGATTGAGCCCATGTCTCCTTAGTCACCTGAATTGGGAGACAGATTCTTTACCACTGAGCCACCTGGGAGGCTCCCTTTCTTGATTAAGATACTGTCAGTTGGAAGGGCTCATTTAATTTTTCTCAGGGTCCACAATTAGATGCAGCTTTTTCAAAAATATGGACATGTGACAAAATTGCAATTAAGTGAAATAGAGATGGAGTTCAAACATACCTTAACAATTTTTTTTTTAATTTTTATTTTTACTTTATTTTACTTTACATTACTGTATTGGTTTTGCCATACATTGACATGAATCCACCATGGGCGTACATGAGTTCCCAATCCTGAACCCCCTTCCACCTCCCACCCCATATCGTCTCTCTGGATCATCCCCGTGCACCAGCCCCAAGCATCCTGTATCCTGTATCGAACATAGACTGGCGATTCATTTCTTACATGATAGTATACATGTTTTAGTGCCATTCTCCCAAATCATCCCACCCTCTCCCTCTCCCTCAGAGTCCAAAAGTCCGTTCTATACATCTGAGTCTCTTTTGCTGTCTCGCATACAGGGTTATCATTACCATGATTCTAAATTCCATATATATGTGTTAGTATACTGTATTGATGTTTTTCTTTCTGGCTTACTTCACTCTGTATAATCGGCTCCAGTTTCATCCATCTCATTAGAATTGAAGAATTGATTAAAATGTATTCTTTTTAATAGCTGAGTAATACTCCATTGTGTATATGTACCACAGCTTTCTTATCCATTCATCTGCTGATGTACGTCTAGGTTGTTTCCATGTCCTGGCTATTATAAACAGTGCTGCAATGAACATTGGGGTACATGTGTCTCTTTCAATTCTGGTTTCCTTGCTGTGTATGCCCAGCAGTGGGATTGTTGGTCATTAACAGTTTAATTGTCTGGTTTTCCTTTGATACTTGTAGATTCTTCTTCTAAGGGTGGTAAAATATTGAGTATGCCATCACCTTTGTATTTTTTCATATTATGCTAGTAAAGTGTTTTATAATTCTATGCCTTTGGCCCAAGTGATACTTGATGCTCTGTTAAAAGAGATTCCCAGATCCTTATGAGACTCTGTTGGAAATAAGGAGACACACTAGGGAGAGTAATATTAGGACCTTTTTGCCAATCTCATGGTATAGCTTTAGCCATTCGGAATGAATGGTGAGAAAGCATGTACTATTGCTCATTTATCTACTCATTTTTGTTTCATTGTGTTGCTAATGGTGGTGAGATGGTAATCGGGGTTCTTGTCTGCAGAGCTAAAGAATGGAATT
The DNA here is from genome assembly GCA_006410615.1 of Neotragus moschatus. Taxonomy (NCBI): domain Eukaryota; kingdom Metazoa; phylum Chordata; class Mammalia; order Artiodactyla; family Bovidae; genus Neotragus; species Neotragus moschatus. The sequence continues at coordinate 577,434 of SJYA01001795.1, read as the reverse complement.
CACAAACACTCAAGCTAGCAAGCAAATCGGATTTATTAAAGAGGAGAAACATACAAAGCTCTCAGCATAGACACTGAGAGGGAGTAAGGAGTCACACCAAAGTGGGACTTACAGTAGTTTTTATATCCTTACTTAAATCATATTATTTCTACCCAATCAATTCAAAGGTCAAGGTATTTAACATCTTTATGGCTTCTCTTGATTCTTGGATAAAGTTGCCACACTTTTTCATGCTCTCTAGCCATTTTAACATGGTCCAGATGTATGGACATAAGATTAATGATCACCAATTGCTCAAGCATATGGAACAGAATTTAATTACTGCCCTTCCCTGGATCTGAGTGCTGATACTTTATTAGACTAAAGCCACATTCCAGGAATTCAGGACAATGGAGTGGGATGCTTACTGAAAACAAGACTGAGGTCTCAGCTCTATACTAATTGCATAGTAATTTCTACTTCAATCCCCTCCCTCTAGAGATGGAGACTTTATCTGCCATTATAGGTAAAAAGGAAAGATGACTGATTTGGCTTCTCAAGCTATGTAGCGGTGTAGTTAAGGGATGGCAGTTAGGTCTCCACCAGTGGGATGATCTAGTGGACCTCGGTATATCATCTTAAGCTCCATTTCCATAACCATTTGAAGTTTGATAGTTTCTGCGTGAGATATTACAAAGCAAGAGAGGCAATTTAGAATTCAAGGACCAAAAAAGCAATAAGAGTAAAACAAGGCTTCCTATCAGGACCAGGGTTTTCTGCCATGTGGAAGTTGATATCCAGTTCCATAGGGTGGTCCCAAAAAGGAGAAGTGGAATCAGCCATTGCCTGGACTTGACTCTTCATTTCTTTTGAAAATTGGGTCCCTCTAAGGGTGACTGACATCTAAGAACTTCCCTGGTGTCTCAGACGGTAAAGCGTCTGCCTGCAATGTGGGAGACCTGGGTTCGATTCCTGGGTCGGGAAGATCCCCTGGAGAAGGAAATGGCAATCCACTCCAGCACTCTTGCCTGGAAAATCCCATGGATGGAAGAGCCTGATAGTCTCCAATCCATGGGGTCGCAAAGAGTCGGACATGACTAAGCAACTTCACTTTCAAGGGTGACATCACTTCATGGAAAATAAATGGAGAAACAGTGGAAACAGTGTAAGACTTTATTTTGGGGGGGCTCCAAAATCACTGAAGATGGTGATTGCAGCCATACAATTAAAAGACACTTACTCCTTGGAAGAAAAGTTATGACCAACCTAGATAGCATGTTGAAAAGCAGAGACATTATTTTGCCAACAAAAGTCCGTCTAGTCAAGGCTATGGTTTTTCCAGTGGTCATGTATGGATGTGAAAGTTGGACTATGAAGAAAGCTGAGCACTGAAGAATTGATGCTTTTGAAATATGGTGTTGGAGAAGACTCTCGAGAGTCCCTTGGACTGCAAGGAGATCCAACCAGTCCATTCTAAAGGAGATCAGCCCTGAGTGTCCTTTGGAAGGAATGATGCTAAAGCTGAAACTCCAGTACTTTGGCCACCTCATACGAAGAGTTGACTCATTGGAAAAGACCCTGATGCTGGGAGAGATTGGGGGCAGGAGGAAAAGGGGACGGCAGAGGATGAGATGGCTGGATGGCATCACCGACTCAATTCACATGAGTTTGAGTGAACTCTGGGAGTTGGTGATGGATAGGGAGGCCTGGAGTGCTGTGATTCATGAGGTTGCAAAAGCTGGATACGACTGAGCGATTGAATTGAACTGAACTGAAGGGTGACACTAACCAAGGGAGTCCATAATGATAAGACTCCACAGATCCAACAGTCTGATCTATTTTGGAACATTGCATAAGAATGTGCAGCCCAGGGTTGGGAGAGCTTGTTTGGCTGCCGTCTATGAGGTCGCACAGAGTCCAACATGACTGAAGCGACTTACCAGCAGCAGCAGCAGCAGCAGTGCTCATGAAATGAAAACATTATCCTGTGTCCCATCTAAAGGGACTTGGCAGGCCATTATTACTTTAAGAAGAACAAAATAGAGTAATATATGTCTGAGCATGTTGAGTTAGAAGAATTACTTATCTGGGCACTTCTTGATCAGTCCTTTTAATCCTTCTAAGGGTGTATATTGGTATTCCAAACAATGAGAATTTTCCTATGAATTTTCCTCTGGGGGTGTTGGATGGTCCTTGTGATTTTCTCCAGGAGACTTTCAAGGCTTTATCCTTGTGTGATGAATCCAGACATCAATACCTATAAGCTTAACAGCAGTGGGTGAAGAGAGAATGATAGAAAACGGTCCCTCCCATATGGAAGCTAAGCTGGGATCATTGGCAGGAATAGTCTTTACTAACACCAGGTCCCCAGGATTATAAGGACTTTTTACTTTATTTTGGTTGTGAGATCCCATTTTCTAGGGATTGTAGCTGTTTTCGAAAAGAAGTTACGCTAGTGACATATTTTGTTAGTTCAGCAGTTTCTTGGGGTAGAAGTAAATCATTTTTGAGAAATGGCCTCCCATATAACATTTCAAAAGGCTTAAGTTCCAGTGACTGTAGAGCATTTCTTATTCTCACTAGAGCTAAAGGAAGTAATGAAGTCTAGGAAAGGTGAGTAGATTGTAAGTGTTTTCATAAATGTCTCAAATATATCATTAGCTGTTTTACCTTCCCAGAGGACTAAGGCCTCCAGACAAAATGTAAATGAAACTAAATTTCTAGGGCCTGGGAGAAGCTCTGTGTTATTGTAAGCTTAAAAAGGAAGGGCCATTGGCACTTTGAACCATGAGTGGCAGGAAAAAGTGAAGAATGATCTCATGCATTAAAGTTTTAACGACTAGTTTTTCTTGTTCTGTTCTACAAGGGAAAGCCTTTACCCACCCAGTAAAGGTATTAACCCAAAACAGTAGGTATTGATGTCCCTTGGCTTTTGGCATATGAGTGAAGTCTATCTGCCAGTCCTCTCCAGGACATCTTCTGGTACTCTGTAAGCCTGGGAAAGCTGACAGGTTGTTATGGGATTATTCTTTCGACAGACTTCATATCTTTTGACAATATGGCTTACAGTTTTTATTAATCCTTTTTCCTTGAAAAGACTTAGCAAGTCAGTAAGTATTTTCAATTTCCAAATGGAAAGTTTGATGCAGAGTTTTAAGAATTTTCCTTTGGGTGGTGTGGGCAATACAAGTTTTTCATCTGCTTGAAGCCATCCAGAGCGGAGTAGAGTATCTCCACAAAAAGGAGAGTGTTGACATTCCTTGGGAGAATACTGATGTTTTATATCAGTGAGGAATTTATCCCACAAGAGGGGAGTCTGAGTATTAAAAGACTGGGTGGCTGCCTCTTTTGCTTGTCGGTCAGTTCTCCTACTTCCCTCTGTTACGTCAGAATCATCCCTTTGATGGCCCCAGCAGTGTATCACTGCCACTTCTTTGGGTAGTTTAATTTCATCTAAGAGGTGCATTGGAGAAGACTTTTGAGAGTCCCTTGGACTGCAAGGAGATCCATCCAGTCCATTCTGAAGGAGATCAGCCCTGGAATTTCTTTGGAAGGAATGATGCTAAAGCCGAAACTCCAATACTTTGGCCACCTCATGCGAAGAGTTGACTCATTGGAAAAGACTCTGATGCTAGGAGGGATTGGAGCCAGGATGAGAATGGGACGACAGAGGATGAGATGGCTGAATGGCATCACTGACTCGATGGGTGTGAGTCTGAGTGAACTCCGGGAGTTGGTGATGGACAGGGAGGCCTGGCGTGCTGCCATTCATGGGGTCAAAAAGAATCGGACACGAATGAGCGACTGAACTGAACTGAACTGAAGAGGTGGATAATTTCTTGGCAATATTTAATGGAACTTCTATCTGAGGTCTTAAAGTTCCTTTCCTTCCAGCTAGCAGAATGAGCATGAAGTACTAAGTAAGCATATTTAATCAGTATAGATATTCACTCTCTTGTCAGGACTCACCTCTAAGGCTCTGGTTAAAGCAATCAATTCAGTTAATTGAGCACTAGTTCCAGTGGGTAGAAGATTACATTCTAAAATTTTAGATAATGTGACTGTAGCATATCCTACCTCACATTCTCATTTTCTCATGAAGGAGAAGCCATCTGTAAACATAGTTTCATCAGGATTTTCTAAAGGCTTATATTTTAAGTCCTCCTTTGATGAGTAATTTTAAGATAGGACTTCATGGTAATCATGTTCTGGCTTCTTCTGTAATGATTCAAGAAGGAATGTTGTGGGATTAATGGCTGGGCAATTTAAGCTGAATTATGGGTCCTTCTAAGAGCAGGGATTGTTATCTGAGAAGCTGATTGTCAGAAAGTCATAGCTATCCCTTAGAATTTAAAATTCCAGAGATATCATGTGAAGTATAGACTATCAGATCAAGGCCTATAATTGACTTAGTGGCTTCAGAAATTAAAAGAGCTTCTGAGGTCACTATTAATAGATAATGTAGTCATCCTTGGGCTATAGAATTGAGCTTTTTACTTAAATAATAAACAGGTGGTTGTGAGCTTATTTTCATGAGTTAGAATTCCTAGGATTATTCCTGATCTCTCTGTTACAAAAAATTTAAATTGGTCTCCTGTAGGCAAGCTGAGTGCAGGACCCTGAAAAGGAGCCTGTTTTAAAGTCTTAAACACATGTATTTCTCCAAGTTCACATTGTAATACCTTTTGTCCTGATTGATGAGTCTCTTTTAATAACTTATATAAAGGTCAAGCCAGTTTTTCATATCCAGGAATACAGTAGACAGCTCTGCCAAAGAAACCTCTGAGCTGTCTGAAAGTTTTAGGGAGAGGATGTTGTAAAATGGATTCCATTCTTTCTTTGCCCAGAGCTCAAACTTCATGGGAGAGTTTGACTCCTAAATATTTGACTTCATGTTGGCATATTTGAGCTTTTGATTTTGATATCTTGTAGCCATTCCATGTAGGGGTACTCAAGATGGACAGGTCATGGCAGAGAGTTCTGAAAAAAATGTGGCCCACTGGAGAAGAGAATGGCAAGCCACTTCAGTATTTTTGCCTTGGGAAACCAATGGAGAGTACAAAAAGGCAAAAGATAGGACACTGGAAGATGAACTCCCAGGTATATAGGTAACCAATATGCTACTGGAGAAGAGTGGAGAAATAACTTCAGAAAGAATGAAGAGACAGAGTCAAAGCAAAAACAATGGCCAGTTGTGGATGTAATGGGTGATGGAAGGAAAATTTGGGGCTATAAAGGACAATATTGTATAGGAAGCTGGAATGTTAGGTCCATGAAGCAAGATAAATGGGAACTGATAAAAACAGTAGATGGCAAGAGTAAACATGGATATTTTTAGAATCAATGAACTAAATGGTTTGAAATGAGAAAATTTAATTCAGATGGCCATTTATATCTACTACTGTTGCCAAGAACCCCTTTGAAGAAATGGAATAGCCCTCATAGCCAACAAAAGAGTCAGAAATGCAGTACGTGCTTGCACTCTCAGAAATGACAAAATGATCTCTGTTCATTTCCATGACAAACCATTCAATATTATAGTAGTCCAAGTCTATGCACAGCCAGTAATGCTGAAGAAGCTGAATTTGAACAAGACCTTCTAGAACTAACACCCAAAGATATGTCCTTTTCATTATCAGTTCAGTTCAGTCGCTCAGTTGTGTCCAACTCTTTGCAACCCCATGAATCACAGCACGCCAGGCCTCCCTGTCCATCACCAACTCCCACGTCCATCGAGTCAGGGATGCCATCCAGCCATCTCATCTTCTGTCATCCCCTTCTCCTCCTGCCCCCAATCCCTCCCAGCATCAGAGTCTTTTCCAATGAGTTAACTCCTCGCAGAAAGTGGCCAAAGTATTGGAGTTTCAGCTTTAGCATCATTCCTTCCAAAGAAATCCCATGGCTGATCTCCTTCAGAATGGACTGGATGGATCTCCTTGAAGTCCAAGGGACTCTCAAGAGTCTCTTCCAGCACAATCATTCAAATGCATCAATTCTTTGGTGCTCTGCTTTTTTCACAGTCCAACTCTCACATCCATACATGACTACTGGAAAAACCATAGCCTTGACTAGACAGACCTTTGTTGGCAAAGTAATGTCTCTGCTTTTCAACATGCTATATAGGTTCGTCATAACTTTTCTTCTAAGGAGTAAGCGTCTTCTAATTTCATGGCTGTAGTCACCATGTGCAGTGATCTTGGAGCCCCCCAAAATAAAGTCTGACACTGTTTCCACTGTTTCCCCATCTATTTCCCATGAAGTGATGGGACTGGATGCCATGATCTTAATTTTCTGAATGTCGAGGTTTAAGCCAACTTTTCCACTCTCCACTTTCATCAAAAGGCTTTTTAGTTCCTCTTCACTTTCAGCCATAAAGGTGGTGTCATCTGCATATCTGAGGCTATTGATATTTCCCCTTTTCATTATAGGGGACTGCAATGCAAAAGGAGGAAGTCAAGAGATACCTGGAGTAACAGGCAAATTTGGTCTTGGAGTACAACTTGGAGCAGGGCAAAGGCTAAAAGAGTCTTGCTAAGAGAATGCTCTTGTCATAATGAACAATCTCTTTCAACAGAATAGATGACTGTACACATTGACAATACTGAAATCAGATTCATCATATTCTTTGCAGCCAAAGATGGAGAAGCTCTATACAGTCAAAAGAAACAAGACCAGAAGCTGACTATTTCTCAGATCATGAACTCCTTATTGCGAAATTCAGACTTAAATTGAAGAAAGTAGGTAAACCACTAGACCATTAAAGTATGACCTAAATAAATCCCTTATGATTATACAGTGGAAGTAACAAATAAATTCAAAGAATTAGACCTGATAGACTGAGTGCCTGAAGAACTATGGATGGAGTTTTGTGACATTGTACAGGAGGCAGTGATTAAGACCATCTCCAACCAAAAGAAATGCAGAAAGGCAAATGGTTGTCTGAAGAGGCCTTACAAATAGGTAAGGAAAGAAGAGAAGCCAGAGGCAAAGAAAAGGAAAAATATACCCATTTGAATACAGAGCTCCAAAGAATAACACAGAAAGATAAGAAACCTTCATCAGTGATCAATGCGAAGAGTTAGAAGAAAATTATACAATGGGAAAACCTGGAAATCTCTTCAAGAATAATAAAGATACCAAGGGAAAATTTCATGCAAAGATGTGCACAATAAAGGACAGAAATCATATGGACCTGACAGAAGCAGAAAATACTCAGAAGAGGTGGTAAAATACATGGAAGAACTATATAAAAAACATCTTCATGACCCAGACAAAAATGATGGTGCGATCGCCCGCATAGAGCCAGACATCCTGTAATGGGAAGTTAAGTGGGCCTTAGAAAAGGTCAGTTTTTATTCCAATCCCAAAGAAAGGCAATGCCAAAGAATGCTCAAACTACCACAAAATNATCTTAGTTTTCTGAATGTTGAGCTTTAAGCCAACATTTTCATTCTTCTCTTTCACTTTCATCAAGAAGCTTTTTAGTTCCTCTTCACTTTCAGCCATAAGGGTGGTGTAATCTGTATATCTGAGGTTATTGATATTTCTCCCAGCAATCTTGATTCCAACTTGTGCTTATTCCAGCCCAGTGTTTCTCATGATGTATTCTGCATAATTTAAATAACCCAGGTGTCAAAAAACAGCCTTGACGTACTCCTTTCCCTATTTGGAACCAGTCTGTTGTTCCATGTTCAGTTCTAACTGTTGCCTCCTGACCTGTATACGGACTTCTCAAGAAGCAGATCAGGTGGTCTGGAATTCCCATCTCTCTCAGAATTTTCCACAGTTTATTGTGATCCACACAAAGGCCTTGGCATAGTCCATAAAACAGAAATAGATGTTTTTGNTCTGTTGTTCCATGTTCAGTTCTAACTGTTGCCTCCTGACCTGTATACGGACTTCTCAAGAAGCAGATCAGGTGGTCTGGAATTCCCATCTCTCTCAGAATTTTCCACAGTTTATTGTGATCCACACAAAGGCCTTGGCATAGTCCATAAAACAGAAATAGATGTTTTTGTGGAACTCTCTTGCTTTTTCCATGATCCAGTGGATGTTGGCAATTTGGTCTCTGGTTCCTCTGCCTTTTCTAAGCCAGCTTGAACATCAGGGAGTTCACGGTTCACATATTGCTAAAGTCAGGCTTGGAGAATTTTGAACATTACTTTACTAATGTGTGAGATGAATGCAATTGTGCAGTAGTTTGAGCATTCTTTGGCATTGCCTTTCTTTGGGGTTGGAATGAAAACTGACCTTTTCCAGTCCTGTAGCCACTGCTGAGTTTTCCAAATTTGCTGACTTATTGAGTGCAGCACTTTCACAGAATCATCTTCAAGGATTTGAAATAGCTGGAATTCCATCACCTCCACTAGCTTTGTTCATAGTGATGCTTTCTAAGGCCCACTTGACTTCACATTCCAGGGTGTCTAGCTCTAGGTGAGTGATCACACCATCCTGATTATCTTGGGCATGAAGATCTTTTTTGTACAGTTCTTCTATGTATTTTTGCCACTTCGTCTTAGTATCTTCTCCTTCTGTTCAGTTCAGTTCAGTTCAGTCACTCGTTAGGTCCATACTATTTCTGTCCTTTATTGAGCCAATCTTTGCATGAAATGTTCCTTTGGTATCTCCGATTTTCTTGAAGAGTTCTCTAGTCTTTCCCACTCTGTTGTTTTCCTCTACTTCTTTGCATTGATTGCTGAGGAAGGCTTTCTTATCTCTTCTTGCTATTCTTTGGAACTCTGCATTCAGATGTTTATATGCTTACTTTTTTCCTAGCTTTTTGCTTCTCTTATTTTCACAGCTATTTTTAAGGTCTCCCCAAACAGCCATTTTGCTTTTTTGCATTTCTTTTCCATGAGGATGGTCTTAATCCCTGTCTCCTGTACAATGTCACGAACCTCCATCCATAGTTCATCTATCTATCAGATCTAGCCCGTTAAATCTATTTCTCACTTCCACTGTATAATCATAAGGGATTTTATTTAGGTCATACCTGAATGGTCTAGTGATTTTCCCTACTGTCTTCAATTTAAGTCTGAATTTGTCAATAAGGAGCTCATGATCACTGCCACAGTCAGATCCTGGTCTTGTTTTTGCTGACTATATAGAGCTTCTCCATCTTTGCCTGCAAATAATATAATCAATCTTACAATGCCCCATTAATTTTTCTAATAATTGTGCTTCAATATCCTCTTCTATTTCATCAACTTGTCTAGTTATGGTGGCAGCCAAAACAGGAACATGTTCTACTTTTTGAACTGCAGTCTTTCCTAAAAGTTCATTCAAATATCCTTGGTAGTAAGCAGAATCATGTCTTCACCAATGTTAAAGGGTTCCTTAACTTTATCTATGTGGTTAGTCATGAAGAATGATGTTCTCAGTAAAGACATATTTGATGAAAAGGAGGACTTTAATCATTGTTTTTTTTTTTATGTTCACTTATTTTTTCTTTTGAAAAATTTCAAAGGCTTGTATTTTAATGCAGGGTGCTTGGTTTCAATTTGGCAAAGTGATTTTGAAGGTTTCATGGCTTCACTGGATAGTTCGTCACCACATTTTATACAAAGCCAACTTGGAGATCCTGAATCATCTGTTGCAATTCACTGAACACGTAATTTAAGTCGGACTCTTGGCATTTCCTTTTAAATGCAATACTCTTTTTTTGTTAGCAGTCAGAATACTCTACTAAGAGTACTTAGAATACTCTGCTAAGTACATCATTGGATCTTTCTCCTTTTTCCAATGAACTCTCTAAAGACACTTGTTTTCACTCATTTTGGCTAGGAATAGTTTACCAAAGGGGTTTTCCTGGGAGCTCAGCTGGTAAAGAATGCACCTGCAATCCAGGAGACTCTAGTTTGATTCCTGAGTTTGGAAGATTCCCTGCATAAGGGTAGGCCACCCACTGCTATATTCTTAGGCTTCTCTGGTAGCTCAGATGGTAAAGAATCTGCCTGCAATGTAGAAGACCTGGATTCAATCCCTGGGTTGGGAAGATCCCCTGGAAGAGGACATGGCAACCCACTCTGGTATTCTTGCCTGAAGAATCCCCATGGACAGAAGAGCCTGATGAGCTACAGTTCATGGGGTTGTAAAGAGTCAGATAGGACTGAGTGACTGAACACAGTACAGCATAGCTTACCAAAACTGTGTTTGAGACAAGTGCTCAGTGAAGAAAAGAGATACAGATGGGAAGTGGTAAATAAATAAAACAATGAGTAGGCACTACATGGACTAAACTAACTGTCAGATTCTCACATAATACTTGCCACCAGATACAGTTGTACAATTGAAGTACATAGACTCATTGCCACTATAACACCTGCCACAAGGTACAACTTAATTGTCACTTGCCACTCACTGCTAGGGTTCTAATAAGAATCTGCAAGCAATTGATTTATTATGGTCTCTGTGCAGACCTCTCTGTGCAGGCCTCTCTGCTAATGATAACCTGTATTTTCAGTCACTCTCCAACTTCATCGCAGGTCATTAGGCATTATATTCTCATAGTGTGCAACCTAGATCCCTTACAAATGCAGTTCACAGTAGGGTTCACACTTCTATGAGAATCAAATGCTGTCACTGGTCCAACAAGAAGAGGTCAGGCAGTAATGCAAGCAATGAGTGTCTGTAAAAACAGATTAAACAGGTCAACCACTTGAAAAAGAATAAAACTAGATCACTTTCTAACACCACACACAAAAATAAACTCAAAATGGATTAAAGGTTTAAACGTCAGACCAGAAACTATAAAACTCCTAGAGGAGAATATAGCCAAAACACTCTCTGACATAAGTCACAGCAGGATCCTCTATGACCCACCTCCCAGAATACTGGAAATAAAAGCAAAAATAAACAAATGGAACATAATTAAAATTAAAAGCTTCTGAAAAACTAAGGAAACTACAAGCAAGGTGAAAAGATAGCCTTCAGAATGGAAGAAAATAATAGCAAATGAAGCAACTGACAAACAATTAACTTCAAAAATATACAAGCAACTCCTGCAGCTCAATTCAAGAAAAATAAATGACCCCGTCAAAAACTGGGCCAAAGAGCTAAACAGACATTTCTCCAAAGAAGACATACAGATGGCTAACAAACACGTGAAAAGATACTCAACATCACTCATTATCAGAGAAATGCAAATCAAAACCACAATGAGGTATGTTTCACGCCAGTCAGAATGGTTGTGATCCAAATGTCTACAAGCAGTAAATGCTGGAGAGGGTGTGGAGAAAAGGGAACCCTCTTACACTGTTGGTGGGAATGCAAACTAGTACAGCCACTATGGAGAACAGTGTGGAGATTCCTTAAAAAACTGGAAATAGAACTGCCTTATGATCCAGCAATCCCACTGCTGGGCATACACACCGAGGAAACCAGAATTGAAAGAGACACGTGTACCCCAATGTTCATCGCAGCACTGTCTATAATAGCCAGCACATGGAAACAACCTAGATGTCCATCAGCAGATGAATGGATAAGAAAGCTGTGATATGTATACACAATGGAGTATTACTCAGCCATTAAAAATAATAAATTTGAATAAGTTCTAATGAGGTGGATGAAACTGGAGCCGATTGTACAGAGTGAAGTAAGCTAGAAAGAAAAATACCAATACAGTATACTAACGCATATATATGGAATTTAAAAAGATGGTAACGATAATCCTGTATGCGAGACAGCAAAAGAGGCACAGATGTATAGAACAGTCTTTTGGAGTCTGTGGGAGAGGGAAAGGGTGGGATGATTTGGGAGAATGGCATTGAAACATGTATAATATCATATAAGTAATGAATCGCCAGTCTAGGTTCAATGCAAGATGCAGGATCCTTGGGGCTGGTGCACTGAGATGACCCGGAGGGATGGTGTTGGGGGGGAGGTGGGAGGAAGGTTCAGGATTGGGAACACATGTACACCCATGGCGGATTCATGTTGATGTGTGACAAAACCAATACAATATTGTAAAGTAAAAATAATAATAATAATATAAAAAAAGAATAACAACAATAACAAAAAAACAGATTATTGTTTGCTTGCTAGACCACTGCTCACCTCCTGCTGTGTAGCCTGGTTCCTAACAGTATCAGTTCATGGTCCAGGGATTGGGGGCCCTTGACTTTTAGTTCTGTCTCACACTTGTTTCCTCCCCCCCTTCCTATCTATTTGCATCATTTCCTTATTTGGACCTCTATCCAGATATTTTTCTGATCTTTCAACTTACCTATATTCTGTTCTGCCACAACTAACTTGTTTTTAAATATATCTATTGGACATTTTCTTTTGGTTACTGTATTTTCTTCTTCTACATTGAACATTTTAATTTATATATATGTATTTTTTTTAAGTAGCTGATGCTATTCATGTTCACTTTTTTTTGACAAAAATCTGCATAATCAAAACCATTGTTTTTCCAGTAGTCATGTATGGATGTCACAGGCATAACCTGAAGAAGACTGAGCACCAAAGAATTGATCTTTTGAACTGTGGTGCTGAAGAGACTCTTGAGAGTCCCTAGGACAGCATGGGGACCAACCAAATCCTGGTTTTAAAATCACCAAATTCATATACCATGAATATTTAGGAAATCAATCCTGAATACTCATTGGAAAGACAGATGATGAAGCAGAGGCTCCAATCCTTTGGCCACCTGATGAAAAGATCTGATTCATTGGAAAAGATCCTGATTTTGGAAAAGATTGAGGGGCAGGAGGAGAAGGGAATGACAGAAGATGAGATGGTTAGATGGCATCACTGACTCAACGGATATGAGTATAAGCAAACTCTGAGAGATAGTGAAGGACAGGGAAACCTGGTGTGCTGCAATCCATAGGATTGAAAAAAGTCAATCATGACTGAGTGACTGAACAACAATTTTTTATGTATTATTCTCTATTTTTGTAAATAAGTTGACCTGAATCACTTTAAAGATATGTCTGAAAATTCTGACGTCTAGATCAACAAGGTCGTTCTGTTTGCCTTTATTTTTGGCTTTGCGTTAGTTGATGTTCCTTTATGCAATATGATTCTTTCTTTTGACCTAGAGAATTAAGCTTTCCCTTTGCAAGGAATATAGATGGCTTCTCTTGTGGCTCAGTTGGTAAAGAATCCACCTGAAGTGCAGGAGACCTGGGTTTTAACACTGGGTCAGGAAGATCCCTTGGAGAAGGAAATGGCAACCCATTCCAGTATTCTTGCCTGGGAATTCTCATTGACAAAGGAGCCTGGTGGGCTACAGCCCACCATACATTCTCAAGAGTCAGACAAGACTAAGCAACTAAATCAAATCACCATTGCTAGAAAAATTGAGTGACACATTACCTTAATTCAATCCAAACCAAAATGACTAAAAGGTGTTTTATGTGTGGAATTAATTTCTATTTTCTGCTTCATGTCTAGTCATCAAGCATATCCATGTAGTAGTTCCACCTGAGTCTAGGGTGTTATGCAACACTGATGTATATCCAAACTAAACTATGATTCAGGGTCTCAAATACCTGTTTGTTATTTTTTGTGTCTTAAAAATTGCTACAAGAATGTGCCCTTCTATTTCTTAGTATCAAATCATTCCTGCAGTACTTTGTTGAAATCATAAGACTTTGATGTGTTCTCAGAATTCAAGAATGTCCTAAGGGAAATAGCTGCTACAGAGTGTGTTTGTTCAGTCACTCAGTCATGGACTGTAGTCTGCCAGGCTGCCCTGAACATGGAGTTTTCCAGTCAAGAATACTGGAGTAGGTTGCCATTTCCTATTTCAGGGGATCTTCCCAACTCAGGAGTTGAACTCATGTTTCTTGGGTCTCCTGTGTCGGCAGGTGGATTCTTTATGACTAGTGCCACATTGGAAGTCCTGGCTGCTGCAGAATGCCATACCAAATTTTAGCACAATTCCCATTTTCCTAGGTTTGTGTTCTCTCAAGTACTTGCTGCCTTAGAAGATTTCTGATGCCTTCAAGTATATTAAATTTGTTTATTATTTTTTCTTGTTAATGGGATTCTCTTATTCCCTTTAGATCAGTTAATCTACTTCAAGATAAACCATCTTTTCTGAAAGCAGAACTATAATGGTCTTATAAGTCTTTCAAATTATTTAAATTATAATTTTAAGTAAACTTTTTAAAAGAAGATTTTACTGTCAAGTTTGAGAACAAACTGTTTGGATGTCTATATGTCGTCAGAGTAAGTCTCAGCTATTCTCAGTTGTAAGTGACTGAGTAAAATGTCCCAGGCAATTTTGATGAAATAATATAACTATCCTAATTTCTCATGAGATAGGCTGTTATGCTAAAGGAATTCATCACATATTTCTAAATAGTTTACTTTTATTCCTAAATGAAAATATTATTGCAAAGGATAAGTGCACATATATTTTTAAAAATTTGTTAAATAGCAAGTAGTCACCATCTAAAGAACCACAACTTTTAAAGTTCTAAAATATATTAGGAAAAAATTTGTGTTAGATCTCTACCTCATACCATATATGAAAATAAACTTGAGCTCTGCTTAATAATTGAAAATAACAAAAGTTAAGTGAACATAAAGAGGGAATTAAATAATAGTTTAAGATGTACTGTGTGGAGGTTTTCCTAAGTAGAAAGCATCATATACAAAAGTGATGGATACAACTTTCAAATTACCCATATGTACACATTTTCCACCCTTGGGGTCATAATGCTTGATCTCTGAACTGCCAAGGATATTTTTAGCCTCTTCACTATTGACATTTGCTCCCAAAGTCACATAATCAAATTCTCAGCACCAAAAAATAGTTGCCCAAATCACAAAAACTCTAGTAATTTCTAGGCATACCAATGAAATTGTTACTCAAAGTCATTGTGACAAGAAATCAATTAATTCAATATTATTTTCACTGTTTCTAAAACTCCAACTTTCTTGATGTTTCAAGAAATGCTTCTGGCCTTTTTTTTTTAATACTTCTTTATAAATTATCTCAAAACACTTTTGCCACATTGCTCTCTAACAATCAACTGACAGTGAATTTACTTACTCTATGGTATCACTTTTCAGTTTCTGCAAAGTTCAAAAATCTCAAAGAAAAAAAAAAACTAGACATTTAAATAAATAGTTCAGATTTCTGGATTTAATTATTTAAAAGTCAACTGGCAGAAATAGAATTATGAATACTGTTTATGTGTCTTCACTGAGCATCATTAATGGAGAAAACTGCATACTGTATGCACTGAATTCATGTTAAATTAGTAAACCCACACCTCAAAAAGGCTCTCAATATTGCCAAGTCTTAAAAATTAATAATCTTAGAATAAGTGTGAGTTTCTAGCTTAAAGTTACATGTTGTTATCAGTAAAGATTCTCTAGAGCAACAGAACAATAGGATATGCGTATGTGTGTGTATCTGTATCCCTAAAAATGGAACCCACAGAGACTGAGGGTTGATTGTACTTTGCCATTTTATATAAGCAACTTGAGTATCTGAAGATTTTGATATCTTTGGAATTTCAGAGCAAATTTCCCATGAATACCTAGGGACACCTGAGATAGAGATGGAAAGATGATTTATTTTTATTTTTAGGAATTGATACAATTGTGGGGGTTGGTAAATTTGAGATTTCTAAGACTGGCCAACAGGATGGAAACTTGTGGGGGTATGGATCAACGGTTGCTTGTTATACCGATCTAGTCATACATCTCAGAAAATTTAATTGACACATTGTAAACCAAATAATTTTTAACTGTTTCACAGATGTTTGTATTTATAACTTCCTGTGTACATCCACATTAATAATCTTTGATTAACAAATTAATTAAAACTACTGTAACTAAACCATGAAAAACTTGAAAATCACTGCTGAAACAAAGTAACTATTACTTTTCAATACGTTTGGTTGAAATTTTGAGTTCACTTATCAAAGGGTGTGGAGATGTCAATAAAACATGAATTAATGAATAAAAGGAGTGAATCAAATGGAACTGAGTCAACAATAAACAGAAGAAATATATACATTTCACTTGGTTTTATATTTTTACATCACATAACTAATTCAAAAGAATATCTAATTCTACATTTTACTACAATAGTACTATAGTATAGTAGTACATTATTTATGTGTTTGTACTGTATGAGATTTTTGTTGTACAATTATAGGGTGAGAAATAATGTAAACAAAACAAAACCAAAAAAAAAAAAGGCTTTAAAAAGCTCTACTTGGAACTTTTCCATTTCCATGGAAAAAAAAAAAAAAAAAAAAGCCTTTTCCATGTTTGAAGAATAGAAATATGGGCACAATTAAGTTTTCGCTACCATTTTAAAGGGGATGATTATATAATTATAGAAGTATAATATTGAGCTAGAAGGAGGGAAATCAGACAGATTAATCTCATTACCAAAAACTCAACAGGAAAGAATAAACTATAGAAACAAAACATCTGGATTATTGAAGAGAAATTAATTAAGAGTAAGAAAAAATATGCCTTCCCTCTGAATTAGGAAGGAACATTATAAAGAGTATAATCACAACACTGACAATGATTGCCAGCACCTCTTGTAGTAGGCACAGGTTTTCCCTAAGGAGACACATAATTACAACAAATTGTCATTTGGTAGGCATGAGTTTTCTAGTAAATTCAAACATTTTTAAGTCACAGAAATGTACCTTATAAGTATGCTTAATTTATCCTTGGAACTATAGATTTTAATATTCCAATAATCACAAATCACCAAGTAATTACTAAAATAAACTTTAATATTATTTTTGATAAAATATATAAAACACTGTTTCATATTATAATGTATGTACTGAATTTGGAAGCATAAAAACCAGTCACATAATCAGATAACTTAATCACACGGTAAGATTGAAGATGCCTAAATGCCCTCTGTCACATTTTCTTCTTTGTTTGTTAAAGCCAAGAAGTAAACATCATGAACATTGGGGTACACGTGTCTCTTTCAACTCTGGTTTCCTCGGTGTGTATGCCCAGCAGTGGGATTGCTGGGTCATAAGGCAGTCCTATTTCCAGTTTTTTAAGGAATCTCCACTCTGTTTTCCATAGTGGCTGTACTGATTTGCATTCCCACCAACAGTGTAAGAGGGTTCCCTTTTCTCCACACCCTCTCCAGCATTTATTGCTTGTAGACTTTTGGATCGCAGTTAACCTCCAATTAAAATAAATAAATTTATATTAAAAAAAAAGAAACACAAAGTACTTGATCAACTCCATGCAAATAAAATTTAAATCTTAAAAAAAGAAGAAGAAGAAGTAAACACCACTGGGAACACATTTATGTTTAATAAAATTAGCTTTTACTTCCTTGGTTGTCCAGTAGTTAAGACTCCATGCTTTCAAAGCAGAGGACACTGGCTTGATTCCTGGTGAGGAATTAAGATCCCACATGCCATACTGAGTGGTCAAATAAATAAATAAATAAGATTAAGTTTATGAATTTGGTATATCAAGGAAAATATATCTTAGGAGAAATGAAGATGTCCTGAGACAGCTGGAGTGGGATACTTCTTTGAAGATTTAAAATTACGGTACAGGATTTAAGGAGAGGTTAACTAAAGGAGAGAGAGTTACCTGTTAGATGATGTCAAGAAATTATGGCAGTTTAGAAAATAATTTTAAAACCAAAAATCTAGCATTACTTTCACTCAGAAATTATTCTGGGAAGTTGGCAAAATAAACAACAACAGTAATAAAATATACTTATGTGGTCTGACTTAAAAAAAAATACCAAAACAACACTTACCTAGGAAGGATTGCAAGTGGGGAGATGGGGTGGAAATTGACTGAAATGGAAATATGGGAGCATTCTGATCATCAGAAACTGTTTTTTTTGACATAACGTGGCATAATTTACCTGGGTATATCCATTTGGCAAAATTGTAACGCTGTTTTAAGGCTGGCAATGATGATTTTATGTACTGTTGATTAAATAAATCTATCAATCATTAAAATTATGGCAATTCAGTGATTGCATTTTAAAATCAACTTTATAAAACAGTAGTCTTATTTTATTGGTTATACAGAGAAAGAGGTATTTAGTCATTTTTGTCACTGACATGGCCTTCTATCACACTGAGAATGTGATTCTAATGTAGACTTTTCTGAGCTTCACCATTTGACTCCCAGCAATGCTAATGTTTGTTGTTGTCGTTGTTGTTGTTGTTAAGTCAATCTGTCATATCCAATTCTTTGTGACCCCGTGGACTACAGTATGCCAGGTTTCCTTGTCCTTCACTATTTCCTGGAGTTTACTCAAACTCATGTCCATCAAGTTGGTGATACCATCCAACCATTTCAGCCTCTGTTGCCCTCTTCTCTTCCTGACTACAATATTTCCCAGGATCAGCGTCTTTTCCAATGAGTCAGCTCTTCATATTAGGTGGCCAAAGTATTGGAGTATCAACTTCATCATCAGTCTTTCCAATGAATATTCAGGGTTGATTTCCCTTAGGGCTGACTGACCTGATCTCAAAGTCCAAGGGATTTTCAAGTCTTCTCCAGTATCACAATTCAACAGCGTAAATCCTTTGGTTCTCAGCCTTCTTTAAGATCCAACTCTCAAGTACATACATGACTACTGGAAAAACCATAGCTTTGACGACATGAACCTTGGTTAGGAAAATGATGTCTCTTCTTTTTAATATGCTATCTAGGTTTGTCACAGATTTTCTTCCAAGGAACGAGTGGCTTTTAATTCATTATGGAATTACAAGTCTCATAATGCAATGGGGAATAAAGGAGAGAAAAATTTATAAGCACCCCTTTTGATTAGGGAGAAGTGAGAGATGACTACTGTCACTGGCTAAGTTATTTTGCAATACAGTAGGCATATTTTCACCCCAAAGTACAGAGTCAAGGAATATTTTGTTTGACTTCTCAATGTAGACTCTCCAGTGCATTTTCTCTGCAACTTTCCCTTTTGTTCTCTAGAAACTCTTGCTTTTTACTCTTCTTGAACACTTCTGAATAAGGCATTTGGTTATATGCTCTTCAAGTAAACTTCTCAGCCTGTTTTCAGCCTGGAGAAATTTGTGGGCCTAAGGTGTATTTCCATCTTGAAAGTTTTAGTCTCTTTTAATTAAAGGTGGGAGCTAATACGGTTCCTTTTAAAATGTATTTCCTATAAATCTGAATTCTACATGTCAAAAGACATTTTCACTTTCTATCTAACCATTGCCACTCTGCGCTTCTGATGCTGTGACATATTGTCCTTAAGGTTTCTTGTGCTCAGTCGCTCAGTCCCATGTGACACTTTGGGACATAGCCCGCTCGGCTCCTTTGTCCATGGAATTTTTCAGGAAAGAATACTGGAGTGTGTTGCCATTTCCTCCTCTAGGGGATCTTCCTAATCCAGAAACTGAACCTACATCTCCTGTGTCTCCTTCATTGCAGGTAGATTCTTTACCTTCCAAGTCATTAGAGAATCCCCTGGGAGGTCTCCTAGAAGTCATTTTACCTGAGAGGACAAATCTTTTTAACTTTTTATATGGTATTAACAAAGGAAATTACAGTTATATTTCAAATTTGCTTTGCCTCCAGATTTTATTTTAATTTTAGAAAGTTTTTTGTCTAAAAGAGTGGGTGAGAGATACACTTTCTAACTAAAAGAGTTTTCAGTTTCTTCTATTTTTTCTAAATTTTGCTTGCAATCTCTCACTTTATCTCTTTAGTTTTTCTCATTTTCTAGTATACTATCATATGCACCTGGTAAAATCTACATAAAATGTTAACATTATTCTATGAAACTTTACTTCTCAAATCTTAAATGTCCTTAGGCACATGCTTCTCTATCATCCAAAGAATTAGAAGTAGAAACCTAGACATTTTTTGGTCACAACTATATTATATGGATTATCATTTTTCAAGCTCTCTGTTACAATTTTTTCACCATCTTTCAGCTCCTGCAAATAGTCTCTTCAAACTTCACCAGAGTATGCTACTGACAAATCTCAAGACCCAAAACTCAAGTTTTTTTTTTTTTTCTTGTTTGTTCTTGCTTTGTTTTTCCAGCAGCACAACCCTCTTGTAACAAATTCATCTCTTACAGCTATTGTAGAAAATCAAATCATCTCTATAATATTGTATTTTATTCGATGTCATAACTTCTCAGAGTGTACTTCAAGAATTTTTGAGATCCCAAAGTCCTTCTAGGGTCCATAATTGTCAAAATTGTTTTTACCATATTTCTGATATAATTTACATTTCCCAGTGAAAATTGTACAGCAAAGCTTTTCAGATGTCATACGAAATATGATGACGCACTTCTAAATGTTAATTGAATATATAATTGTGTGTTTTTTGCCTTAATTTTCCAAGATAGTATGTTTAGCATATAAAATGCCTGCATTTTCAGAGACTAGTTCATTTGTCCTCAGTACTCTTCAGTTTAGATCAGTTCAGTCACTCAGTCATGTCTGTATCATGACCCCATGAACTGCAACACGCCAGGCTTCCCTGTCCATTACCAACTCCCAGAACTTGCTCAAACTCATGCCCGTCAAGTTGGTAATGTCATCCAATCATCTCATCCTTTGTCAACTCTTTTTCCTCCTGCCTTCAATCTTTCCCAGCATCCGGGTCTTTTCCAATGAGTCAGTTCTTCACATAAGATGGCCAGAGTATCAGAGGTTCAGCTTCATACCAGTCCTTCCACTGAATATTCAGGATTGATTTCCTTTAGGATTCACTAATTTGATCTCCTTGCAGTCCAAGAGACTCTCAAGAGTCTTCTCCAAAACCACTGTTCAAAAGCATCAATTCTTTGGCACTCAGCTTATTTATACTCCAACTCTCACATCCATACATAACTACTGGAAGAAACACAGTTTGACTAGGTGAACATTTGTTGGCAAAGTAATGTCTCTTCTTTTTAATATGCTGTCAAGATTGATCAGAGCTTTCCTTCCAAGGAGCAAGTATCTTTTAATTTCATGGCTTCAGTCACCATCTGCAGTGATTTTGGAGCCACAAAAAATAAAGTTCCTCACAGATTCCATTGTTATCCATCTATTTGCCATGAAGTGATGGGACTTGATATCATGATCATATTTTTTCTGAATATTTGTTTTTAAGCCAACTTTTTCACTCTCTTTTTTCCTTTTCATCAAGATGCTCTTTAGTTCTTAGCTTTCTGCCATAAGGGTGGTATCACATGAAAATCTGAGGTTATTTATATTTCTCCCAGCAATTTTGACAACAGTTTGTGCTTCATCCACTCCAGCATTTCTCATGATGTACTCTGCATATAGCTTACATGGGCAGAGTGACAATATACAACCTTGACATACTCCATTCCCTATGTAGAACCAGTATGTCATTCAATGTATATTTCTAACTCTTGTTTCTTGACCTGCATACAGATTTCTCAGGATGCCGGTCAGATGGTCTGGTATTCCAATATTTTGAAGAATTTCCACCAATTGTTGTGATCTACAGTCAAAGGCTTTGGTATTGTCAATAAAGCAGAAGGAGATGCTTTTCTTGAACTCTCTTCCTTTTTTGGTGATCCAACAGATGTTGGCAATTTGGTTTCTGGGCCCACTGCCTTTTCTAATCCAGCTTGAACATCTGAAAGTTCACGATTCACATACTATTGAAGCCTGGCTTGGAGAATGTTGAGCATTACTTTGCTATTGTGAGGGACGAACGCAATTGTGTGGTAATTTGGACATTATTTGGCATTTCCTTTCTTTAGGATTGGAATAAAAACTGAACTTTTCCAGTCCTGTGGCCACCGATGAATTTTCCAAATTTACTGGCATATTGAGTGCAGCATTTTAACAGCATCATTTTTAGGATGTGGACTAGCTCAATTGGAATAATTAATTTATTGCACTGCAAAGTTTATAATTATCTCCATCTTCCTCATGAATAATGGAAGGCCTCATTTGAAAGAGCTCTGCTGGAATGTCATCACATCCACAATCTTTGTTTGTAATTATGCTCCTTAAGGCCCAGTTGACTTCACATTCCAGGATGTCCGGTTCTAGGTGAGTGAGCACACCATCATGGTTATCTGGGTCACAATGATCATTTTTTGATAGAATGGGTAATCTTGCTACCTCTTTGTAATATCTTCTGCTTCTGTTAGGTTCAGCTTATTTCTGTCCTTTATTGTCCCATCTTTGCATCAATACACTATTGGAGATCAATGAAGGAATAACTCCAGAAAAAAATGAACGGATGGAGCCAAAGCAAAAACAATACCCGGCTGTGGATGTGACTGATGAGAGAAGCAAAGTCTGATGCTGTAAAGAACAATATTGCATAGCAACCTGGAATGTTAGGTCGTTGAATCAGGGTAAATTGGAAGTGGTCAAAGGAGATGAAAAGAGTGAACAACAACATTCTAGGAATCAGCAATCTAAGATGGACTGGAATGGGTGAATTTAACTCAGATAAACATTATATCTACTACTCTGGGCAGGAATCCCTTAGAAGAAATGGAGTAGCCATGATGGTCAACAAGAGTCCAAAATGCAGTACTTGGATGCAATCTCAAAAACAACAGAATGATCTCTGTTTTTAACTAAGGCAAATCATTCAGTATCATGGTAATCCAAGTCTATGTTGCAATCAGTAATGCTGAAGAAGCTGAAGTTGAATGGTTCTATGAAGACCTACAAGACCTTTTAGAACTAACACCTAAAAAGATGTCCTTTTCATTATAGGGTACTGGAATGCAAAAGTAGGTAGTCAAGAAACACCTGGAGTAAGAGGCAAATTTGGCCTTTGAGTACAGAATGAAGCAGGGCAAAGGTTAATAGAGTTTTACCAAGAGAACACACTGGTCATAGCAAACACCCTCTTCCAACAACATGAGAAAAGACTCTACACATGGATATCACCAGATGATCAACACTGAAATCAGATTGATTATATTCTTTGCAGTCAAAACTGGAGAAGCTTTATACAGTCAACAAAAACAAGACTGGGAGCTGACTATGGCTCAGATCATGAACTCCTTATTGCCAAATTCAGACATAAATTGAAGAAAGTAGGGAAAACTACTAGACCATTCAGGTATGACTTAAATCAAATCCCTTATGATTACACAGTGGAAGTGAAAAATAGATTTAAGTGACTATCTGATAGATAGTGTGCCTGAATAACTATAGATGGAGGTTTCTAACATTGTACAGAAGACAGGGATTAAGATCATCACCATGGAAAAGAAATGCAAAAAAAGAAAACTGGCTGTCTAAGGAGGCCATACAAATAGCTGTGAAAAGAAGAGAAATGAAAAGCAAAGGGGAAAAGGAAAGGTATTCTCATCTGAATGCAGAGTTGCAAAGAATAGCAAGGAGAGACAAAAAATAAAGAAAAAAGACTTCCTCAGCAATCAATGAAAAGAAATAGAGGAAAACGATAGAATGGGAAAGACAAGAGATCTATTCAAGAAAATTAGGCATACCAAGGGAACATTTCATGCAATGATGGGCACAATAAAGGACAGAAATTGTATAGACCTAACAAAAGCAGAAGATATTAAGAGATGGCAAGAATATTCAGAACCGTCCAAAAAAAAATTTATGACCCAGATAATCACTTAGAAAGAATAACTACGAAAAAAGCTAATGGAGATGATGAAATTTGAGTTGAGCTGTTTCAAATCCTGAAAGATGATGCTGTGAAAGTGCTGCACTCAGTATGCCAGCAAATTTGGAAAATTCAGCAGTGGCCACAGGACTGGAAAAGGTCAGTTTTCATTCCAATCCCAAAGAAAGGCAATGCCAAAGAATGCTCGAACTACCGCACAATTACACACATCTAACCTAGATAGCATATTCAAAAGCAGAGACATTACTTTGCCGACTAAGGTCCATCTAGTCAAGGCTATGGTTTTTCCAGTAGTCATGTATGGATGTGAGAGTTGGACTATGAAGAAGGTTGAGAGCTGAAGAATTGATGCTTTTGAATTGTGATGTTGGAGAAGACTCTTGAGAGTCCCTTGAACTGCAAGGAGATCCAACCAGTCCACTCTAAAGGAGATCAGCCATGGGATTTCTTTGGAAGCAATGCTAAAGCTGAAACTCCAGTACTTTGGCCACGTCATGCGAAGAGCTGACTCATTGGAAAAGACTGATGCTGGGATGGATTGGAGGCAGGAGGAGAAGAGGATGACAGAGGCTGAGATGGCTGGATAGCATCACTGACTCAATGGACGTGAATCTGAGTGAACTCTAGGAGTTGGTGATGGACAGGGAGGTATTGTGTGCTAAGATTCATGGGGTCGCAAAGATTCGGACATGACTGAGTGACTGAACTGAACTGAACTGAAGATGGTATTAAAGTAATGCTCAAATTTCTCCAAGCCAGGCTTTAGCAATAATTGAACCATGAACTTCCAGATGTTCAAGCTGGTTTTAGAAAAAGCAGAGGAACCAGAGATCAAATTGCCAACCTCTGGGGGATCATGGAAAAAGCAAGAGAGTTCCAGAAAAACGTCTATTTCTGTTTTATTGACTATGCCAAAGCCTTTCACTGTGTGGTCCACAACCAACTGTGGAAAATTCTGAAAGAGATGGGAATACCAGACCACCTGACCTGTCTCTTGAGAAACCCATATGCAGGTCAGGAAGCAAAATTTAGAACTGGACATGAAACAATAGACTGGTTTCAAATAGGAAAAGGAGGAAGTCACCGCTTGTATATTGTCACCCTGTTTATTTAACTTATATGCAGAGTACATCATGAGAAACACTGGGCTGCAGGAAGCACAAGCTGGAATCAAGTTTGCCAAGAGAAATATCAGTAACCTCAGATAGGCAGATGACATCTCCCTTATGGCTGAAAGTGAAGAGGAACTAAAAAGCCTCTTGATGAAAGTCAAGAAGGAGAGTGAAAAAGTTTACTTAAAGCTCAACAGTCAGAGAACTAAGATCATGGCATCTGGTCTCATCACGTCATGGGAGATAGATTGGGAAACATTGGAAACAGTGTCAGACTCATTTTTTAGGGCTCCAAAATCACTGCAGATGGTGATTGCTGTCATGAAATTAAAAGACGCTTACTCCTTGGAAGTATAGTTATGACCAACCTAGATAGCATATTAAAAAGCAGAGACATTATTTTGCCAACAAAGGTCTGTCTATTCAAGGCTATGGTTTTTCCAGTGGTCGTTTAAGGATGTGAGAGTTGGACTGTGAAGAAAGCTCAGTGCCGAAGAATTGATGCTTTTGAACTGTGGTGTTGGAGAAGACTCTTGAGAGTCCCTTGGACTGCAATGAGATCTAACCAGTTCATCCTAAGGGAGATCAGTCCTGGGTGTTCATTGGCAGGACTGATGTTGAAGCTGAAGCTCCAGTACTTTGGTCACCTCATGCAAAGAGTTGACTCATTGGAAAAGACCCCTTATACTGGGAAGGATTGGGGGCAGGAGGAGAAGGGGATGACAGAGGATGAGATGGTTGGATGGCATCACCAACTCAATGGACATGGGTTTGGGTAGTCTCCGGGTGCTGGACAGGGAGGCCTGGCGTGCTGCGATTCATGAGGTATCAAAGAGTCGGACACGACTGAGCGTCTGAACTGAACTGAACTTGCATGAGGTGTTTCCTTAGTATTTCGAATTTTCTGGAAGAGATCTCTAGTCTTTTCCATTCTATTGTTTTCCTCTATTTCTTTCCATTGATCACTGGGAAAAGCTTTTTTATTTCTCCTTGCTATTGGTGTAACTTTCCTTTTCTCCTATGCCTTAGCTTCTCTTCCTTTCTCACCTCTCTTTATGACCTCCTTAGAAAAATGTTTTGCCTTTTTGCTTTTCCCTTTATCGAGGATGGTATTTATTACTCCCTCCTGTACAATGTCTCAAGATCTCCGTTCATCGTTCTTCAGGCACTCTATCAGATCTAATACCTTAAATCTATTTGTCACTTTCACTGTATAATCGTAAAGGATTTGACTTAGGTCATACCTGAATGTTATAGTGGATTTCTCTACTTTTTTCAATTTTAGTCTGAATTTGGTAATAAGGAATTCATGATCTGAGCCACAGTCACTCCCGGTCTTGTTTTTGCTGACTGTATAGAGCTTCTCCATCTTTGGCTGCACAGAGTTTAATCAGTCTGATTTTGATATTGACCATCTGGTAATGACCATGTGTAGAGATGTCTTTGTGTTGTTGGAAAAGGGTGTTTGATATTAGTGTGTTCTCTTAGCAAAACTCTGTTATACTTTTCCCTGCTTCATTTTATACTACAAGGCCATATTTGCCTGTTACTCCAGGTATCGCTTGACTTTCTACTTTTGCATTCCAGTTCCCTATAATGAAAAGAATATCTTTTTTGGCTGTTAGTTTTTGAAAGTCTTGTAGGTCTTCATAGAACTATTCAACTTCTGTTTCTTTGGCATTAGTGGTTGGGGCATAAACTTAGATTACTGTTATACTGAATAGGTTGCCTTGGAAAAGAACAGAGTTCATTCTTTCATTTTTGAGATTGCAGCAAGTACTGCATTTCAGACTGTTTCGCTGACTATGAAGGCTACGCCATTTCTACTCAGCAATTCTTGCCTGAGGAACAGATGTAATGGTCATCTGAGTTATATTCACTCATTCCAATTCATTTCAGTTTACTGATTCCTAAAGTGTTAATGTTCACCCTTGCCATCTCCTGTTTGACCACTTCTAATTTGCCTTGATTCATAGACCTAACATTGCAGGTTCCTATGCAATATTGCTCCTAACAGCATCAGACTTAACTTCCATCAGTCACATCAACAACTGTGTATTGCTATTGCTTTGGCTAAGTCTCTTCATTCTTTCTGGTGTTATTTCTCCACTCTTCTCTCAGTAACATTTGGGCACCTACTGATTTAGTTAATCTTTCAGTGTCATATCCTTTTGCCTTTTCTTACTGTTCATGGTGTTCTCAAGGCAAGACTACTGGAGTTGTCTGCCATTCCCTTTTCCAGTGGACCATGTTTTTTCTGAACTCTCTACCATGACCCATCCATCTTGGATGGCCCTACAGGGCATGGTTCATAGTTTCACTGAGTTAGACAAGGCTATGTATAATGTGATCAATTTGATTATTTATCTGTGATTGTGGTTTTCATTCTATCTGCTCCCTGAAGGATACAGATAAGAGGTTTATGGAAGCTTCCTGATGTGAGAGACTGTGGGTATATTAAGGGTATATAATGCAATACAGGCCTGTATGAAGCACAAGCTGGAATTAAGATTTCAGGGAGAAATATCAAGAATCTCAGATATGAAGATGACACCACTCTTTAGGGCAGAAAAAAAGGAGAAGCTAAAGAATCTCTTGATGAAATTGAAAGTGGAGAGTGAAAAAAGCTGACTTAAAACTCAACATTCAAAAAACAAAGATTGTAGCATCTTGTCCCATCACTTCATGGAAAATAATGTGGCAACTATGGAAACAGTGAAAGACTTTCTTTACGTGACTGCAGATGGTGACTACAGCCGTGAAATTAAAAGAGGCTTGCTCCTTGGTTGAAAAGTTATGACCAGCCTGGGACAGCATATTAAAAAGCAGAGACATTACTTTGCTGATGGAAGTCTATCTATTCAAAGCTATGTTTTTTCCAATAGTCATGTATGGATGTGAGAGTTAGACTATAAAGAAAGCTGAGCACTGAAGAATTGGTGCTTTTGAACTTTGGTGTTGAAGACTCTTGAGAGTCCCATAGACTGCAAGGAGTTCAAACCACCAGTAAATTGTAAAAGAAATCAGTCCTACATATTCACTGGAATCACTGTTGCTGAGGCTGAAGCTCCAATACTTTCACCAGCTGATGTGAAGAACTGACTCGTTGGAAAAGACCATGATGCTGGCAAAAGTAGAAGGCAAGAGGAGAAGGGGACGACAGAGGATGAGATAGTTTGTTAGTATTCCCAGCTCAATGGACATGAGTTTTAGCAAGCTCCAGGAGTTGGTGCTGGAGAGTGAAGCTTGATGTGCTTCAGTCCATGGGTCGCAAAGAGTAGGACAGAACTGAATGACTGAACTGAACTGAAGTTAATTATTCTTGCTATAAAATAATTATTGAGCTCTTTTATAAACAAATTGAAATTTAGAAAAAAATTTGAAAAGAATAGTGATAATAATTGAATGATTCAAATTTTTTCAAATAAGTGTAAGAAATTTAAAAATATGAAATATTAAAAATAGATAAAATTCAATAAATTAAACAAATATTTGTATTAGTAAAATGTAGTTAATAAGTAAGTGTAATGGGATGTACTTAATACTCTTATAATGGGCAAATTTAATAGAATCTAATAAAAGTCAAATTCTTCACAAGTAATGCAAATACACAAAATTTCAATTGCAAGCTATAGATCAAGTTGCACCAATAAGAGTGTAATCAAAATAAAATAATTAAACTATATTCATCTAAGACAAAAACCTTGAAAGTTACAAAATAGTGTTAGAGAAAATATAATATAATCAAATATTTAATTTACCAATATGATAATCCATTTAGAGTATATAAAATAATTTCACAATGTATAAAGCAAATCATGATAGAATTACAGGAAGAAGAATAGAAATCTGTCTTCAGTGGGAAAGAGTAACATGGCTGTCTTTAATAACTGATATAAAAAGTGCACAAAATATGTCAGTAGGAATAATGATTTTAACAATAAGAATAAAACAATAACATATTTGTTTTAATTGGCTATACAGAGAACATTTTACTCTCCAATAGTTTTCAATTATACATAAACATTTACTAATTATTTGAACATAAAATTTGAGCAAATAAATGCAAAGAATTTAAATAAGAATAACACATTTTGGCAAGAATAATAGTTTACTAGAAATTAAGTGCAAAATGTTAACTAGAAATCCCATGTTTAAAAATTAGTGCATCAAATAAAAGATCATAATATAATTAGAAAATATTCTGAATTAAACAGCAGCAAGAATATCACAAATCAAAACCTGTGATCTGCAGCAAGTTAGAGGATAAGTTCGTCTTTAGATTAACATAGAGGATAAGTTAGTCCTTTATGCAGAGATGAGTAGTCTGCTTATTTAGAGGATAAGTTAATCTTTTATGTAGAGATGAGTAGTCTGGCTTTAAAAAGAACATGTTTTTCAGTGCTGTGAATTATCTTCTTCAGCACTGCTACTCATCTGTGAAATTCAGATAGATAATAGTTTCCTGAAGCATCCTGACCTAGGTAGCGACCAAGACTGCCTTAAGTTTCCCCTCAGCCTGTTTAAACTTTCTTCTTACTTCACTTTCCTTTTCTTAAAGCATTTAGTTTAGGAAACTTCTAATTTTAAACTTTCTCTGCTCTTTAGAAATGTTAATCTTCTATGTCCCAAAGTGTTTTTTCTCAGGACCAGGGGAGCCATTTCTGTGAAATAGAATTGAAATGAATGATAACACCCCAGCTCCAATTTACTATGGGAAGGTAGGAACCTAACTCTGAAAAGTGACAATTAGAAAATACAGATAGCCCCATCATGTTGATCAATTATTCTCCTTGTATCCTCTCGCACTTTTCTATTAGCTTATCCTAGAACTTAAAAATGCTATTAGCTTTTCCTAACATTTAAAATTAAATATCCTCCACCCTTTCATCTTAGTGGAGTTGAGTTGAATATCTTGCCTTTATTGCATAAGTCTTGAATGAGGTCTTCTTTGCCTGTTTAAGCTTTGTTGGCTTGTCAGTGGCTGCACACATGCATTTAAATAGTGAATGTAGCATGTTAAGGAGACAGCTATAATTATTAACAACACAACAGTGCCTGCTGTTTGGAGAGCACTCCTGAGCCAGGTTACCCACGACCCAAATCACCTAGAAGCAAATAAGTCAAAGATATGATCCTAAATAGTGAATATTTCTTTAAGCCAGTTGGCCTGTTTATATATTTCACATAGCTGTGTCTTTATTCTCCCAGACGTGTTTGTCCAGAAAGTTTGTTTCAAGGAAACAGAGGCATTGAAAATTAAAGAGAAGTTCTTAATGGGCAGGACTATAGGATCACCAACACCACAATAAATCCAACAGTTAGTTGGACGCTAGATTACTATCTTTTTAAATATGAACATACTGAACAATGCCAGCTTTCCAGACCAGGGCAAGGCAAAAGTGGATAAAAGAGAATTATAAAAAGCTTCATGGTGTAAGAATTAGAAAAAGGATGGTCACAGAGGGAAGGAGCAATGAAAAAAAAGAAAAGTTCTTGATCTGATGATTTGGAATGAAGTAATCTACCTCAGTGTAGCTATTTTTCTTTCTAGCCCACTTGACTTTTAGGTCTTTGACATTTATACAGGACCAGAGGGGGTGCTGACAACTTATAACTTGACAGCAGTGCCAGTGGTCAAGAGTATTTGATAGAGTTCTTTCCTTGAATCTCACTTTTGTAAAAGCTTCATAGTAAAGCAAGCTTCTGCCGACAGCAGAAGCAAGAACCACAACCCTTCAGTCTGTGTAATGGAAATCACAATCACAGAAAGTTTGTCAAGATGAAAAGATAGAGAAATAGGTTACTTATGAAAGAACAAAATGAGACACTAAAAGAACAAATAAGTGAAGTGGAGAGCCAATCTACCACAAAAAATAAATCAGAATAATAATAATGAAGATGATCAAAGATCTTAGAAAAAGAATGGAGGCAAGGATTGAAAGGATGCAAGAAATATTTTAAAAAGACCCCAAAGAACTAAATAACCAGAGATGTGCAATACAATAATGGAAATGAAAAATATATTTGAAGGAATTAACAGCAGAAAAAGTGAGACAGAAGAAAAGTAAACTGGAAGACAGAATGGTAGAAGTTTTCCACACAACAGAATAAAAATAAAAAGGATGAAAAGAAGTGAAGGTATTCTAACAGATTTCTAGGAAAGCATTAAATGCACCAACATTCACACCATAAGGGTCACAAAAGGAGAAGAGAGAAAAAGGATGTGAGAAAATATTTGAAAAGTTAATACCACTTTCTTCTAACTTAGGAAAGGTCACGATCATCTATGTTCAGGAAGAACAGAGAGTCCTAGGCATGATAAACCCAAGAACATGCCAAGACATATAGTAATCAAATTGACAAAAATTAAAGATAAAGAAACATAAAAAAGCAACAATGGAAAACCAACAAATAACATACAAGGGAACTCCCATTATCTTGAATGTCAGTAAATTTAATCTTCCAAACAAAAGAAATAGACTGGATGAATGAATACACAAACAAGGCCTGTGTAAATGCTGTCTACAAGAGATCCATTTCAAACCTAGGAACAAATAGAGACTGAAAATGAGGGGATGGAAAATGATATTCCACACAAATGGAAATCAAAAGAAATTGAGTATAAAAATACTCAGACAAAATAGAATTAAAAATAAAGACTTTTATAAAGGACAAATAATGATACTGCATTATGATCAAGGAGTCAATCCAAGAAGATAAAGTAACTATAAATATGTTATGTTACTGCTAAGTTGCTTCAGTTGTGTCTAACTCTGTGCAACCCCAGAGACGGCAGCCCACTAGGCCCCGCTGCCCCTGGGATTCTCTAGGCAAGAACACTGGAGTGGGTTGCCATCTCCCTCTCCAGTGGATGAAAGTGAAAAGTGAAAGTGAAGTCGCTCATTTGTGTCTGACTCCTAGTGATCCCGTGGACTGCAGCCTACCAGGCTCCTCTGCCCATGGGATTTTCCAGGCAAGAGTACTATAAATATACATGCACCCAATATAGAAGCACCTCAATATAAAAGATAATTACTAACAGCCATTAAGGGAGAAATTGACAGTTATCAAGTAATAGTGGAGGACTTTAACATTCCATTTTTATCAATGGACAGATCATCCAGTCAGAAAATTAAAAAAGACACATAAATCTTAAATGACACATTAAGCTAGATGGATTTAATTGATATTTGTAGAGCATGCTATCCAAAAGAAGTAGAATATATTCTTCTCATGTGTACATGGAACATTCTCCAGGATTGACAACATGCTGAACCATAAAGCAAACTCCAGTAAATTGAAGAAAATTGAAATCATATCAAGCATCCTTTCCAACCACAACACTGTGAGTTTAGAAAGAAACTACAAGAAAAAGAAAAAATGTAACAAGCACAAACCACTGGAGGCTAAATAGTATACTACTAAACAGCAATGGATCACTGAAGAATCAAAGAAGAAATTTAAAAAAATACATAGAGACAAATGAAAACAAAAGTGCCACAATCAAAACTTATGGGGTTCAACAAAAGCAAATCTAAGAGGGAAGTTTGTAGCAATAAAAAGTCTACTTCAAGGCAAAAAACAAATTTCAAATAAATAAACAACCTAAATTTACACCTAGAGCAACTAGAGAAAGAAGAATGAACAAAACACAAGTTTAGTAGAAGGAAAAATAATATAATGATCACTGCAGTAATAAGTAAAATAGAGATGAAGAAATCAATAGCAAAGATCAATGAAACCAAAAGCTGTTTTTTTTTTTTTTTTGTAAAGGCAAACAAAATTGATAAATTTTTAATCAGACTCAAAAAAAAGTGGGAGGGGAAGAGGAATAAAGTCAATAAAATTAGAAATGGAAAAGGAAAAATTACAACTGACATCACAAAAATACAAAAGATCATAAAAGATTACTACAAGCAACTGTATGCCAATAAAGTAAAAAATCTAGAAGAAATAACAAATTCTTAGAAATGTTTAATTCACAAGAAAGAACCAGGAAGAAACAGAAAATAAAAACAGACCAATCATAAGTACTGAAGTGGAAACTGTGTTTTAAAAACTCACAACAAATGAAAGTCCAGAAACTGAGGGCTTCACATGTGGTTTCTATCAAACATTTAGAGAATATTTAACACCTATCCTTCTGAAACTGTTCCAAAAAATTTTAGAGGAAGGAAAGTTAGCAAACTCATTCTAGGAAACTGCCATAACCCAAATACCAAAACTAGAAGAAAAAAAAAAAAGCCACACAAAATGAAAGCAACTGGCCAATATCACTGATGAATATAGATCCAAAAATCCTCAACAAAATACTAGGAATCTCAATCCAACAATACATGAAAAGTATCATACACCATGATCAAATAGGATTTATCCCAGAGATGCAAGTATGTTTCAGTATCCAGAACTCAATTAGTGTGACATACCACATCAACAAATTGACTAAAGAATATGGTCATCTCAGTATATGTAGGCACAATTTTGACAAAATTTAATACACATTTATGATAAAAACTCTCCAGAAAGTTTTCATAGAGAGTAAATTCCTCAATATAGTAGAGACTATACATAACAAACTGACAGTTAACATCATACTTGATGTGAAATGCTAAAAGCATTTCCTCTAAAATCAGGAACAAGACAAGCATGTACAGTCCCACTACTTTTATTCACCATAGATTTGGAAACCAGGGGGAAAAAAAGAAATAAAAGGAATCAAAATTGGAAAAGAAGTAGAACTGTCATTGTTTGCAGATGACATGATACTACACATAGAAAATTCTGAAAACACTACCAGAAAATTACTAGAATTCATCAATAAATTTGATAAAGTTGCAAGTTACAAAATTATACACAGAACTCTGTTGCCTTTCTTAAAACTAAAAAGATCAGAAATAGAAACTAAAGAAACAATCACATATAAATTGCATTAAAAAATAAATGAAAAATACCTAAGAACAAACCTATCTAAGCACTCATCTCACATGCTAGTAAAGTAATGCTCAAAATTCTCCAAGCCAGGCTTCAGCAATACGTGAACCATGAAGTTCCAGATGTTCAAGCTGGTTTTAGAAAAGGCAGAGGAACCAGAGATCAAATTGTCAACATCCACTGGATCAAGGAAAAAGCAAGAGAGTTCCAGAAATATATCTATTTCTGCTTTATTGACTATGACAAACCCTTTGGCTGTGTGGATTGCAAGAAACTGAGGAAAATTCTGAGAGAGATGGGAAGACCAGACAACCTGACCTGCCTCTTGAGAAATCTGTATGCAGGTCAAGAAGCAACAGTTAGAACTGGACATGGAACAACAGTCTGGTTCCAAATAGGAAAAGGAGTACGTCAAGGATGGATATTGTCACCCTGCTTATTTAACCTCTATGTAGAATACATCATGAGAAATGCTGGACTGGAAGAAACACAAGCTGGAATCAAGTTTGTCAAGAGAAATATAAATAACCTCAGATATGCAGATGACACCACCCTTATGGCAGAAAGTGAAGAGGAACTAAAGAGCCTCTTGATGAAAGTGAAAGAGAAGAGTGAAAAAGTTGGCTTAAAGCTCAACATTCAGAAAACGAAGATCATGGCATTCAGTCCCATCA